>OU612060.1:105320967-105663467 GCA_914767635.1 Melanostoma mellinum
TTTCGGTTCCTACACCACCGCCACAACACCGCACCAAAACACTGTACGTGTTTCCTTTTATTAAAATGCCCACACGCATTTTAATTGTACAATGAAAATTTCATTCCAAGGCCAACGAATGGTTTGTTTACATCTTCATGCCTTATCACTTGGTGTGCATTTCTTTATGGGAAAATACATTGGTAATCCCCATCCGATTTTTTTGTATGTAATATTGTCACTGCCTTACAACTCACAGTTTGTTGTAGCAGTAAAATCTATGAATAGAAGTGAGTTAATCACTATAAGAGGAGGAAAAGATTTACGGGCTTTTATGCCTCTAACGTAATATTACTTTTTCTCGTCTCTACTTCGACTTATATAGTCTTTTCAAAGGTAACTACATTGAATCGGTTTGTTTGCCGGCTTTGTACGTTTTCCTTACCTTTCATTTAGATTTTCAAGGTAACTACATTGAATCGGTTTGTTTGCCGGCTTTGTACGTCTTCCTTACCTTTCATTTAAATTTTCAAGGTAACTGCATTGAATCGGTTTGTTTGCCGGCTTTGTACGTTTTCCTTACCTTTCATTTAAATTTTCAAGGTAACTACATTGAATCGGTTTGTTTGCCGGCTTTGTACGTTTTCCTTACCTTTCATTTAGATTTTCCCGATTTCATTTGGGAGTGATATTTTGGAAAACGACATAAAATCAATAAGTGATGCCAATACAACACTTCTTAAATAACATGTGACAGTTAAACTTATAAATGAGGTAGGTAGGGCGGATAGTTTAAAATCTTCAAACAATAATATTTATTATTTTGAACATTGACGTAATAGATATGGACTGCTAGTAACCAACTTTACGAGGGGTCCATTTAAGAGCAGCGCTTTAGTTTTGGGTGGTATTTTTATGAAGCTACCACTATAGCAACAGAATAACCATTGAAGTACTGCAATGAGAAGAACTTTTTGCTTTTCACTGGTTTCAGTAGAACTGGTATTATATTTTTTTGGCACAACAAACTAAAGCAGCACCGTCGCTGTCGACAAAAGTTCTGCAAGGTTTGTATTGAAATTACATTTAACTAGCAGTCCATATCTACTATGTCAATGCAAGACGCAATAGATGCACTGCATTGACCTAATAGATATGGACTGCTAGTAACCAACTTTACGAGGGGTCCATTTAAGAGCAGCGCTTTAGTTTTGGGTGGTATTTTTATGAAGCTACCACTATAGCAACAGGAGCAACATAATAACCATTGAAATTCTGCAATGAGAAGAACTTTTTGCTTTTCACTGGTTTCAGTAGAACTGGTATTATATTTTTTTTGCACAACAAACTAAAGCAGCACCGTCGCTGTCGACAAAAGTTCTGCAAGGTTTGTATTGAAATGACATTTAACTAGCAGTCCATATCTATTATGTCAATGATGCACTGGTTTCAGTAGAACTGGTATTATATTTTTTTGGCACAACAAACTAAAGCAGCACCGTCGCTGTCGACAAAAGTTCTGCAAGGTTTGTATTGAAAGGACATTTAACTAGCAGTCCATATCTATTACGTCAATGATTTTGAATTATAAATACTTTTAATTTCAATTTAATTTAGAACTAATTCCTGGCTAAACTGTCTTTCGCTAGCACAAATAGGTTCGACGGCGTTTCTACACGTGAATATGCAACATATAGCTGCCCATGAGAAAAACATGGATTTTCCAAATCTTAACCACAAATGTTTGGCCTTGAGATTTATTTGTAGTCATGGCAAAAGCTAAACGAATTGGAAACTGTTACCTTCTGAAGGGTGTGGTAGAATCTGACGGTATCATTGGAATACTGGCAACAGGACCACTTTTCCTTTAAACTTTCCAGTTAAAATGATTGCTTCAAGAATATTTACGGTGATCTTTTTAATGATCAAACGTGTCACTATGTATGTCCGCGATGGACGCCCAAACTACTTAACCGATTAAAATCAAATTTATACACCGTGTGCAGTTTAACCCAACTTAAAGATAGGGTAGCTTACATCTCAATTTATGTTACATTAGCCACAGCAACGCGTGGTCCGGGTCAGCTAGTTCTGTATATTTTTTCAATTAAAAATGTGCTTCCGAATAGTGAAATTTTGAAAAATAACAATTTTAAGCTTTACTATCTACTGTGAACGCAAAATGCAACATAAGTTGAATAGGAGCATATACGCTGCAGTTCCTGCATACGGGTCATAATGTTGAACAATGAACGACTGAAATGATGTTCCATTGTATCATCAGGATTGACAAACTTGATAGGATTATTTTATAATAATATATTTTATCAGGTCAATGGCCCTTCAGTTGGAATTGAGGGGTGCCAAACCACAAAGTTTCAAGAGCCAGAAAAAAACTTTCACCTCATTACTGAAAGTAAACGCCGGCACGTATGTACATTTTACTGCAATAAAACGTATTTTAGTCCGCGTGGCACTTAAAACCTTATGCTTTAACACCACTCAATTGTCATTGTTAAAGGAAAGATCTTGAGGACTTCGTCAAAAATGCTATATTATACACTGCTTAGACCCGACTTTTAAGAAAAAAGGAATAGACATACAAAATCACTACTTATATAACTAAGTGTAACGACATTTCAATTGTTTGACCTCAAACATTCAAAAACACAAAATCGCAGGATTGTCAAACCTTTGCTTGGTCAACGCGATGTATATCATAAACAAGTTTTCTTAGAAGACCTGAGTTAGATTTGCGTGTCATTTCAAGTGGCATCTCCAAAACCCAGCAGCATTAATGTTAGCTGCAACACAGGAAATCAATTAATCGATAAAAGGGAGGTAATAAAGTGGCGCATCAGATCGCGGAGCCACAGGGTCTAGCGCATTCTTCACAACCTTGCCTTGTGAGGAAATGGAGGCAACCTACAATTTCCTGTCGGTTCCGAACGGCTAATCCAGAAAGCGCTTTTCATGGCAATGAATTTCCTATCGGCAGGACTCAGTTCCTCGCGAAAGGCGATAACCATGAAAAAACATTTTTGCTTATGTTTTGATTGTTTTGATTAGAACCACGAATCTCCCAGGCAGACATGATAACCATTACGCCATGGGTTCCACAAGTCGACTTATACTTTATTTAATATTTTTCGTATCGTGGATTTCCATAAATTATCGATATATGAGTGAGTATAAAGTCGATTATAGATTTTTTTCGCTAACAAATCGCAGAAATTGTACTTCGTACTTGTGCATGAAGTATGTTTAAGCTGAATTTTATCGATTAAAGTACTAAATAGGTATTTCGAATTCTTGTTTTTAAACCTTGTTTTAACCTGATTTTTGTCAGATGGCCCAATATGGGTAACATTGAAGCTGTGACGAAGCGTCACAATTTCGGTTCCTACACCACCGCCACAACACCGCACCAAAACACTGTACGTGTTTCCTTTTATTAAAATGCCCACACGCATTTTAATTGTACAATGAAAATTTCATTCCAAGGCCAACGAATGGTTTGTTTACATCTTCATGCCTTATCACTTGGTGTGCATTTCTTTATGGGAAAATACATTGGTAATCCCCATCCGATTTTTTTGTATGTAATATTGTCACTGCCTTACAACTCACAGTTTGTTGTAGCAGTAAAATCTATGAATAGAAGTGAGTTAATCACTATAAGAGGAGGAAAAGATTTACGGGCTTTTATGCCTCTAACGTAATATTACTTTTTCTCGTCTCTACTTCGACTTATATAGTCTTTTCAAAGGTAACTACATTGAATCGGTTTGTTTGCCGGCTTTGTACGTTTTCCTTACCTTTCATTTAGATTTTCAAGGTAACTACATTGAATCGGTTTGTTTGCCGGCTTTGTACGTCTTCCTTACCTTTCATTTAAATTTTCAAGGTAACTGCATTGAATCGGTTTGTTTGCCGGCTTTGTACGTTTTCCTTACCTTTCATTTAAATTTTCAAGGTAACTACATTGAATCGGTTTGTTTGCCGGCTTTGTACGTTTTCCTTACCTTTCATTTAGATTTTCCCGATTTCATTTGGGAGTGATATTTTGGAAAACGACATAAAATCAATAAGTGATGCCAATACAACACTTCTTAAATAACATGTGACAGTTAAACTTATAAATGAGGTAGGTAGGGCGGATAGTTTAAAATCTTCAAACAATAATATTTATTATTTTGAACATTGACGTAATAGATATGGACTGCTAGTAACCAACTTTACGAGGGGTCCATTTAAGAGCAGCGCTTTAGTTTTGGGTGGTATTTTTATGAAGCTACCAATTGAAATTTATAGCAACAGAATAACCATTGAAGTACTGCAATGAGAAGAACTTTTTGCTTTTCGTATGCAAGACGCAATAGATGCACTGGTTTCAGTAGAACTGGTATTATATTTTTTTGGCACAACAAACTAAAGCAGCACCGTCGCTGTCGACAAAAGTTCTGCAAGGTTTGTATTGAAAGGACATTTAACTAGCAGTCCATATCTATTACGTCAATGATTTTGAATTATAAATACTTTTAATTTCAATTTAATTTAGAACTAATTCCTGGCTAAACTGTCTTTCGCTAGCACAAATAGGTTCGACGGCGTTTCTACACGTGAATATGCAACATATAGCTGCCCATGAGAAAAACATGGATTTTCCAAATCTTAACCACAAATGTTTGGCCTTGAGATTTATTTGTAGTCATGGCAAAAGCTAAACGAATTGGAAACTGTTACCTTCTGAAGGGTGTGGTAGAATCTGACGGTATCATTGGAATACTGGCAACAGGACCACTTTTCCTTTAAACTTTCCAGTTAAAATGATTGCTTCAAGAATATTTACGGTGATCTTTTTAATGATCAAACGTGTCACTATGTATGTCCGCGATGGACGCCCAAACTACTTAACCGATTAAAATCAAATTTATACACCGTGTGCAGTTTAACCCAACTTAAAGATAGGGTAGCTTACATCTCAATTTATGTTACATTAGCCACAGCAAAGCGTGGTCCGGGTCAGCTAGTTCTGTATATTTTTTCAATTAAAAATGTGCTTCCGAATAGTGAAATTTTGAAAAATAACAATTTTAAGCTCCACTATCTACTGTGAACGCAAAATGCAACATAAGTTGAATAGGAGCATATACGCTGCAGTTCCTGCATACGGGTCATAATGTTGAACAATGAACGACTGAAATGATGTTCCATTGTATCATCAGGATTGACAAACTTGATAGGATTATTTTATAATAATATATTTTATCAGGTCAATGGCCCTTCAGTTGGAATTGAGGGGTGCCAAACCACAAAGTTTCAAGAGCCAGAAAAAAACTTTCACCTCATTACTGAAAGTAAACGCCGGCACGTATGTACATTTTACTGCAATAAAACGTATTTTAGTCCGCGTGGCACTTAAAACCTTATGCTTTAACACCACTCAATTGTCATTGTTAAAGGAAAGATCTTGAGGACTTCGTCAAAAATGCTATATTATACACTGCTTAGACCCGACTTTTAAGAAAAAAGGAATAGACATACAAAATCACTACTTATATAACTAAGTGTAACGACATTTCAATTGTTTGACCTCAAACATTCAAAAACACAAAATCGCAGGATTGTCAAACCTTTGCTTGGTCAACGCGATGTATATCATAAACAAGTTTTCTTAGAAGACCTGAGTTAGATTTGCGTGTCATTTCAAGTGGCATCTCCAAAACCCAGCAGCATTAATGTTAGCTGCAACACAGGAAATCAATTAATCGATAAAAGGGAGGTAATAAAGTGGCGCATCAGATCGCGGAGCCACAGGGTCTAGCGCATTCTTCACAACCTTGCCTTGTGAGGAAATGGAGGCAACCTACAATTTCCTGTCGGTTCCGAACGGCTAATCCAGAAAGCGCTTTTCATGGCAATGAATTTCCTATCGGCAGGACTCAGTTCCTCGCGAAAGGCGATAACCATGAAAAAACATTTTTGCTTATGTTTTGATTGTTTTGATTAGAACCACGAATCTCCCAGGCAGACATGATAACCATTACGCCATGGGTTCCACAAGTCGACTTATACTTTATTTAATATTTTTCGTATCGTGGATTTCCATAAATTATCGATATATGAGTGAGTATAAAGTCGATTATAGATTTTTTTCGCTAACAAATCGCAGAAATTGTACTTCGTACTTGTGCATGAAGTATGTTTAAGCTGAATTTTATCGATTAAAGTACTAAATAGGTATTTCGAATTCTTGTTTTTAAACCTTGTTTTAACCTGATTTTTGTCAGATGGCCCAATATGGGTAACATTGAAGCTGTGACGAAGCGTCACAATTTCGGTTCCTACACCACCGCCACAACACCGCACCAAAACACTGTACGTGTTTCCTTTTATTAAAATGCCCACACGCATTTTAATTGCACAATGAAAATTTCATTCCAAGGCCAACGAATGGTTTGTTTACATCTTCATGCCTTATCACTTGGTGTGCATTTCCTTATGGGGAAAAACATTGGTAGTCCCCATCCGATTTTTTTGTATGTAATATTGTCACTGCCTTACAACTCACAGTTTGTTGTAGCAGTAAAATCTATGAATAGAAGTGAGTTAATCACTATAAGAGGAGGAAAAGATTTACGGGCTTTTATGCCTCTAACGTAATATTACTTTTTCTCGTCTCTACTTCGACTTATATAGTCTTTTCAAAGGTAACTACATTGAATCGGTTTGTTTGCCGGCTTTGTACGTTTTCCTTACCTTTCATTTAGATTTTCAAGGTAACTACATTGAATCGGTTTGTTTGCCGGCTTTGTACGTTTTCCTTACCTTTCATTTAAATTTTCAAGGTAACTGCATTGAATCGGTTTGTTTGCCGGCTTTGTACGTTTTCCTTACCTTTCATTTAGATTTTCAAGGTAACTACATTGAATCGGTTTGTTTGCCGGCTTTGTACGTTTTCCTTACCTTTCATTTAGATTTTCAAGGTAACTACATTGATCGGTTTGTTTGCCGTCTATGTACGTTTTCCTTACCTTTCATTTAGATTTTCTGGGTAACTACATTGAATCGGTTTGTTTGCCGGCTTTGTACGTTTTCCTTACCTAGTCATTTAGAATTTCAAGGTAACTACATTGAATCGGTTTGTTTGCCGGCTGTGTACGTTTTCCTTACCCGTGGATCTATTCGCCGGACGCGTTTAGATTGACCAAGATTTCCAGGGCAGCTACATTGTTGCCGAACAAAACCCGCATCACGACCGCAGACCTTTGCTACAAAGTCCGCCGCCGCCGACAGAGTGTCTTGCCTCTAAGTAGACGCATACACTTCCTACGAAGTCCGCCAACGCCGATAAATTGTCCTGCCGTACTAGACAGCGCAGGCACTTCCCACGCAGTCCGCCGCCGCCGATAATTTGTTCTGCCTATCACCCGACGCAGACATCTGCTACGAAATCCGCCGCCGCCGACAGAGTGCCCTGCCTAACGCAGATAGACATTCGCCACTGCCAAATAGAGGAAACCGATGCCATAATTCAATACCGTGGATGGAACCAAAGGAATATCATCGCTACCACAGAGAAGATCAGCTATTCCAAAGACCAGCATCAGAAGCGGACTATTGGTCAAGACAACTTTCAACCTCGTTTTGTGAAAGTCATAATAAAATCATTAACCTTGTAAATTGTATCCTGAGAGACATTAAAAATAAAAATAAATCTAAGCTTACTTATAAATTACCCGACCGTCTCCTCGTTTTCATTTGTCATTTTGAGAAGTTGGACCGCCGAAGCCCAAGTCTTACGAAGCTTCCTTGGGTAGACCCTGGACACCCTGAGTATACCCCAGCCTGAGCAAAAGAAGCATCACAAATTGGCGCCCGAGCAGGGACCTGCAGAAAGTTCAACCGTCCGCCGTACCTGTCCAGGAACTGACGCAGAGTCCACCGACCGACACCGAAACCTGACCGACCAGCTTCCAAGATGCTTGCCGATACCGACCCCAAAGCACCTGAAAACGATGCCCTGGAACTCGAGGAGAATCCGAGTCCATACCAAAATTTAGGATTCATTTATTTCCTAAAGAAGCCTGAATTAATAGAGACGCTGTCCCAACGTGGACAAGACACCAGTGGAACGGTGCAGGAGTTACGTCAACGCCTGAGTCACCACCTGAAAGAGGCCCGCCTGCACCGCTCGACACAGAATTTGTGTGCTGAGTGGGAAGACAAGGTAGAAGAGAGGAATAACGCCGACCCGTCGGACGAAGAAGACTATGCAGCCACTTCTAGATCGAACATACCGCCGTCCACGTTAGACCGCAAGCAACAAAAGCTATTCCAAAGCAGACTTCAGATACCACTATTCCAGAGACCCGCCATGACCGCACCAAGTTCTTCTCAAACTTCAAATTATGTTCCCCCCGCCAGATTCGAACGGGCCGTCTCCGCCCCTCCGCAGGTTGAACCGCACGCCAACCCACATACGTACCAGACCGCACCCACACATCCCCCACCCGGCCGATTCGGACGCAGCTTCGAAGCCGAACTAATGAACACAGTTCGCAAATGGGGATTCCGATTCGATGGCTCCGGAAAACCATTGGAATTCTTGGAAAGAATCGAGGACCTGGCGGTGTGTTATGAGATACCATTGAACGACATGCTCCGGACACTTCCCGAGATTTTCCGCAGCATGGCTCTAGAGTGGTTTAGGATTAACCGAGACGCCCTAACCCCTTGGGCAGTGTTTCGCCAGGCTTTCCTTCGTCATTTCTTGCCAGCACGATATTTCCATAAGCTCGAAGACGAAATAATGCGCAAAAGACAAGGCCCCAAGGAGAAGGCGAAAGACTACGTACGGTCCTCTCAGTATTTGGTTCGACAGCATCCGCGCATGACAATCGAGGATATCGTAGACCGCATTTATGACGGGTTACGGCCTGAGTACCGCCTTTACATTAAACGTATGGAGTTTACGACCTTGGACGAGTTAATGGATCTCGCGGAAGAATACGAGTTCGTGCGACAAGAAGATCGTAGCCAGCGCCCTGCCCCGAGTTACCAGCAATACTCGTACCAAGACGCACCCGTCCCTCGACTACATGTGCAGCCTCCTTCTCCTGCTTTTCCGCGTCAAGCCGTCATGCCACGAACACCGATACCGCAACCCACCACCACGTACGATAGAAACACGCACTGCTGGCAATGCAAGCAGAGGGGGCATAATAAGAAAGATTGCCGACGCCCCTTCAGATTGTTTTGCTCGTACTGTGGGGAGGACGGACGCCTCACCAAGGATTGCCCTTGTCACCGGAGCTCCAGCGCCGTCCTCAGCCAGCCTGGCCCCATCAGTCCCACCGACCCCCGACCGTTCGTCCATATCGAGGCCGGCGACCGAACGTACTACGCTTTAGTTGACACCGGGTCTTCACGGTCTTTCATAGGCCCCGACTTCAATTTCAATTTTATTAAGAATGTACAAGTAAGACGTAGTCTTTTATAGTACTAAAAAATACGGACTATGATGATAAGTAAACATTATCGATAAATAAACTTAAAACAAAATACAAATGTAATATAGTAATATAGTAGTAACTGATTATAAATATAAATGTATATAAATTTAGTAATAGAATTTTTTTTTTTTTTTTTTTTTTTTTTTTTTTTTTTTTTTTTTTTAATTCATCTTGTTTTAATTAATTTCATTTACATTTTAATCTGTTTAAATTTAAGTTCTAGTTTTTACATTAGTCCTTAGCGAAAATGAGCAGTGATTGCATTTTTAAAGTTTGTTATTCCAATTATTCTTTTAATGGTAATCGGTAGAGAGTTCCAAAGCCTAATTACATACACAATAAAAAGCCGTGAAGAGTTCAAGTAGTTGTAAGTTGGTACTAAAAAATTCGTAGTTCTTAAAGATTGGGCAAATTGAAGTTTATTATAAATGTATAGAGGTGCCTTATTATGTATAATTTTGTGTAAAAATATACAACGTCTGGCATCCAGAAATTGATGCAACGAACATCCAAGAACAAGTTGGTGGTAATGAGAAATGTGTTGGTGTCTCCGGAGACCATATACGTATCTTAACATATCATTAAACGCCACAAGCAATTTATGTTGAGAGTGAGAATCGGGTTTGCAAACTCAACGTTTTTATAAGCCTTAACTTTGTATTTACAGGAGTAGCGGAGGAGAATGGCCAAAGTCTACATAGTCCAGAGTATATTCTTGCAACTGTATGATTAATATGACTTTCAGCTGAAAGTTTTCTGCTAATTTTGAAACCTAGACTTGTAACAGTTTCCGAAAAAGACAGCTGGAATGAAGACAGAAAAACAGGAGGTAAAAGTGATGTATCAACAAGCTTTTTGGAAATTGCAGTAAGCTGAGACTTTTCTGGATTCAGACAAAGACCATTGTTAACTGACCATTTAAAAATTGCCATTAGATCTTCATTAATTCTGCATATTAAATCCTCTTGTAAACCAAGAGGACGCGATAAATATATTTGTACATCATCTGCATACAGATGTACCAAAGCATTTGAACATACGTTTGGCAGGTCATTTATAAATATGCAAAATAACAACGGTCCCAAAATAGAGCCTTGTGGTACACCCATACGCAGATTCAGAGATCCTGATTGATTTTGAGCAATACAAACTTTTTGGCGGCGATTGTGTAGGTAGCATTTTATTAAGTGTACTGCTCTGTCATTAAACCCAAAATAATGCTTCAGTTTTTTGCAGAGTATATCATGGTTAACTCTGTCAAAAGCCTTTGAGAAATCAAGCAGACATAACAGAGTTAGATTGTCTTTATCATATTCACATCTTATATCATCAATTACTTTGATCATTGCAGTTTGGCAAGAATGATTTGCCCGAAAGCCCGACTGAAATGGTGATAGCATGTTAAACCTTTTGAGATGACATGAAATTTGCGACGCTAGTATTTTCTCAAAGACTTTTGACAGACACGGAAGAATGCTAATAGGTCGAAAATCTGAACAAGAACTTGCATTATTTTTCTTGGCTACGGGGATAACCTTGGCTACCTTCCAACCATCCGGGAACGATGAAGAAGCAATAAAGAAATTGAGCAATCCTGTTAAGGTACTTAAAACATGCAGTAAGATCATTTTAACGAAACATAGTGGGACTCCGTCCTCTCCAATAGCATCAGACTTAATTGACCTAATGCTTTCAAGAATTGCGGGCAGAATGTTGCCGGCTCGGAGCAGCAAGGAGAGAACAACCGCACGCTGTGCAATTCGCCGATGGGCGAACAGCCGTGACGTCCGAACACTACGTCCTGTCGCTGAATCTGAATGGGAGAATGGTGCAGGAAGAAGCCATCTTTCTACCTACCTTGGCAGAAGACGCCATCCTGGGCATGGACCTCCTGGGAAAGGCCGGATGCTCGCTGAAGATAGGAGGCCAGAAAATTGTCATGGGAAGCCCCTCGAGCTCGCCTGAGACCACGCGAGTACATGCAGTGTCAGACGCTGATACCCACCACCAAGATGCAAAATAACGAGAGTTTTTAAAAGAGGAAATCCCGAAGTTCAAAAAAATGAAAGGTATATCAACCGTCGCCCCGCATAACATACGCCTGAAAACAACCGAGCCTTTTAAACAGCGGTACTATCCGCGCAGTCCCGCAATGCAGAAAATTATCGACGAGGAAATCGATGACTTGCTACAGTCAGGTAAGATAAGTCCTTCAAAAAGCCCTTACAGTTCGCCGGTGGTGCTAGTTCGGAAAAAGGAGGGATCCTGGCGCGTATGCATAGACTTTCGCTGAATGAAATATTCTTTAAAGATGCTTACCCCCTTCCATATATCACCGCCATTTTGGATAAGTTGCGAGGGGCCCGGTTCATGTCTACCATCGACCTAAAGCAAGGTTACTGGCAGATCGCCTTAAAACCTGAGTGCCGCCCGTACACCGCCTTTACCGTGCCGGCCGTGGCCTCTACGAATGGAATGTCATGCCTTGCGGCCTACATTCGGCAGGGGCGACCTTTCAGAGAGCCATGGATGAGGTTTTCGGCCCCGATATGCAAGACCATGTACTAGTGTACTTAGATGATGAATAATTGACAAAATAAGTTGTTAATTAACTCCTTGCCGCTGGTGGGAGGAAGTCAATGAAAAAACTTAAATGTCGTTTTGCTCGCTGTTGAGATGGTTCTTACTAATTGCTCCTTACGACTGGTGCGGGGTAACAATAGAAAACAACCTTTTGACTTGTGAATGATAAGTGACTTTATTCTTAACTTATTATGAGTATTTATACTAATTTACATAAATGCAATTCATCAATAATTTAGTTTTGCGGGAAAAGAATTGTAATAGGATCGTGGATTATATTGCAACGAAAAGAAACAAACAATATATACATAAATGAAAGAAATGCAATGCAGGCAATAAAATACAATGCACATGCCAACTGGTGGTGTCGTTCATTAACTTGTTGGTCATTCACCTGCTGTTGTTTACTTAGTTTGTAGTGTAGAATTCGGTCGTTTGCATTTGTTGTCACAACATGCTGGGCCTCTCAAAATGAAGATACACAGAAGTTGATGTCTTCAAAGGATGTTTGTGTGTTACGTCGTTGTTGAGACTTCGTCTTGTTGAGACTTCGCATTGGAATAGTGGTGATGGTTGGTGGTTTAAGTGGCTGATCTCTTTTTCGAAAGATGATGAAGATGATAACAGCTACGATAACTATTATAGTAAGACAGCCAGTGACTCCAAACAGTGAATATTGGTGAACTCGATGGGTACTGAATTCATTCAATATATATTCCTGATTTTTTTGAAGGTTTATTGCATTTTCCAATGTAGCAAAATCTATCGAAGTGTTTGTTGGAAGCATCGACTGTTTCTCTCTTTTGAAGTTAAACGATGTTAACTGCTCAGAAAGGTTGAATGATGGTAAAAACGACGATCTCAGTTTGCTTGTCATTGTTTGTTTTCCCACAACAGTCATAGTCTGATCATGTACAATGCATCTTGCTGGCAATTTTAACATACCACTGCCTTGCAAAGTTATGGGTACCGTGTTAAAATCACAGTTCATGTTTACTGTAACCAGGTCGGGAGTACTGTAAATCCATGAATTCGGTTGATGCATTTCAATCCAGTATAACCTTGCTGGTATGTCCTTTGTATTACATGAACCCATAATTGGTTTGTTTTGAATTATGTTCATTTCACAGACACTAACTGCAGCACCAGTTGTGTATAATGGATGTTGAAGTGTGCACCATACGATGTCCGAGGGCCTCATTTTGCATTTTGAAAATTCGTCTTTGTTGAGTGGATAGAAATGGTTAGCTTGTAGATTAACCATTAAATATTCCGATGATGGAATGATGCTTGTGAGATTCCCGTTGTGTTCGGTTGGAACTGGCAATACTCTGTACAGCTTGAACTCTTCATTGTACAGCAGTGGAAGGCTGATCTCAATTATAATGTTGCTATTGGTCACTCTAGCCCTCACACTTAGAATTTTGTATAGTTGCAGGATCGATTCATGATGTCGCTCTCCAGGAATCATTAAAGATTTTGGAATATTTTCATGAATTTTCGTAAGTTCATCCTTAAATTGTTGTACCGAAAGTATAAGTGGATGAATTTTTCCAGTGTGAGTGGACAGCAAGATATCCAACAATATGCTCTGAGTTGCCTTATAATTTATCATAATAAGTATCGCATTTAGAGCATTCGACGAAAATATCTTCATGTCCTCATATTTTCCGGTTTCATCTTCAAGTTTCGAAACAATCGAACTTAGGAGCTGTATTTGCTTCTTATTTTCCATTTGTTCTTTCTTAAAGATGTTGACAGTAGAATCAACTATGGTTGTCTGATTCTTCATTAGATTTAATAGGTGGCTTTCATTTTCCTTGACAGCTTTAATTGTTTACTCATAACCTTTAGCAAATCTTTGGTCGAGAGTTCCAAATAATTCGTTAGTAATTGTTCCAATGAAGTCAAACGGTGATCGTTTTTGACGTCGTGTTGAATCTTCGTTTGCATGTAATAAGATCTCATTGTTTAGCTGTATTTGTTGAATTTGATGTTGAAACTGGTGTAGCATTCCCTCACACATAACCGATTTGAAATCTTTTAAGTCACTAGATGAGCAAATTTTCTCCATTTGCGACACAAGTTTTTTGTAGTTTTCAAACTCTTGCCAATAGGTTGTTAAATTGAAGAACACAATTGTCTTCCATGAACTCGAAATCAAATTTGCCTGTCCCACATCTTCGAAGTATATTCCCGGGTGTGTTTGAAATGGAATTATCTCGACATCGTGGGGGACTGGAGTGGAGCCAACTATGTTGAGAAAGGCAAACAAGGTGCACAAAGAAAGAATTTTATGTGAGCGAGTTGTGGATGTATTGACTTGTCTCCCTTCCTTTTCTTCTTCATCATTTTCAATTGGTAATTTACATAACTTTGCTATGGGTCGCTTGAAATGTTTCTTGTTGCTGAACACTGTTGCAGCTCTAACCCCGTTGTCTTTTCCTGGATGAACGTCTGAAATTTTTCCCATCATCCAGGTTGTTGGTTGTAGTCGGTCTTCTTTGATAAGAACAATGTCCCCAATTTTCATATTTTCTTGTTTTTGCTTCCACTTTGGAAGCTGTTGTAATTGAGACAGATATTCAGATGACCAGACTTTCCAAAAGTCCTGAGTTATTTTTTGGATTAACTGCCATCGAGATCGGAATGTTCGCTTTTCATCAATTATTGGTTCGGGTACTGCATTCAAAGAGTTTCCGATCAAAAAGTGTCCAGGAGTTAGAATTGTAGTATCCTCAACATCATTCTCGATTGCTGTTAGTGGTCGAGAGTTAAGACACGCCTCTACCTGTGTTAAAAGCGTGGAGAGCTCCTCAAATGTTAATACAGTTTCACCGATTATTCTCTTTAAGTGGAATTTTGTTGACTTAACGCCTGATTCCCACAATCCACCAAAAAGAGGTGATGCGGGGGGTATAAAGTGCCACTGCATTTCGTCTTTATTAAGCTTTAAGGAGACATCTTCTTCACAGCGTTTAATTGTTTCTCGCATTTGTTGCTGGATTTCCTTGTTAGCCCCAACAAATGTAGTTCCGTTGTCACTGTAGAAGTGTGAGCATATTCCTCTTCTTGATGTGAATCGTTTTAACGCTGCTATGAATGCCGCTGAGCTAAGGTCACTAACAAGTTCGATATGAACAGCCTTAGTAGCAAAGCAGACGAATATAGCGATGTACCCCTTTGTCGATCGGTTTCCTCTTCCTTTTGAGATTAATATTTGAACTGGTCCAGCATAATCAACGCCTGTATGAGTAAAGGGTCTTGATGGTGTTACTCTAGCTGCTGGAAGTAGTCCCATTTGTTGAGTATTTGGTTGTGCAGCAAACCGAAAGCATCTGATACACTTATTTATGACTTGTCGAACACATCTTTTTGCTTGAATGATCCAATAGCGTTGTCTTAGTTTTGCTATTGTAAGTCGAATACCACCATGCAGTGTGCGTTCATGGGCGTCTTCTACTAATAGTTTAGTGAACCACTCTTGATGAGGTAGGATAATCGGATGTTTCTCTGTACTAGAAAGTTTCGCGTTTTGTAGTCGTCCGCCCACAACAAGAATGTTCTCGTTGTTAATAAATGGGTTTAAGGATAGTACCTTACTTTTTTTGTTTATAGTTTTTCCATCTCGTAAGGATTCTAGTTCTTCGGAATAGAACTTTTGTTGTACATATCGTATGATTCCTTTACTGCCATCGTTCAATTCCTTTACTGTTAGGTTACCCGTCTGCATGGGATGGTTCATTAGTTTGTTTTTGCAGTTAGCAATGAATCGTCTGCAGTAAGCAGCGACCCTTATTAGTTTTGAGTACGAAGAGAATCTTTTAGTTAAGTCGTCAATTTCTTCTACTTCAATGGTTAAAACCTTCCTGGTTTCGGGAATATCGATCACTGCATTCGTATTTTGTTCGTTTAGAGGCCATTTTTCGGAGTCGAATTTCAGCCAACTAGGTCCATTCCACCATAAATGATTGTTTGCCATCTGTTCTGGAAAGCAACCTCTTGAACCATAATCAGCTGGATTGTCGGTTGAACGAACATGTCTCCAGCAGTTTACGTTTGTTGCCTCTTGTATTTCTGAGACTCGATTCGCAACAAACGTCTTCCAGGTAGATGGACATTTTTGGATCCAGGCTAGTGTTATAGTAGAATCTGTCCAGGCAAAGGTTTTTTCTACTTGTAATCCAAAGGTTTTCTTCGTTTCCGCCAATAATTTTGAAAGCAGATGAGCACCGCATAGTTCCAATTTCGGAAGAGAAAGTTTCTTCCTTATTGGTGCCACCTTTGTTTTTGCAGTTAAGATGGTGCAGGCATATAGGCCAGATGGAAGAATTATTCTTGCGTATACAACGGCTGCATATGCTGCTTCAGAAGCATCACAAAATCCATGGAGCTCAAACTGTTGATCTTTTTTGGACTCTATCCACCTTGGGATCCTGATGTCTTCGACTGCAATAAGGTTCTTCTTCAATTTGTTCCACTGTTTTAATAATTCAACAGGAAGTGGTTCGTCCCACTCGAGTTCTGCTTTCCAAAGCTGCTGCATTAAGATTTTCGCGTTCACAGTTACTGGAGCCAACCATCCAAGAGGGTCGAATAGTTTGGCTATTTCGGACAAGGTTTTCCGTTTGGTAAGTATTTCCGGGGATGTTGCTGTTTCTAGGTTTACTTTGAACTGGAAGGTATCACTTAAAGGGTTCCAGTGTATCCCCAACGTTTTTATTGTTTCGTCTTTCATTACGTCTTTCTTTTGTTGATTACGTAACTCAATCGGAATATGCTGAAGTAGCTTCTTGTTGTTTGCAGCCCATTTTCGAAGCTGAAAGCCTGCTCCTCTTAACATTTCATCAAGTTCTTTCTGAGCTCTTTTGCATTCTGAAATCGTATCTCCTCCGGACATCACATCATCCACATAGAAGTCGTGGTTGATTATTTCAGCTGCGATTGGATACTTGGATTGATCGTCTTTAGCCAGTTGTTGAAGAGTCCTTATAGCCAGGAACGGTGCTGATGCTGTACCATACGTGACAGTCGTAAGTTTGTACTCCGTAATCGGTTGGTTGTTAGAACTGCGCCATAATATTCTCTGGTAATCCTGATGGTCTTCATGCAGTTCTATTTGACGGTACATTTTTTCTATGTCCGATGTAAAAACGTATTTATGCTTCCTCCAACGCGTCAAAATTGAAGTGATATCGTCTTGGAGTTTAGGCCCTATCAACATTAATTGGTTAAGGCTTACTCCAGTCGTTGATTTTGCCGAACCATCAAATACAACCCGAAGTTTTGTTGTTGTACTCGATGGTTTAATAACGGCATGGTGTGGCATGTAGAAAATCTCGTTTTTGGCAGATGAGTTGCTATTGACTACAACCATGTGCCCAAGGCTTATAAATTCATTTATAACTTTTGTATAGTCGTCTTTGAGTTTTGGATTTTTGTTTAGTTGTGACTCGAGCTGACGAAATCTGGCTGTAGCTCTATTTTTCGATTCACCTAGTTCTTTTGTCTGGATTATGTCTTCGTTGAATGGGATCTTTACGACATATCTCCCATTGTCCTTTCGGTAGTGTGTATCCTTATAGATTTGTTCGCACCGTTTATCTTCCGGCTTTTGGAATTTTGGTTGATTAACCTCTTCCATCTCCCAAAATTTTTCTAGTTGTTGATCAATTGATGTAAGTGCTACTAGTCCAGTAACACTGTATGTGTCGGGAATGTCGTTTGATGTTCGTCCAGAGATCAGCCAACCTAACTGTGATCTTTGAGCGATTAGTGATCTAGCAGCGACTCGTTTAATACCACTTAACATGATGTCGCCATAGGTATCAGCTCCAATTATCATATCAATTGGCCCAGGAATATTGAATGTTGGATCAGCAAGCTCTAGAAGGTCGAACTTTTCAACTTGTTTAGTGTTTGTTTGCTTCGAAGGTAACTGCCTTGTCAATTTTGACAACACCAGAGCTTCTATTTTTAGCTTAAAACTCGAAGCAAAATGTGGCATTATGGTCACATCTACCTTATTGGTGGCAATTCCTGCTTTTGTTGCTCCTAGACCGCTGACTTCAACACAAACGTCCTGTTTTTTAAGTTTCAGTGTCTGTACAACCGACTCGGTGATTAACGAGGCTTGGGATCCAGGATCGATAAGTGCTCTGACTGTAACGTACTGTCCTTTGTCATTATTAACTTTTAGGATTGCCGTTGCGATTAAAACATTCTGGTTCTGTTCGCTATGATTTATTTGTGCGGATGATCTTGCAGCTTCTATTAATTCTGTTTGTTTTGGCCTATCAGTCCATTCCATGTGAAGAAGTGAATGATGTTTCTTGTTGCAATGTTGGCAATTTTTCTTGCTAAAGCATTGGATCTGTTTGTTATGCCTCAAACAGTTCAGGCAAAGCTTTGCCTGCTTGCACTGTGTCCATCTTTCTTTTGGCGATAATTTTAAAAACTTTTGACATGCGTATATTTTAAGATCTCCTTTGCATATTGGACATTGAATAACTTTTGCATCTATGACGAAGTTACGGACTCCAGATCTTGGTTCCTCAAATGAGTTCTTTTGTTTTTTGTTTGTTGACATTACTTCAAGAGCTTGGTAACGTCTTTCCAGAAAGTCGAGGAGAGTCTTCATGTTCGGCATTTTATTTGGCTCCTCTAAACCTTGTTCAAACAAATTTCTTGATTCTGTATCAAGTGACTTTGTAGTCATATGAACAATCATAGGACCCCATGAAGAAGTGTCATATCCCAAATTTTTTAGTGCCGCTAGTCCCTCTTTAATAGCATCCAAGCTATTTTTGATGGAAGACGCTGTTGGAGCGCTGTTTTGTCCAGATTTGAGCATCTTCTCTATATGCATAGACACTATTTTTCGTTCATTGTTGTATCTTCTTTTTAAGATCTCCCAAGCGCTATTATAGTTTTCACTTGAAAACGTTAGATGCTTTATGAGTTGCAGTGGCTCTCCTTCCAAATGAGTTTTTAAATACTCCATTTTTTCAGTCGTTGTTAAATTGGCCTTGGCGTGTATTATATTCAGGAACAAGTCATAAAACTGCTGCCACTCCAAATAATTACCCTTAAATGTCGGTATTTTAAGCCTTGGAAGCATTGATTCAGTCTTATGTTCCTTCGGCTTGTTACTACTGGAGAGTTTTAATGCCATTGTATTGAGAAATCTGTTGACCTCTTGTTTGACATTTTTATATTCCTTATTCGTTACATAAGGTTTCTCAAGGTCTTCTTCAGATGAATTGCAGATGAAGTCTTCATGTAATTCAGTGAATGTTCGCAACTGCTCCAGCAGTATTTTTTGTTGAAAGTCGTAAATGTCCTTGGAGTAGTCATCGAATGTTTGTTCAAATTCTTCTATATTCTCGATAATGGCTGTTATCCTCAGTTTCAACTTTGTCAACCGTTGACTTTGTACGGCAGTTGAATTCTCGTCCGGCTTTGCGGTTGTGGCTTTGTAGGCAGAGGCATT
Organism: Melanostoma mellinum; assembly: GCA_914767635.1. Taxonomy (NCBI): domain Eukaryota; kingdom Metazoa; phylum Arthropoda; class Insecta; order Diptera; family Syrphidae; genus Melanostoma; species Melanostoma mellinum. The sequence continues at coordinate 105,340,540 of OU612060.1, forward strand.
AGATGTATTTGCAACTTTCTTTGAAATTTCTGCAGTGGGAACATCGTGAGGGACTTCAGGCCTTTCCACTTCCTTCAAAGCTTGTGCGACACTTGGATCTATATTTTCTAATTCCTTTTTAAAACTTTCGTACATCGCTTTTACTCTGTTGTACGTATCCCTTTGTACGTAGGGTGTATCAAATTTTACAAAGGGAGCTACTTCAGTATGGTTTGAATGAAATTCAGACCAACATTTTTCGAGGCGTTCTAGCCTATCTTCTTTGTATTTTTGTGTTTTTCTCGAGGCACTATCCTTACCGAAGTTTCGATATTGATTTTCGATTTCTTCTGTCAAGGCCTTTTGCTTCGAGATTATAATAAACACATCTGTTTCGTCTAACATCTTAGTTTTTTGTTTGAATTGTCTTGGTCTATATTATATATAATCTCAAACACAAGTTTGCACAAGTTTGCAGCGTTTTTTTTTTTGTAACTTCACTTTTCACTAGCCAATGTTTGAAGCCCTGGCTACGCTTTTCACTACCCAATGTCTAAACCCTGGTTACGCTTATTCGCTCACTTTTCACTAGCCAATGTTTGAAGCCCTGGCTACGCTTTTACTAACCAATGTCTAAGCCCTGGTTACGCTTATTCGCTCACTTTTCACTAGCCAATGTTTGAAGCCCTGGCTACGCTTTTACTAACCAATGTCTAAACCCTGGTTACGCTTTCTTGTTCATTTCCTCGAAGGACCATGAATAATTGACAAAATAAGTTGTTAATTAACTCCTTGCCGCTGGTGGGAGGAAGTCAATGAAAAAACTTAAATGTCGTTTTGCTCGCTGTTGAGATGGTTCTTACTAATTGCTCCTTACGACTGGTGCGGGGTAACAATAGAAAACAACCTTTTGACTTGTGAATGATAAGTGACTTTATTCTTAACTTATTATGAGTATTTATACTAATTTACATAAATGCAATTCATCAATAATTTAGTTTTGCGGGAAAAGAATTGTAATAGGATCGTGGATTATATTGCAACGAAAAGAAACAAACAATATATACATAAATGAAAGAAATGCAATGCAGGCAATAAAATACAATGCACATGCCAACTGGTGGTGTCGTTCATTAACTTGTTGGTCATTTACCTGCTGTTGTTTACTTAGTTTGTAGTGTAGAATTCGGTCGTTTGCATTTGTTGTCACAACAGATGACATCATCGTTTTAAGTAAAACGTTTGATGACCATCTAATACATTTGAAAGAAGTGTTCAGCCCGCTTTAGGGAAGTGAACCTGAGGATAAATTTAGACAAATGCCACTTCTGCAGACCCAGCCTGAAATACCTTGGACACGTGATATCGAAAGAAGGTATCCATACCGACCCAGACAAGGTTGCCGCCGTCCGCGATTTGAAAGCTCCGACTAGTCTCCGAGAACTCCGAAGGATCCTAGGAATTTGCTCGTGGTACCGTCGATTTATCCAAGATTTCTCCACCGTGGCTGCCCCTCTTACTCATCTACTGAAGAAGGCCGTCAAATGGAACTGGACGCATGAGCAGCAAGAGGCATTTGGACCCTGAAACGACGTTTAACCGAAGCCCCGGTATTGGCCTGTCCAGACTTTTCACAACAGTTCACTTTGCAAACCGATGCCAGTCAAACGGGATTGGGGGTGGTATTAACGCAAAACCTGGAAGGGTACGAAAAGGTGATCGCATACGCTAGCCGGACAATAACGGAGCTAGAAGGCAAATACGCGGCTACTGAGAAAGAGTGCTTGGCTATCCTATGGGGTATCAGGAAGATGAGACCGTATTTAGAGGGGTACCAGTTCAAGGTAGTAACGGACCATCACTCACTCAAGTGGTTACATTCGTTAGAGAATCCATCGGGGAGGTTGGCCAGATGGGCGTTGGAGTTGCAACAGTACGATTTTACAATACAATATCGTAAGGGAGCACTCAACGTTGTAGCGGATGCTCTGTCCCGGGACCCCCTACATATCTCCGAACCAGACCGAATTGCCGCCGCTCGCGACGCCAACCCCGATTAGACGATGAAGCGAAAAGAACAGGTACATCTCACTCCTAGCAATTTCCCCGATTATAAAATAGAAAACGATCAACTATACCGCCGCTTCACCTCTACAAATCCTGCCGCCGACCCGAACACGTCCGAGTGGAAGCTGTGCGTACCAACCGCCGACCGCAAAAAGATTTTGTTTGAAAATCACGACATAGTAACTGCTGGACACCTGGGAATCGCGAAGACGACCGCGCGGATTATGCAGCACTACTACTGGCCGGGCATGTTCCGAGACATCGCCAAATATGTTCGACAATGCGACTGTAAAAAGTAGAAACAAGTACGAATACAACGACGGTGTAGAAAGAGGAAACAAGTATTAACGCAACGACGGTTTAATAACGACTCAATCAGTCAACACATTTTATTTTTCGATTGTCTATACATTTTGGTTTTGGCAATACACAAGAATTGCAAGCATGCAAAACTGTGTTGCGCGTGCAAAGAGATAAATAAAAAAATTAGATTAACAATTAAAAAGGCAAGGTCATTCCATGCTATGCTTAAATATTTACATTAAATCTAGAAATACCACGTCTGGGAGCAGCGACTGGGTGCCTTCGTCGGTAGCAGTAAGCGATGCCAATCCCAATCATGCCAGCCAATAACAAGTAGCCCAGCCCGTAATGATGATAATCGTGAACATTGAATTTCGATGTGGCGTCTTCTGATTGCTGCATCACACTGTCGATTTGGTCTTTTAGCTTCGAAATATCTATTTTTTCCATTTCCTTTATTTGTGGAGGACTGCTGATGTTAGATTCTGTGCGATTTGTAATCCAAGCGTTTATGTCGGTTTTTGGAATAAAGGAATTTTTTATGGCGATGTTATTTTTATATTCCCGTTCCCCTTTAATAGTCAAAGATGGCATTTTCAGCAGGCAAGATTCCTTAAACTCGAGTAAGCCATTTCCGAATACTGAGATGCTTTCAGTAGAATCTTCGCATACAAGATGCCCAGTTGTATTTGAAACTGTAGAAAATATCCAAGTGTTGGAGTTTTGAAGTGCCTTCCAGTAATCTGCGACAGGTATTTAATTTAACTTGCATTCGTGCAAAGCATTATTTTTGTGGTTTAGCAAGGCTATTTCACAACTACTCGTGACAGCTTGCTTTGTGTATGTAGGGTGCAATTTTTTGCAGAGAAACTGTTGAGGTGATAGAATGCGTCATTGACTAAGTTCTAGCTCGGACAGCGGGAAAAATGCATCCCTTGTCAATGAAATTGCAAGAAATTGGGATGTAACTTCAACTAAAAAGCTTGAGGATTCTTTTAAAATAGGGATCGGATGTACATTAAACAACTGGAACTCAGTGGTATCTACCAGTGGTAGTCGTATTTCAAAAACTACTGTTTCTTTAAGAACTCTAACTTTTACAGACATCATCTTATACAAGTCCATTGTTGATCCCTTAGCCAGTGTCAATGTTGATGGAAGGTGTGCCTTAATTACCATAATTTGTTCGGTCAGTTGATTTGGAGTTATTATTTGTGGGTTAATCATTGCATGATTTAGATCCAGCAGCACATCTAGAAGAACATCTTGAACCTTTTCATACTTAGAAATAATCAAAATCAAGTACGCAGTCAACGAAGCAATGTTTTGCTTAACTTCATTAAGGTGTAGTTTTTCTTTTATTGCGTTTGTGATGCTCGATAAGTAGACATTTAAGGCTTGAAACTGTTGAGTTATTTGGAGCGTATTGCGTTTCAAAAGATTTGCTGTAGAATCTGCAATGGAAGTCTGCTTTTGAATTAGAGTTCTCAGATGATGTTCGTGCTGATTTACTGTGTTTATCTGATCCTCAATGTGCTTAGCATCATCCTGATCAAGAACACCAAATAGACTACTTGCTAACTTTCCTACAATGTCCAGTGGAGATATGCGTGATCTGGTTCTTGAATTTTTGCCCATGTTGTAATTGTCGAGGAACTCGTTATTGTGCTCTATTATTGTGAGTCTATGTCGAACTTGCTCTGTAATTGGTTGGCAGTATACATGTTTAGCTACTTCTTGTCCACAAAGTTCTTCAATCTGGCGAAGGTATGATTTTATCTGATTTAATTCATGAACATAAGTAGTTAGATTATAGTACACATAAATATTCCAATTGCTGTTAATGGTTTGTATTTTCCCAATGTCCTCAAAATATATGCCAGTTGCATTATCCAATTGAGTTATATTTACACGTTCAATTTTTTGAGACATTGATAGAGGGAAGATTGATAAAACCATGAGGACCACGGAAAAAAGTGATTTGGGAATTTTTTTGACATTTGTCTTACACCGCTGATTGCTTTGTAGAGTCTCTTGAGCTTCATCTGCTGGTGTTTCATCTTCCATGGGCAATGGGCATAAATTGTGAATTGCACGCTTGAATGTCCCATTCTGCGTCTTTACAGTTGCAACGCGTACCAGGTCATCATTGCCTTTTATAACTTCCTCTACACGACCTAACTTCCATTTCATTGGAGCAACATTTGCTTCTTTTATTATAACCATTGCACCAGGAAGCAAGTTGGCTGATTCATGGGTCCATTTAGATCTCTGTTGTAATAGGTGAAGATATTCAGTTGACCATCTTTTCCAAAAATGCTGCTGAATATATTTTACTTGACGGAACCTTTTAAGGCTGCTGAGATTGCAATCGCCAATATCTGGTTCTGGTAAAGTTGTGAGTGGGACTCCAATCAAAAAATGACCTGGTGTAAGGGCTTCTAGGTCATTTGCATCTGATGACATAGGAGTAATCGGCCTTGAGTTTAAGATTGCTTCTATTTGTATTACCACTGTCCCCAACTCTTCTAATGTAAGCGACGCTTCCCGAAGGTAGCGCACTAGAAGACCCTTTGCAGACTTAACAGCAGCCTCCCAAAGCCCTCCGAAATGTGGTGAACGAGGTGGTATGTATTTCCAATTGATGCCATTCTCCAAACACATCGAGTATATAGCCGCTTGATTGCTTTGAGCTTCGAATGCCATTTTTAACTCCATCAGCTCATTTTTTGCGCCGACAAAATTAGTTGCATTATCGCAAAAAATTGTATGACACATGCCTCTTCTACCAATAAATCGCTTTAGTGCATAGATAAATGACTCTGAGGATAGATTTCCCACCACTTCAATGTGAACTGCTTTTGTTGAGAAACACACAAATACCGCCAAATAAGATTTTGTTGGACCTTTTCCTCTTATATTGTAGTGCGTTTTAATAGGCCCACAAAAATCAACCCCGCAGTAATAAAAAGGACGGGATGGTGTGACTCTTTCTTTCGGTAAATTGCCCATGATTTGCGCTATAGGTTTTGGATTAGAACGAAAACATTCAACGCCCAATCCAATAATTTTGCCTTGAAATTGCTATGAGCGCTCTAGGTGCTACGTTCATATGAGTTTTGTGCAAATTTATAAGAAACAGCTTTGTTATCCAATGATTGTTTGGCAGTAAAATTTGATGCTTTGCATCCACCATAATTGATGCGTTTTTAAGTCTCCCACCAACTTTAATTAGCTTTGTTTTTTCATCAAAGAATGGAGCTAAAGATGCTATGCTGGATCCCTTATGCACATTTAAACCTCTTTGAAGAAAACGGTAGTCATCTGGAAATTCTCTCTTATGAACATATACCCAAATCATTCGAGTACCATGCTGCAGGTCATCTACGGTTAGCTGACCACCATTTCTGAATGTTTTGTGCTTTCTGCAGTTACTGTAAGAACGACAGCAGTATGCAAATATGTTCTGTAGTGTCCGAAAGGAATTTTTGTGATGGATTCGTTCTATTTGGATATCATTATCGGTATTTGCTGACACTGTTAATACAGACTTCACCTTTCGACGTTCTGGAATGTCTTCTGGAGCCAATGAAGGCCTTGTTTCTAACAATATCTCATCCATTGAAAGAAAATCTGGGCCGCTAAACCAAGTTGGTGTATTTAGAAGTGTTTGTAGATCGAGCCCTCTAGATACAATATCGGCCGGGTTGATACTTCCCTTCACAAAATGCCATTGTTGTATCTCTGTGTTCGCTTGAATTTTGGCCACCCTGTTCGCAACGTAATTATCCCATGTGTAGGAAGGCGATTTTATCCATGCTAGTACCGTGGTTGAATCAGTATAGTAACATACCCTTTTTATTTGATCAGGTAGTAGTGGGAGCAACTTAGCTACTAGTTCAACCATGAGAACAGCTGCTTGTAGCTCCAACCTCGCTATAGTAGTTGCCTTCAGAGGACCAACCCTTGATTTAGAACATAACAGTTGTGAGTGAATAGTTCCATTGTCCTCTACAGATCTTAAATACACACATGATCCATAGGTGTTTTGACTGCTGTCTGAGAATGCGTGCAGTTGGATGTTTCCTTTACTGCTTGGACAAGAGACATATCTTGGCAAGCTTAAATCTTTCAACATCGAAAAACTTTTCAAATAACGAATCCACTTGTTTGCTTGATCTTCAGGGACGTGGTCATCCCATGCTAAATCTTTTTTCCATAGCTCCCGCAAGAATAGTTTTCCAAGAACTATCACGGGTCCAAGTAGTCCCAAAGGATCAAATAACCTTGCAAGATTGGCTAGTACGGTTCGTTTGCATACTTTCTCGTATTGATTAAATTCATCAAAGTCAAATTTAAATTTGAATGCATCCAAAGAGGGATCCCAGATTAATCGCAACGTTTTGATCACTTCAGATTGATTAAATGCAACTAGTTGTTCTTTATGCTCTTCAGGAATGTTCTGCAATATATCAGGATGATTAGAACAAAATTTTCTAAGCTCAAAGTGACCCATTTTTAAGACATTGTTGACATCTGTTAATAGGTTTTTAGCCTCGTCTATAGTCTCAGCACCTGCAAGACAATCGTCTACATAAAAATTGTTTTTTATAATCTGCGATGCAAGAGGATATTGTTCCTCAACATCTTCAGCGAGCTTTACTAAGCATCTAGTGACCAGATATGACGCTGATGCTGTATCATAAGTTACTGTGTTCAGCTGGTACAATTGGAGTGGACTGCTGCGTTCCGATCTCCACAAAATTAGCTGCAACATTCTATCACAAGGATCTACTAACACTTGTCGGTACATTTTGCTAATGTCACCCGTGAAAACATATCTGTGCATTCGAAACTTGGTTATAATGGAAAACAAGTCTGGTTGAACTGTTGGACCAACCATTAAACTGTCATTAAGTGAATTTCCAGATGTACTTTTAGCTGATGCATCAAATACCACTCTTAGCTTTGTTGATGTGCTTTCGGGTTTTATAACACAGTGATGAGGGATTACAAAATGAGTGTTGCACAGTTTATTTTCATCAATTGGACTCATATGACCAAGAGCTTCGTACTCTCGCATAAAGTCTCCGTATAACAATTTCAGCTCTTGATTTTTGTCTAGTTTCCGTTCAAGCACCAGGAAGCGTCCTTAGCTATTTCGAGCGAGTCTCCCAAAACAACGCTTGGATCCTCTTTACATGGTAACCGCACAACGAACTGATGGCTATCATTAACTCTTACGTTTTTCTTGAAATGTTCTTCACAGTCATGTTTTTTTTTTTTTTTTTTTTTTTTTTTTTTTTTTTTTCACTATCAGAACAGCTTATTTCAAGCTTGTGAAACAATGTATCTTTTCTTCAAGAGTTTTTTCACCCTTAAGTACTCAGAAATATGTATCACTGTCATCATTTAGCGAGGTGTTAGTAGTTAGTAAGCAAAAATTAAGTCTAACACACTCAAGACAACAGAGCTAAAAAATATTACAAAATTATTGATAAACATATACAAAAACAAATTAGATAGCTACATATAGACGTATAATTAATTATTAAACATGACAATTATAAAAATATAAGAAACATAAAAAAAACATAGTCAAGAGAGTGGAGCTCTGGTTCGAATTAAGGACTTTAACGTAGTTTTACTAATATTAAAATCTATTAAATTTGAGTTAAGGTTTAAAACTTTTATCATACGAGTAATAGGCTCATTCAATCCATAATTAGTTCTATGATAAGGACAGTGAAGTAACTCCAAGTTGCGCAGTTGGTATGAGCCTCCCCGGTAGTTAAAACTTATGCATGCGAGCAAGTCAGGAGCATCAATTTGTCCTGTTATAAGCTGGTGAATAAAGACTAAATCATTATTTATTCGCCGATGCGAAAGCATTTGCATCTGCAAAAGTTGAATACGATGCTCATACGGTGGAAGGTCATAAGGATCAGTCCAAGGAAGTCCCTTGAGAGCAAATCTAATAAATCTTCGCTGTATACTTTCTATTCTTGAATTGTGGACTGCATAACAAGGAGACCATACTTGAGAAGCATATTCTAGATGGGGTCGAACATGACAGTTATACAGCGAAAGAGTGACGTAGGGGTCCGTAAACTCCTTAGCCCATCTTTTAATAAAGCCTAGCATTGAGTTTCCTTTACTTACAATGTAATTGATATGCGATGTAAATTCTAAATTGGAACTAAAGTAAACACCGAGGTCCTTAATACTGGACACCTTGCATAATATTTGATGAGAAATCGAGTAATTATGCAAAGTCGGTGTATGTTTCTTCGAAAAAGTTATACTCTGACATTTGCTTGGATTGAGAATCAATCCATTTTTATCGCACCATATGGCAAAATTTTCAACATCAGATTGTAAAATAAGACGATCGGCTGCGCAGTCTATTTTCTTGAAAATTTTCATATCATCCGCGAAGATCAAAATTTCACTCGATGACAAGCTAAAAGTAACATCATTAATGGCTAGAATAAAGAGGATAGGGCCAAGGTGACTACCTTGTGGTACTCCTGAATGCGCCTTAAAGGAGTCTGAAAGAATGCTTCTAAATTTTACCACATATGATCTATCAGTTAGGTACGACCTGATCCAATCGACGAAGGTCGAAGGGAATCCATATGCATTTAGTTTAAACAATATAATATCGTGAGATAGTTTATCGAAAGCCTTTGAAAAGTCAGTATATATACAATCTAACTCTTGCCCGCTTTCAAGCGCGTTTGAACATTTATGAAGGAAGTATACAAGGTTTGTTACTGTTGATCTTTTCTGTACAAAACCATGCTGCTGTTTGCAAATTATATTTTTAATATCGAAAGTTAAGCTTTCACAAACAAGCTGTTCAAATAATTTGGGGATACACGAAAGCTTAGATATGGGTCTGTAGTTAAGGATATCTGATTTAATACCTTTTTTAAATACAGGTGTAATAAAAGATCTTTTCCACAGTAAAGGGAATCGACCAGAATCTAACGATAATGAAAACAAGTAATGAAGTGGAAATGCAATGTGGGACTTACACTTTTTTAAAATTATTGGAGGGATGCCATCAGGGCCAGCAGAGTAATCATCGTTCAAAGCTGATATATTGTGAAGGACTCTTTCTAGGTTAATTGGAACATTATTAAAATTAACTTGAGGACATTTACGTAGAAACTCGAAATAATTACGATCTATATCAACAATAGAATCAGAGAAGGAATTACAAAAATGGTGAGCAAAAGCGTTGCAAATGTCGGATGTTTTTGTCAAAGTGACATTATCATATGTAAAGTTATCTGGGTATCCATCCGAATCTTTCTTTGAATTTACAAAGTTCCAGAAACTTTTTGGATCATCCCTTAATGAGTTGCCCATTCTATGAACATAACTTGAGTACAGAGTTTTTGATAGTGATTTAAATTCATCAAAAAAATAGATGTAAGAAAGGTGATCAGATTCAGAACGCGTCTTAATGTAGGTCCGCCAAGCACTATTTCTTTTGTTGCGAAGCTTTTTTAGTACCTTAGTGTACCATGGGTGATGAGAGCTCACATTTTTTGAAATTTTGAGGGGTATAACTTTGTTCATGCAGTCGTTAAGAATAAAATAAAAGTAACTAACTGCTTCGTCAATATTGGTGAAAGCTGATAAATTATTAATATTAGATCTACTTAGTTCATCAGAAAGCATTTGAAAGTTTGTCTTTCGATAGTCGAATATATGCGAGCAATCATATGAATTACTATAACTATGAATATGACCGCTTAGGTCAAGGAAAATGTCAAGAGGAGGGTGATAGTCATCTACATTAGTAATGCCGGAATTAGATTTAAGAACGACAGTACTAACAGCGTCAGAGGTAAAGACTAAATCGAGATTTCGATTTAAAAAGTTTTTAATACAGCTCACTTGTTGTAAGTCAGTAGAAATTAGATAATCCAATAAGATAAGCTCTTGTTGAGAGGATGTCAAGGAAGCTTTCTGAAATGAACAGTCAATTGAATGAGACCAATCTATATAAGATAGATTAAAGTCACCCAGCAGTAAAATGTTTATATCTAAAGAAGAAAGATTGTTTAAATAATCTAACACTAAAGCCACTTCATTGTAGGCAGGGGCAGAACTTTTTGGGGGAATGTATGTGCCAATTACATAGACTGTCTTAGACTCAAAAGTAACTTCAATGCAAATTAAATCTATTGTTAAAATAAAAGGAAAAGTTATACTAGACGACAAAAAACTATTGCGACAAGCTATGAGAACACCCCCTCCTACGTCTGCGTCTACATGAGAATGGCGGTCTTTTCTAAATACTTGAAATTCTGAGTTAAAAAGTTCTGTATCCAGAATGCCTGAATGAAGCCAGGTTTCTGTAAGAACAAAAATATCATGGGCAAAAGCTTGAGAATTAATAAAAAAATCAGTAGTTTTACTACGAAGCCCCCTTACATTCTGGTAAAATAGGGAGAGTCTTATTAGTTTTTTGAAACATTATTGACGGTACTATTTTCAACACGTTTCTTCTTGGAAGAACCAACAAATTCTTTTAAAAGAGTGCCTGAAGGCCAGAAATTCGGGCTGCAAAGATAATCAAATTGTGACGGAGGGACAAAAATTTTAAAGGACGAAACAAAGCTGTTAGGTTTACTTATTTTCGTACATCTAATAATTAAGTCATTAGATATGTTGTGATTCAAAGTTAGATGGGATATAATATCATTGGATGTTAAATCAGGCTTAAGGCGGGATACAAAAATTTGTTTAGGCTTGGGAACTGATTCTACTTGTTTGGGAATTGGAAATGGTTCAATAGGAGGATAATTCACATTAATGGTTTCGGGAACTGATTCGACTTGTTTGGGGATATGAGGAAGTTCGGTAATTTGATTATCAACACTAGAAGGCCTACTTGAAATAACAGCTAAATCGACAGTTGTCGTTTCATTGTTATTATTTGTAGGACCAACACAGCTCCTAAGACATAAACGTTTTTCAGAAGAGTGAGTATCTTGCTTTTTCTTTTTAGACTTATTAGGCTTAGAAATATCTGAAGTAGACTGCACTACTATGTCGCTTGTTTTTGATGAGACATTTGGCAGAGGAGTATGCGGCTCATCCAAATCATCAGTTGAGGTTGATATGTCAACCGAAAACTTGGGGTCTGAAAAGTTATTAAGGTTTGAAACCGCATCATTAAAATTATTACAGAGCTCATCTAATCCTTTCTTGATTTTGGTAATATCAGTCTTGAATGACGACATTTTAAATGCAAGTTGGGATAGAGAGATTTTCCTGCAATCAGGACAGTACCATACTGTTCTTCTTTGCTCATGGTATTTGCTGGCATATCATGATTTTCCGTTTCCCAGAATCTCCGCACCAATTTGTCTAAAGAAGATAGCGTAGGACCTGTAGCTTTGTGGCAATGAACGGGAGTTGATGTGTCTGTTTGTATTGGTGGTATGCTTCCAGCCAATATCCAACCAAGCTTTGTATTGCGCAACAAAGGAAGATCATTTGAAATCTTGACTTCTCCTGGCAAGAATAGCTCAAAAAATATGCCAGCCCCTATCAACATGTCTATACGTTGATTTTTAAAGCTTGAAGGATCAGCCAGTCGTATATTGGGTGGAATTTTCCAGCGAGACATGTCAATATGCGTACTCGAATTATAGTCACTAATGCGAGGCATGATGTTTGCCTCTATAGTTGCCTGGAATTCGGATGTTCTTGACTCAAACGTTACATTAGTGACGAAATCTGCCTTGCATTCTTTACCCCCTATTCCCGTTATTGGCACACTCTTGCGACGTTGCTTGAGGCCCAACTCAGTGGCAAGGGACTGCGTTAAGAAATTTAATTGTGAGCCAGAATCTAGCATTGCACGGCAAGGGATTCTCGTTCCGTTGGATGAAATGCAGTTTATAACTGCTGTGGCGAGATGTACCTGACGCACTCTTTCTGGCCCTGATGCAGTATTTGCAGATTTTGAATTTAGAAAATTTTTATTACGCTTACCAACATTTGTTGAATTATCTGATTTGTTGATCTGCCTATTTGGAGAGTAGTCTTTCTTCGTCTGCTGTGGATGAAGAAGCGTGTTGTGTCTTCCTTCGCATTTTTGGCATCCTCGGGACTGGCATGATTGGGCGAAATGTCCTTTCTTTAGACAATTTTTGCACAGCATCACCTTGTACACTGCTTTTCCTCGTTCCAGACCTGTAAGAGACAAAAAATTAGTGCAATTGTATATACCATGCTTACTTGAATTGCACATAGCGCAATCGATACTATTGGCACTAGTGGAAGCGACTAGCGCTGATGTTTTTTTTCTCTCTTCGCGACTGCAAATTGCTTCCAATGTTTGGAAGCTTGATTCCACAAACTTGAAGAAAGCATCTAAACTGGGACTGCTTCTGGGATCCTCTAAGGTTTGTTCAAACAGCGCTCTGCTCTCCTTGTCCAACTTTTGGAGCATTAGATAGACCACTATAGGGTCCCAATTGGTGACTTCGTATCCAAGATTGGATATTGCCTGCATTCCCTCCTTTGTGGCATCATGCAATCGTCTCAGACTGCAAGCTGTCCCAATTGCTGGTGATTGTGACAGCAATTTCGACAATTGAGCTGTCAGCAGCAACCTTCTGTTATCGAACCGATCAACCAGAGTATTCCATGCCACGTCATAATTTTTGTCAGTGGGCTGGAAATGCTGTATTAGATTGTGTGCTTCTCCTGTCACATTCGCACGTAGGAAGTATAGCTTTTGCGCATCCGGAATCGGTTGGTCATATACGACGAGAATTGCAAGCATGCAAAACTGTGTTGCGCGTGCAATACCTCAACTGTGGGACCAGACATTTATAATTGATACACGATATGCGTGAACCTGAATTTATTGAATTGTTCCCACAATTGAAGTATTGCTGACAATACTTTTAACATTATGCTGACAATACTTTTGACAGCGACGTATGCATCCAGTTTAAACCGTCGCAGCAGAAACCTAGTGGCATGATGCATACTACCCCCTCCGATTTTCCGTGGGACGTCGTGTGTGCTGACTTCATAGGACCTTTGCCAAGTTCAGCCAGAGGTAACACTATGCTACTATTGATAGTAGACAAGTTTTCAAAATGGGTCGAGGCGATCCCTCTCCATGCAGCGACCGCCACTGGTTTGATAAAAGCCGTACGCGAGCGAATTATTACTCGTTTCGGAGTGCCTCGCACCTTCATATCAGACAGTGGAAGTCAATTCACAAGCCGTCTATTCAAGGAATTTTTAGCAGAGTTGGCAATTGCGCACCGCTTGACCGCCCCGTACACACCTCAAGAGAACTATACTGAACGAGTGAATCGCGTATTGAAGACAATGATCACGCAATATACTCAAGGCGACCAGAGAAGATGGGACGAACATATTCCTGAATTGTCATTTGCACTCAATACCAGTCGTCATGAGTCAACGGGATTTTCACCTGCATTCCTCAATTTTGGACGAGAAATGCGAGTGTCAGGCCATCTACTGTCCGATTCATCTCGGAATTCCCACCTCGAGGAGCCCAACCTTCGAACCGAACGTATGCGAGCTTTGTTTTCGCTCGCCAAGATTAATCTCCAGCGCGCCTCTCAAACACAAGCAAGATATTACAATTTAAGACACCGCTCCTGGCGCCCATGCATCGGCGAAAGAGTGTATAAAAAGGACCGCGTAGTCTCATCAGCTGCATTTGGCGCCCAACGTGTTTAGAATTACCTACATAGTTATAAAAAGAATCCTTTTTTTTGAAAACCTAGTCAAAAAAGGCAATTATTTTTTGTGAACACTAAATACTGTGCTTAACGTGGTACATATAACATATTGAACTACGAAAAACAGTTTAAACTCGTGAGAACATAAAATCTATTCGGTGTTAAAAAATGTACGGTCACGAAACAATTTGACCGTCAACCTGAGATCTCTATTAATTCCCTGTAGCAAAGGGATAGAACGATCTTGGTTGATGCGCTGACCGATTGTCAGCGGTTGCGAATTACGACAAAGAAAAAAATACCACGAAAGAAAACGCAATGATTTGCCCGTGAGGGTTGGTACAATGTAAGACAATACAAAATGTACGGTCACGAAACAATTTGACCGTCAACCTGAGATCTCTATTAATTCCCTGTAGCAAAGGGATAGAACGATCTTGGTTGATGCGCTGACCGATTGTCAGCGGTTGCGAATTACGACAAAGAAAAAAATACCACGAAAGAAAACGCAATGATTTGCCCGTGAGGGTTGGTACAATGTAAGACAATACAATGGAATGAATGTCTTTATTTGATTTCTCTTCTATTTATACAAAAAATTCACGTGACTTCAAGATAGATTAATATTTAGAGCGAATTCAAAAGTCAGAAAATATGGCGATTGGTATAATTTGAACGCCAGATTCAAATATAAAAACAAAGCTATCAATTTACAAATTTGAATTTAAATATACATATGTATGATGTTTTGTGAAACGATGTTAAGCTTCAACATTCCGCCTCCTTTGAAAGGACTACCTTTCAAGATGGTATCGCTGCTAGTTTGCTGATGGGCCGCCTAAATTCTCCTCGTGACGTCTTCACATCGGCGAATCTGACTCTTCCATCCGGGCCTTCTATGATTTTTGTGACTCTTCCTAATAGCCACTTTTGAGGGGGGAGGTTATCCTCGTGAATTATGACGAGGCTACCAAGTACGATATTTGGGTGTGACGTAACCCATTTTGTACGACATTGGAGTTCTTGGACGTACTCTGATGACCACTGCTTCCAAAATTGAGTTTTTACTGCATTTATTCGCCGCCATTTTTGTAGATAATTGATGTCGGATACGTCTGAATCTGGCTCGGAAATTGCTTTTAGCGATGACCCAATGAGTAGATGTGCGGGTGTAATGGCTTCCAGGTCATTGGGATCCGTTGACATCGGAGTAATTGGTCTGGAATTCATTATGGCTTCGATTTCCACCAGTGCAGTTGACAATTCTTCGAATGACAGCTTGGCATTTCCTAGGCTGCGATATAGGTGGCCTTTTGCAACCTTTACTGCTGCCTCCCAAAGTCCGCCGAAATGGGGTGCCCTGGGGGGTATAAAATGAAAATTTATGGATGCGTTAGAACAAAAGTTAATGATATTTTGTTGGTTAGACTTGTGGAACAACATATCACGCAATTCTTTTAGTTTTGACTGTGCCCCAACAAAATTTGTGGCATTGTCACAATAGATATCTCTAGGAAGACCTCTACGACCTATCATCCTTTTTAAAGCTCCTATGAATGTATCTGTTGAAAGATCAGAAGCAGGTTCCAAATGAACTGCTTTCGACGAGAAGCAGACAAAAACTGCCACATACGTTTTATAGGGCACTTTACCTCGAATTCTGTAATATGTGTATATCGGACCGCAAAAGTCGACCCCACAACAGAGAAATGGACGCGATGGCGTTAGTCTTTCAACAGGTAAATTTCCCATAACCTGCTCATATAGCTTGGGCCGATACCTCGCGCAGTGAGGACATTTTCGCACGAATCTTCGCGCTACTTCTCGAACATTGATCATCCAAAATCTTTGTCTGGTCAATGCGACTAGAGCCTTTGGTCCAGCCTGATAGTTGGAATGATGCAGGTGTTCGACAAGAGTGTTGCTAAAATTGCAATCCTTTGGTAGCAACAATGGATGTTTACTTTCTTCTGGTATATTTGCGTGTTTCAATCGGCCTCCAACTCTCAACAGAAGAAGACCATTTTTGTCTTCTATAAAGGGGCTAAGTGATTTTATAGATCCCTTGAGCGATGTTTTAGTTTTAATTGCGACTATTTCTTTGGCAAAATATTTCATTTGAATGACATTTACTATGATTTGTAGGGAATGTTCTAGCTCTTCAGCTGTAAGGTATTCACCTCGAAATGGTATTTTGCGTAATCGTAAGCTAAGGTATCTCAATACGTACGCAAAGATTCGAATGAGTTTAATGTATGAGCTGATGCTCTCTATTTTTTCCAGATAATGGTTTTGGTCTGGGTTGCGACAACTCAGAACAATTTTCCTTTTTTCCAGTGCCAGGTCCTCTGGAGTGAGATGAAGTCCTGTTGCGGTTGGCCAATTTTCCTCTTCTTCAACTAAAAATTTCGGTCCTGTAAACCAAATCGAGTTTTTTAGATCTTCTACGGTGCATCCTCGCGAGACGACATCTGCAGGATTATCGTTGGTTGGAACATGTCTCCAAACTACTTCCTTTGTCGTTTCCTGTATTTCTGCTACTCTGTTTCCAACAAACGTATTGAGCTTTGAAGAGTGTGTAAAGATCCAGTGCAAAACTATTTGGGAATCAGTCCAAAAGAATACACCTGAGTAGTTTTTATCTACAACGCTGTGAATTTTTATCCAGAGCTTAGACAAAAGATGTGCGGCGCATAGTTCTAGTCGAGGCAGTTGTTTCTTCTTAGCAGGTGCTACTCTCGACTTTGCCACTAAAAGCTTAACTGCTACTGATCCACAGGTGTCTATGCTTCTCAGATAGATGCAACAGCCGTACGCTTTCATCGAAGCATCCGCGAATCCATGTATTTGGTAACTTTGCCTATTTTCTAAAAATATATGTCGAGGTACCGATAGATTTCCAACTGAGTGCAAGTCGGTCATAAACTGACGCCATTCAGTTTCGATGGCTTGTGGAATAGATGCATCCCAATCTACCTTATCTATCCAAAGACTTTGTAAAATTATTTTTGCTCGAATAATGATAGGACTTATCAAGCCCATTGGATCGAAAAGAGACGAAGAAAAAGATAAAATAGATCTCTTGGTATAAATTTTGTAAGTTCGATTGGGTTTATAAGAAAAACTAAACTCGTCAGCGAAAGGGTTCCAAGCGATACCTAACGTACTTATGAGATTGGATTCAGTTAATCTTATTTCCTTCTATTCATCACCAAGCAAGGAATGATGATTGCTATTCCATTTTGAGAGCTCTAGTCCAGCAGACTTCAAAATGGAAACAACTTCGTTCTGTTTCTGAGTTAGAGTATCTAGGTTGTCAGCTCCAGTTAACATGTCATCAACGTAAAAATCAGACTTTAGAACAGAAGCACCTAAACTGAAACGCTCTTGGTTTACGTCAGCTAAGTACTGCAAACAACGAATTGCCAAAAATGGCGCCGATGAAGTACCATATGTTATTGTGTTCAGCTGGTAGGTTTGTATTGGAGTGTTTTCATCTTCTCTCCATAACACAAGCTGCAAACTTCTATGCGACGGATGTACTAGAATTTGCCGATACATCTTAACAATATCCGCAGTCAGAGCGTATCGGTAAAGACGAAAGCGGAGCAAAATGATTAAAAGATTGTCCTGTATTGTAGGACCGACCATAAGTATTCCGTTAAAAGATATTTGCGACGATGTTCGGCAAGATGCATCAAATACTACACGCAATTTGGTGGATATGCTATCAGGCCGAATTACACACTGATGTGGTAGATAATAGTGAACGATTTCTTGTTTTGGATTTTCAACGAGTGACATATGACCCAACGCTTCATATTCTTTCATGAAGGCAGCGTATTGGGTTTTTAATGAAGAGTTCTTAGATAGCCTACGCTCAAGAGACAAAAATCTTCTGAAGGCGATGTCATAAGAAGCTCCAAGACAACTAGGATCCTGTTTAAAGGGCAGTTTAACCATCAACCGACCGCTAGGTAGAACTTCAATGTTCTCTTTGAAGTGTTCCTCGCATGAAGATTGCTCTTCAGACCATTTCGACTGATGACCCTGAATCTCTTCGAGTTCCCAGAATTTTTCCAAATATTTATCCAAACAATTATCCTTTGAATTAACTAAGCAAGATTTATAGCCCTTTGTCGATTTCGATTTGTATCTGCCAGATACGATCCAACCTAACGCAGTTTTTTGCAAGAGTGGAAGTCCTTCCCTTAGTTTGACTTGACCTATTTCGAGCAAATCAAAGAATGCTTCGGCTCCTACCAACATATCTATCTGAGATGGTTTATTAAAGCTTTCATCTGCAAGCTCCAAATTCGCAGGTAGATTCCAGTCACTGATGTTGAGTGTTGCTTCTGGTTGATACCCTGTGATGGAGGGTGCGATCAAAAACTCCAAAGAAACTTCGAAATTGTTGTATCTTGAGCGAATTGTTGATTGCGTTACATATTTTGTTTGTGTTTCTGTATCTCCTATTCCCACTATATCAACGTTTCTTCTGTGTTTCTTAAGGCCGAGTGCTTTAACGAACTTCTCATTAACAAAATTGACTTGGGAACCAGAATCAAGCAAAATCCTACCCAACTGGAAGCCCCCTGACGAATCTTTTACGAGAGCTAACGCTGTTGCTAATATTACTTGTGGAAGAACCCGCTCTTTCTCCAAGGCGGAGTGGGCAGCTGCTGAATTATTCGGGGCAGGTGTACCAAGCGAAGCTTCAAAACCATGATCCCTATCTGTAGCTTGGGGTCTGTGCAAAAGACTGTGGTGTGGTTGCTTACAACTCTTACACCTATAGGCCGAGGAACATTTCGAAACGCTGTGACCTTTCCCTAGGCAATTCAAACAAAGCCCTAATTTTTTCACTTTAAAATAACGATCCATTACAGACAGTTCAACAAAACTCTTGCAATTTGCCACTGAATGGTTATTTTCTTTGCAAAAGACACAAAAATGTTGGTTAGCAGCGAGTGAAGTTTGAGGACGATAGTTGGCAACCGTAGGCTTTGGCTTATTCGATGGTTTAGGATTGACATCCGAACGCAACTGTTTGCTTTCTCTAGCTTCTAGATACTGACACCGTTTATTGAGAATGGCTGCACATCCTTTCCAATCAGGTAACTTGCTGTACTCCATTTGTTCCTCGTATTTGGACAGTGTTTCTGAATCAACCTTCGACATGGCAATATGGATTATTATTGCATTGCAAATATTTTCGTACGATCCTATCGACATTAAAGAATTAAACAAGGCTGAAATGTTGTCCACCAATGACCGAAGTGCAACAGGAGATGATTTTGTAACTTTGGGTAGGTCAATTAAGTCAGAAATATTTTCCAAAAAGATCAGGCAGTCATTGTCATAGCGCTCCTTCAAACTAAGAAGTGCCTTTTGATAGTTAGTTTCAGTGACTTGAAAAGCCTTTACTGTACCAAGTGCTTGATCAGTCAAACACGAAAGTAAATAATTGAATTTTTCTATTTTTGATAAGCTCGAATCGTTTTCGACTAAATGATTGAATGAGTCTATAAACTTTTTATACTCCGAGTATTTTCCACTAAATCTAGGCAAACGTTGTTTAGGAAGACGACTTCTTGAAGGTAAAGCAACACTACTTAATGTCATATCTGCAACGCTACACCGCCTGCCAGTTCCCAAAAGCGAAAGAATTGTTGATTTTGCAGTGACATACAAATCTTCGATATCCCCTCGACCACTATCATCGGGATTTAATGATTCGATCTGTGTTTGATACACTAAAATTTGCTTGAAGTAAGACTCCAAGATTCCTAGGCGACATTCGAGTTCAGTTGGCGTTAACACATTGTTAGTTGATTCCACTAAATTTTTTATACGAGTTATGCTTCCCTTAGTAGAAGCTCTTTGTTGCTTTAATTCTTCAAGGGTTGGTTTGGTTGCCATTGCAAATACCAAAATACTTTCAAGCAACAACAGCACAATCCAATGATAAATGAAATTCTTTTAACTGGAATCTAATTTGAATCTGAATTCAATTAATGCTAAAGTAGCATTCGACAACCCTTTTCAAAACGAACCAATTTAGATACTATTTGTTTATCCAAAGATTGAGGCTAATGAAGTTGATATAGATTATTTTACATCAGTTCTATAATTTAAATAACTAACTTTGATTAGACTTCAAAATTATTTATTTCTGTGCAATTCCACGACGAAAGTCCAATCAATTTTCCTTCAGTGCATTGATCATGTAGCAAGATCTCCCGCGACGACGACGACGAAAAAAAACTTATGAGCTTGAGCGAATGATGTGTGGGCGAAATGAAGATCGATGCATTGAAGTTATGTATGTATGTTGATTTTTTTTTTTTTTTTGGCTGCTTCTACAACCATATGCAAGAAGCGAGCAATCAACGAGACCACGAAAGAATGAAGCGAAAAACGACGATAGGCAATGATGTGGTGGTGGGTGGTGGCGGTTATGCAAAAACTGGTTTTGAGCGAGAGAATGATGATTGTATGTGGGTGTGTATTGGACACATTTGGTGGATCGTAAGTACTCTTTTGTGGATTATAACTAAAATTTTCCAGCGATCGCACTATGGTGTAAGCGACGATCTGCCGATCAAAATTGAAACGATTGATAGACTATGCTTTTGATATAGGGCTAATAGGCTTTTATGTTTTAAATAGAGAACCGAAATCGTTGCTTCATTTTATAAAATAAGCGGCAATGGCGAAATATGTTGTTCGTTTAATATATATGATTGTATTTTAAACAATATAATTAAATTTTAGGTCTGTTTTATGTCGAAGGTGCGTTTTGGCAATGACTTCAATTTATGTCGTTTAGTAATAGGATAGGAACGCACATTTGAGTAAAACTTAGACCACACATACCTCATTCAAAGATATACTTATCTCCCACAATTTTTCTATAGTTCTCCTGGTTTGTAGTTGTTCTATTAGGTTGATGGTATGTATTTCGGGACGTCCACTGAGTTTTTTCCTTGTTGGTTCTCTTCCTTTCTAGGTTTTTAGCACTTCACCTGCACCATGCAATCGCGAAACCGAAACCGACACGCGACAAGAAATATGAATGGTTAGATTAAATGTTCAATTTCAATGTTTGTAACCAGAATGCATAATTTTTTAACACCGAATAGATTTTATGTTCTCACGAGTTTAAACTGTTTTTCGTAGTTCGATATGTTATATGTACCACGTTAAGCACAGTATTTAGTGTTCACAAAAAATAATTGCCTTTTTTGACTAGGTTTTCAAAAAAAAGGATTCTTTTTATAACTATGTAGGTAATTCTAAACACGTTGGGCGACATTGAGAAGATGTATCGGCAAATTTTGGTAAGTTTCCCAGACCGATACTACCAACTGATCATGTGGAGAGAGCAGAAAACTTCGCCAGTACGTATTTTCAAGATGAATACGGTCACTTTCGGGACAGCCAGTGCACCATATCTTGCAATCAAGGTCCTGAAGAGAGTTGCTGAGGACGAAAGTGGAAATTTTCCGGAGGGGGCGAAGGTTGTCCGTGAGGACATGTACGTTGACGACCTCATCAGTGGTGCTGATTCAGTTGAAGAGGCACGCCTCAAACGCGACGAAGCAAGGCAACTGTTGGCATCCGCAGGTTTCCACCTGCGAAAATGGACGAGCAACGTCAAGGAACTCGTGGATGATGTTCCGGTTCAAGATCGGGAACTAGACTTTGAACTGCCGTTCAATACGTCAGAACATGTTAAGACGCTCGGCATCAAATGGTTTCCCGTGGATGATCACTTCTCCTATCAGAACCTGCAGCCGTCAAAGGAAGCAACAACAAAAAGGTCCATGTTGTCCACCATAGCAAAACTATTTGACCCACTTGGCTGGATATCGCCGTGCATCATCACGGCAAAACTAATGATGCAGCGACTCTGGGAAATAGGCTGTGATTGGGATGATCCAATCCCACCTGCCTTGAAGAAGGACTGGGAAGCTTTTCATCGAGAACTTCCTCAGATCGAGCAACTTCGAATTCCACGGTGGACCCAGATGAGCAACAACAACAAGGCGATAGAGCTGCACGGTTTTTGTGATGCGTCGATGAAGGCTTTCGGTGCAGCAGTGTATGTTCGAGTCTTAGATAGCGATGACAACATCCACGTCAACCTACTTTTTTCGAAGACGAAGGTGGCACCAAATCAGCGGACGATTACTCTTCCCCGGTTGGAGCTTTGTGGTGCAGTAATTCTGGCGCAGTTGCTGCAGTACATCAAGGAAGTTTTGGCCATCCCCGATGTCAAAACATTTGCGTGGACGGATTCAACCATCGCGCTTGCCTGGATAAGGGCCACTCCCGCAAAATGGACTACGTTTGTTTCAAACAGAGTGTCTGAAATTCAGCGGCTTGTGGGGATCGATTGCTGGGGACATGTAGCAACGCTTCATAACCCAGCCGATCTGGCGTCTAGAGGCGTATATCCCGCCGAACTGACGGCTTTGAAGACTTGGTGGATTGGACCTGAGTTTTTACGAGGTCAATGGGCTTTCGATGTTCCACATCAACCCGTTGAAATTGAAACCGACGAGGAACGACGTACAGTCAAGGTACTTACCGCTCGAGTCAATCACGATGATGGTATCCTACAAATCATCTACGACTGTTCGAGTTTGCTGAAGGTAATTCGAGTTGTCGCAACGTGTTGTCGTTTTGCAACAAAATGTCGTCGAAGAGTAGGAGTTTTTGATGGTCCGCTTAACCCAAGCGAATTGGAAGCTGCGCGAATCATCGTCGTGAAAGCAGCACAGAAGGAGATGTTCAAGACCGAGCTACAACAACTTTTGGAAACATCCAGCATGCCCAAAACACTCAAGGCGTTGAACGCATTCGTCGATGCTGACGGACTTTTGAGAGTTGGAGGACGTTTGGAGAATTCTCTCCTCCCCTACGATACGAGGCATCCGATACTACTTCGAAACAGCCATCATTTCACGAATCTGGTTGTCAGAGATGCCCATAAAAACACCTTCCATGGCGGCATTGAACAGATGATTAACTACATCCGTCAAAGGTACTGGATTGGCCAGATACGAAGGAGCGTGAAGTACCAACTGCACAGATGCACTTCTTGCTATAGGCAAAAGGCATCAGAAATGAAACAGTTAATGGCAAACTTACCTGCTGCTAGGGTTCAAATGTCTCGACCTTTCAGCCACACTGGTGTCGACTACGCCGGCCCCATCGAAATCAAAAGCTGGAAGGCACGTGGTGCTAAGATATTGAAAGGATACTTCGCAGTATTCATCTGTTTGGCAACGAAGGCCATTCACTTGGAAGTTGTGTCAGATCTGACAACTCAAGCGTTTTTGGCAGCATTTCGCCGTTTCATTGCTAGGAGAGGAAGCTGTCAGCAGATCTACAGCGACTGTGGAACAAATTTCGTCGGTGATAACAACGAATTAGCAAAATTGTTGAAGGAAGCAACGCATGACTGGAAGGAGATAGCCGAAAATTTAGCAAATCGCGGTACAAATTGGCATTTTATTCCCCCAGCTTCCCCACACTTCGGTGGTCTATGGGAAGCAGGTGTGAAATCTGTCAAACACCACCTAAAAAGAGTTGTCGGGACAGAAAGGCTCACATTTGAGGAGCTCGCCACGCTTCTTACACAAATAGAAGCGTGTTTAAATTCGAGGCCCTTATGCCCTCTATCCGATAGCTTCGATGATTTGGATGCGCTAACCCCAGCGCATTTTCTTATTGGCGAAACTTTTCATGCCGTACCACAAGGTGAACTCAACACTAACATCACATACATCGACCGATGGAAGCGAGTACAAGCGCTGGCGGAAGGATTTTGGAAGAAATGGAGTTCCGAGTATCTTGCACGACTGCAACAACGTCCGAAATGGACTCAAATACAAGAAGCTCCCAAAATCGGAGACTTAGTCTTGTTGAAGGATGAGCGACTTGCACCTACGTATTGGAGTCTTGCCCGAATCGAAGACACTCACGCGGGAACAGATGGACTTATACGTGTCGTCACCGTAAAAACACAAAATGGACTCGTCAAACGGCCCATAGCGAAGATTTGCTCTTTGCCGTCCAACAAGCACCATGAACAAACAACGATGATCTAAAACAAAAAAAAAAAAAAAAATATAAACTTCAATAAAGAACATACATAAAACAATCAACGTTTACCTGAAAAAAAAAAAAAAAAAAATCAATACAAACCACCATCATACACCGCCCCTGGATTCAACGGCAAAGTAGCCGAAAAATTGGCACCGAAATATGACGGACCGTACGAAGTAATCAAATTCGTTTCTCCCGTTATTGTTTTACTACGTAAGCTGGGACCTCGAGATAATACAGCTGCTTCGATTCGAGCACACGTACGAGATCTAAAAGGAGTAACAACAACAGCAAATACATGTAATAAAAAAGACAGCTGGGCAAGCGATAATGCGCAGGCGAATATTAACGTAGAAAACTTCAGTCAGTCACCGACCACCGTCCAGCAAAGACCAAATTGTGAAAAGAAGAAAATCGTTTATAAATTAAAAATGGAAAGAAGTGAAAGACCAGGATCATCCAAGAGATCGCGACCCGTCTCTCCCGACAACCCTTGCAAAAGGCAGCCAACTCATCCCGACCGACCCCACCCCGGAGACCGTCTAGTCGTACTGCAGCTAGTGCGAGCCGAGCCAGTGGTCAAAGTTACCACCACTCGCTGAGTGAACTGCAAACCAACTCACCCGCCGGCCATACTCATCCGACCACCACCAGGCCCTGAAGAACAGATGACGCAGGTCAGATCAGTCAGGGACAAGGCGAGCTCTCTATGGGAAGAGCGCCAGCTTAACGAGCTGCAACGGGCGGTTCCTCAGAACCCTAAGCCGAAGCTGACAACCATCGCCTGGGAAATACATGAGATCGACCTACCTCCAATGGACGAGGTACGCCGAGTAGTCGTTCGCGACGTTTTGAGGGGCCCATCTGCCAACAAGTTGGACCGATTGGATCCCCGTTTATTACCACCGCTTAAAGAGGCCGCGACCGTGCCCGAGCTACAGAGCCCCAGGTCCCCGGATGCCGAAGCGGATACCGCTAGCGCAAGAGGCGCCAGCATGTCCAAACCAGATCCAGAGTCGGAGGAACGCTCGCAGCCGCCGCACATCAGGGAGCTCACCAAGACCCAACGAAGGCAAGCCGAGCGACAGAGGAACCTGACAGCAGACCCGTTCCAGGGAATCACCTTCGTATTCCGACGCGACACCAGACCCTTCAACATGCAGAACCGGGGTAGAGAGATTAGCGTAACTCCCAACGCTACCGGAACCGAAGCAAGGTTGGCATTCCAGGGTAAGAACAAGGTTGTCCCGATGAAGCTGCGGAAACCTTAGGCTGAGCAGGGTCAAAATTTTCTTTGCTACGATCGTAGGACGATCAGAATTATTTTTGTGACCAGAAGACGACCGGATTAAATTTTTGTTTGTTTGTTTATAGTCTCTCAGGATGGGATTTAGGTTTTTTTTTTTGCATGAGTATAGAGTTATTTTGATTATTGAAAAATTGTTTTTTATACCGCTTGAGTATTGGATTATTTTTGTTGTTTTTATAACGTTTACGAAAAAATAAGAAAAAGAAAAAAAAGGATAAAATATAAGAAAAAACAAATAAAAAAATATACACAAAAAAATAGGAAGGGCAGAATTTAAGTCCCTCAAAACAGAAAAACATACAAGGACTTCTCCAGTCAGTGCCAAAGGACGCTGAGACGAGAGGGTTCTCGTCTCTCTAAGGAGGGGGGATCTGTGACGAAGCGTCACAATTTCGGTTCCTACACCACCGCCACAACACCGCACCAAAACACTGTACGTGTTTCCTTTTATTAAAATGCCCACACGCATTTTAATTGCACAATGAAAATTTAATTCCAAGGCCAACGAATGGTTTGTTTACATCTTCATGCCTTATCACTTGGTGTGCATTTCCTTATGGGGAAATACATTGGTAATCCCCATCCGATTTTTTTGTATGTAATATTGTCACTGCCTTACAACTCACAGTTTGTTGTAGCAGTAAAATCTATGAATAGAAGTGAGTTAATCACTATAAGAGGAGGAAAAGATTTACGGGCTTTTATGCCTCTAACGTAATATTACTTTTTCTCGTCTCTACTTCGACTTATATAGTCTTTTCAAAGGTAACTACATTGAATCGGTTTGTTTGCCGGCTTTGTACGTTTTCCTTACCTTTCATTTAGATTTTCAAGGTAACTACATTGAATCGGTTTGTTTGCCGGCTTTGTACGTTTTCCTTACCTTTCATTTAAATTTTCAAGGTAACTGCATTGAATCGGTTTGTTTGCCGGCTTTGTACGTTTTCCTTACCTTTCATTTAAATTTTCAAGGCAACTACATTGAATCGGTTTGTTTGCCGGCTTTGTACGTTTTCCTTACCTTTCATTTAGATTTTCATGGTAACTACATTGAATCGGTTTGTTTGCCGGCTTTGTACGTTTTCCTTACCTTTCATTTAGATTTTCAAGGTAACTACATTGAATCGGTTTGTTTGCCGGCTTTGTACGTTTTCCTTACCTTTCATTTAGATTTTCAAGGTAACTACATTGAATCGGTTTGTCTGCCGGCTTTGTACGTTTTCCTTACCTTTCATTTAGATTTTCAAGGTAACTACATTGAATCGGTTTGTTTGCCGGCTTTGTACGTTTTCCTTACCTTTCATTTAGATTTTCAAGGTAACTACATTGAATCGGTTTGTTTGCCGGCTATGTACGTTTTCCTTACCTTTCATTTAGATTTTCTGGGTAACTACATTGAATCGGTTTGTTTGCCGGCTTTGTACGTTTTCCTTACCTAGTCATTTAGAATTTCAAGGTAACTACATTGAATCGGTTTGTTTGCCGGCTGTGTACGTTTTCCTTACCCGCGGATCTATTCGCCGGACGCGTTTAGATTGAACAAGATTTCCAGGGCAGCTACATTGTTGCCGAACAAAACCCGCATCACGACCGCAGACCTTTGCTACGAAGTCCGCCGCCGCCGACAGAGTGTCTTGCCTCTAAGTAGACGCATACACTTCCTACGAAGTCCGCCAACGCCGATAAATTGTCCTGCCGTGCTAGACAACGCAGGCACTTCCCACACAGTCCGCCGCCGCCGATAATTTGTTCTGCCTATCACCCGATGCAGACATCTGCTACGAAATCCGCCGCCGCCGACAGAGTGCCCTGCCTGACGCAGATAGACATTCGCCACTGCCAAATAGAGGAAACCGATGCCATAATTCAATACCGTGGATGGAACCAAAGGAATATCATCGCTACCACAGAGAAGATCAGCTATTCCAAAGACCAGCATCAGAAGCGGACTATTGGTCAAGACATCTTTCAACCTCGTTTTGTGAAAGTCATAATATGAACATTTATACCCAACTTACGCTGGCAAATGATTCAGCGACCACATTCGCCACCAAAAGAACTCCACAATTTCCAACGATGCTCTTTAAAAGAAACTCCGCCCTTTTGATACTTTTCCTTTTGTTTTTATTGTTTAAGCGCACGTAGATTTTATTACAAAATTTATATATGTCGATCAAAATATGATTGTAGGCCAGAAGGGTTGAAATGGTTAAATTTAGAAATTTTAACTTTAGTCACAAGAAAAAACCAACAAAAGAAAATGGCAGATGGCCCAAGAGTTTTAATTTAACACGATGTTGTGTGTTTGGTGGTTGGACAGATAATGCCGTGCCGTCGCTATGCGACGAAACACTTTTTAGGCAAATGTAGTAGAATTTTTACTTTAGATTAAATTATTTTAGAGGGCGAACTATCAGTTGCCTATTTTGGAGTTAGGCACTGTTCACACTGGAGTTGTATGAACATTACCGCCCCCCTTGGCGAAATACGCCAAAAAAAATATTACTGAAAATAAAGCAAGTGAAATTTTGTTTAATTGGCAATTTAGTTAATAGGCAATAGGCACAGTTTTACTATGGGGCGGACTATTTCTCCGTTTTGGGTCTTTAATGTTGCAACTCTGACTCGACCATCGGAACCCGGGTGTATATTTATAACACGGCCTAGACGCCATTCGGTGGATGGCAGATTTTCGTTTTTAATGACGACCAAATCATCAACTTTAATGTTGGTTTGAGGTGTTTTCCATTTGTGTCGTTGATGTAGTTCCTTGAGGTATTCATCCTTCCATCTGTGGCAGAATTGTTGTTGGAGGCATTTTACTTTTTCCCACCGATTGATTAGCGATAAATTTGCATCGGCCAGATTCGGTTCCGGAAAAGATAAAAGTGGACCGCCGCGTAAAAAATGCCCCGGCGTCAATGCCAACAGATCAGAAGGATCTGTGGACATGGACGATATTGGACGCGAGTTCAAACATGCTTCGATACGTGCTAAAACCGTTGCAAATTCTTCGAACGTAAATTTGGCCTTGGTCCCCAGCCCTCTTAAATGGCTTTTGAAACTTTTAACGCCGGCTTCCCAGAGACCTCCCATGTGAGGTGCCCCGGGTGGAATAAAATTCCATTTCAAACCCTGAACGCCATACTTAAGACTCGTTTCTTTGGGAATGGTGCCTACAAACTTCTTAAACTCCTTGCGTAAAATTGCATCGGCACCTGTAAAGTTCGTACCATTGTCGGAGAACACTTCTTTAGGTAAGCCTCGTCTAGAGGTGAATCTGGCAAAGGCCGCGAGGAACGCTTCAGATGACAAATCACTTGCCGCTTCAAGGTGAATTGCCTTGGTGGAAAAGCAGACAAACACACATGCATACCCTTTGGTCATACGACAATTCCGTGCATTGAAACTCTTGATTGTGAAGGGACCCGCGAAGTCTATTCCAGTAAATGTGAACGGTGGAGAAAAGGTAACTCTTTCGGGCGGTAGGGCAGCCATCATCTGCTTGCTTAAGTCTCTTTTGTTGGTCGCGCATATGGTGCAACGACGGATGCAAGACTTAACCAGAATTTGGAGTCTTGGTACCCAGAAACTTTGTCGTGTTAGTCGCACCATTAAAGAGTTGCCACCGTGCATAGAAATCTCATGAATGAATTGAATCAGGAGGCAAGCAAAACGGGATTCAAAGGGTAGTATTATAGGGTGACGTTCATTGTACGAAATGTCTGAGTTCGTTAGTCGCCCATTGACTCTAAGAAGCTTGTTTGAATCCAAAAATGGATTAAAGGACAAAATAGAACTTTTCGTTGACACTGGCTTGCCAGCTGCAAGCAGAGAATATTCTGTCGAAAAGTGAGCTTCTTGAGCCAATCGGATTAGACGAATTTTCACAAACTCCATTTCTGGTTGCGAGATGTCACGAGACTTGTATTTGCTGGGCTGTTGCTTTGAGACAGACCCGAAGAAGCGAAAAACATAGCACAATACACGCATAGCGCGGGATAACGTCGAGAAACGGTCAAGAAAATCTTCGGGTTCTTGTTGAACTACCAATGAGTTGGTGTTTTGCTCAGAATCGTCGAGAGAAATGCCTGTTAGTCCCACTAGAGGACTCTGAAAATTTGGCTGGACCACTAACGAGGAAACCTCTTTCTGTTCTAGATCTTCAGTACGTGGAGCGTCTGGTAATGCCACCGGCCATTGAGAGGCTGGTTCACAGAGCCATGCTGGGCCCTGCCACCACATACGATTCTGCTTCAGATCGGAGGGCATTACACCTCGAGTGGCCAAGTCCGCGGGATTTTCGGCAGATCTGACGTGCTTCCAAACTGCGTTGCCGACATTGTCCTGTATTTCACTGGTACGGTTTGCAACAAAGGTTTTCCAAACGCACGGAGGTTTTTTGAGCCAGGCCAAGACTATGGATGAGTCTGTCCATAAAAAGGTTTGATATGCCTGAACTGGAAAATTGGGTAAGTAGAATTTGATCATTTTTGAAAGCAAAAGTGCTCCACACAGCTCAAGACGCGGTAAAGAGACCGTCTTTAGAGGGGCGACTTTGGACTTCGCACACATCAAGTAGGAGGATGCTTCTCCATTAGGGTGACTTGCGCGTATATAAAGCGCTGCCGCATATGCTTTCTCGGAAGAGTCACAGAAGCCATGAAACTGAATCTCCACAGTGGGCGAGTATTCAACCCAACGTGGGATTTCTATAACCTGTATTTCAGGTAATGACTCTGCAAACTCTTTCCAAGTGGCAAATGATTCAGGGCTGATACGCTCGTCCCACTCAGTGTGCTCAGCCCAAATGCGTTGCATCAATGTTTTGGCGATTATCACTACGGGGGCCAACCACCCCGCAGGATCGAAAAGACGAGCAATTTGAGAGAAGACCTCTCTTTTGGTCGGATTTGTCGACAGTGGAATGCGTTGCGTGGTGAAGTAAAAATTGTCTCCTTTGGCATTCCATCGTACCCCTAGTGTTTTTGTGGTGCTGTCAGCATCGAGCTTCAAGAAACTTTCGTTCAGCACATGTTCTGGTGGCAAATGGTTAAGTAAGCTAGACGAATTTGCGGTCCACTTACGTAGTGGAAACCCAGCTGAGTTAAACAACGCTATAAGTTCGATTTGTGCCTGTTTAGCCGAACTGAGAGAGTGACCACCAGATAGAACATCGTCGACATAGAACTCCGATTGAATGATTCTAGACGCTAGGGGATACACGGTTCTGCCTTCTTTTGCCAGTTGCAAGAGGGTGCGGATGGCCAGATATGGAGCACAATTGACACCAAAAGTGACGGTTTGAAGTTCAAAGTCTTCGATTTCGGACTCTGGCGAACTGCGAAAGAGGATTCGTTGAAATGGAGTATCTCTAGGGTCGACCAAGATTTGGCGGTACATTTTCTCAATGTCCGCATTGAAGACAAATTTATAAAATCTCCAGCGGAGAATGAGAGATGGTAAATCTTGCTGCAATATGGGCCCTGGATACAACAAATCGTTTAAACTTACCCCATTCGACGACGATTGAGACGCATTAAAAACAACCCTCACTTTGGTGGTCGTGCTTTGAGGCTTTATGACCGCATGATGTGGCAGATAGAACGAGTTTACTTGACCTCTGGAAATCTTTTCGACCGGAGGCGCTTTCCGCATATGGCCGAGGGCGAGGTATTCCGAAATAACGCTTGAATATTGAGACTTAAGCTCCGCCTTCATGGCTAAAGATCTTTCGACTCTAGAGAACTGCCTTAGTGCGATGTGTCTAGAGAACCCTAACTTGCCCTTTGACGATTGTGCCTTGAACGGCAAACGAACAACATACCTCCCATCCGAACGTCTCGAAGTTGTGTTTTTATAAAGTTCGTCACAGTAGCAGTCTTCTGTTGACCGAATGACTGTGGACGGCAGTTCCTCGAGCTCCCAAAATTTTCGTAGTTGAGTATCCAAATTGGAAGTACTCGAACTGTTCGATACTACGAATGTATTGAACGATTGGAACGACTCCGGAACTGGTCCAGACAGTACCCAGCCGAACATTGTGTTCTGAGCCACGAGGGAATCTGCGATGAGTTGGAGACCGTTCCTTATGATCGATGGGTATAAATCCGCACCGATCAGCAGATCGACCTGGGACGATTTATTAAACGTGGGATCAGCCAGTTTGAGGCCGCCACAAAGGTTAGGATCGATGATACTAAACGATGAACTTGGCAGATTGTTCGTCAATGATCGAAGCACAATTGCCTGGGCAGAAATGGTGATCTGGGCTTCATCTAAGCACGTGATTGCAAACGCACAGAGTTTTTTCGACGTTATGCCGAGATTACCACTGATTCCGGAAATGGTTGTATTCTTATCCGTTACGGGCAAGTTCAAACGCTTTTGTACTGCCTCTGAGATGAAGGATATTTCGGAACCAGGGTCGATAAGAGCGCGAACTATGTGTTTGGATTCCTTGCCAACAATGCAAACTAGTGCCGTTGCAAGCAATATTTTCTTGGGAGCGCCGACATGAAAGTTTTGAAACGACGCTTGAGGCACGAATGGAAGTGACGACGCCGATATTTGAGGAGCTGTTGTTGCACTAGGGAGATTAGTGGACTGTATTTTATTTCCGTTTTCGTTAGCGTTGAGGTGCAACAGTGAGTGATGCCGTTTTTTGCAGTGGCTACAAGAATATTTGCTCGTACAAGCGACCTTTGTATGACTCGCGCTTAAACAGTTGTTGCACAGTTTGTGCTGCCGTACCGTTTGGATTCTCGTTGGGATCGACATTGCCGAAAATTTGGCACACTCATAAATGGAGTGCGCAGCCGCACAGATTTTGCATTTCCCCCCCCCCTGTTTTGGCAAGGTATGTGTTGACTCTATTATTGTTTCGAACATTCGTCTCCTTTTTGGGGAGTCTATTAAGCCCTGTGCCTTTTGTCGACGTGGTGTCCGAAATGGACTCCAGCACCTGAAAGCGAGACGTTAAGAACGCGTCTAATTGCTGCCAGGTTGGAACTTTCGTCGGGTCTTCCAGGGATTGTTCCCATAGAGTCAGTGTAGTTTTGGGCAGTCTACTTGAACACGCAAAGACGAGAATCGGATCCCAGTCTCGCGTCATAACCTTATGAGCCTGCAACGTTGATACCGAATCATTTACAGTACTCTGAAGAGCTCGGATCAATTTGGCCGATTCTTCATGTACTGTTGGCAAGTTAAAGATATTTTTTACCTGATTGTTGACCAAGATTCGAGTATTTTCATACGTAGCCCGCAACGCTTCCCAGGCTAGAGAAAAGCTGGCATTGGTTAGCGGAAATTGGCTGACAATCCGATAAGCCTCGTCCTTGGTTTTGGCTCTAAGGTGGAAGAGTTTTTCTACTTCACCCAACTGGGGGTGTTTAATGTAGACTGCCTCAAACATATCTGGGAAAACCGGCCAGGAGATATAATCCCCCTTGAAGACCTCCGTCTCACATGGAGGTAATTTGAGGTGACGAGGAGAGAATGTTTGTTCAGATATCGAAGTTTTGCCAGTACCCTCAGGTTTCAATCGTGCTTCGTGATCGAGGAAAAAGGCTGAGCATGCCACATAATTTTCGCTGCACAGTTTATACTTCTTTTCTATGGCTTCAATGTCTAAGGCGGCTTCTCTTGTCTTTGGCCTGAATTTTATGCATAGCGCATACGCTTCTTTGACGGCGAGCCACCGTTCTCTTAATTCTGACTTTCTGACTTCGAGCGCGGAAAGTGTGTGCCCGTGATCTGGCACCTCTTTCGCCGCTTGGTGAAACTTGACCAATTGATCAGATGAGAAAATGAAGTCTTCCATCAAAGCCATCACTGAAGTGATTTTCAGATTGTATGAATGACAAGAAAGCGACACGAAACCAAGAAGATTCTAAAACTAACTCGTGGCTTACAGCACTCAAAAACCGCAGACTCTCAAAAAAGGGTCAAGATTTAAATTTAAAAATTTCAAAAAACAAAATTTGGAAGCACAAGAATCTTCAAAAGGCTTGAAAGATTCTACTGGGGGCCAACCACCCCGGCTTGAATACACCGATACGAACGGTGTATATGGCACGAACGAAAGGCAAAAATTTCCAAAGAAGCCAAAATTTAAAAACGTACGAATCTTCAAAAGGCTTGAAAGATTCTAAAAATTTCAAAAAAAAATTAAAATTTTAAAGCTCAAGAATCTTCAACAGGCTTGAAAGATTCTACTGGGGGCCAACCACCCCGGCTTGGATACACCGTTACGAACGATGTGTGCTGCACGAACGAGAGAGAGGGAAAAAAAATCCCAAAGAGCCAAAAATTAAAAAACGCACGAATCTTCAAAAGGCTTGAAAGATTCTAAAAATTTAAAAAAAAATTAAAATTTTAAAGCTCAAGAATCTTCAACAGGCTTGAAAGATTCTACTGGGGGCCAACCACCCCGGCTTGGATACACCGTTACGAACGGTGTGTGCGGCACGACCGAGAGAAAAAATTTCAAAAGTAAAAATTTTACAGTGCAAGAATCTTCAAAAGGCTTGAAGTATTCTAAAAATTTCAAAAAAAAAAGTTGAAAATTTAAAGCTCGAGAATCTTCAACAGGCTTGAAAGATTCTACTGGGGGCCAACCACCCCGGCTTGGATGCACCGTTACGAACGGTGTGTGCGGCACGACCGAGAGAAAAAATTTCAAAAGTAAAAATTTTACAGTGCAAGAATCTTCAAAAGGCTTGAAGTATTCTAAAAATTTCAAAAAAAAAAGTTGAAAATTTAAAGCTCGAGAATCTTCAACAGGCTTGAAAGATTCTACTGGGGGCCAACCACCCCGGCTTGGATGCACCTTTACGAACGGTGTGTGCGGCACGAACGAGAGAAACAATTTCAAAAGTAAAAAATTTTAAATTTAAAAATTTCAAAAAAAATCAAAATTTTGAAGCACAAGAATCTTCAACAGGCTTGACAGATTCTACTGGGGGCCAACCACCCCGGCTTGGATACACCGTTACGAACGGTGTGTGCGGCACGAACGAGAAAAAAAAGTATGAATCTTCAAAAGGCTTGAAGGATTCTAAAAATTTCAAAAAAAGTTAAAATTTTAAAGCGCAAGAATCTTCAAAAGGCTTGAAGTATTCTAAAAATTTCAAAAAAAGTTAAAATTTTAAAGCGCAAGAATCTTCAACAGGCTTGATAGATTCTACTGGGGGCCAACCACCCCGGCTTTTCAGAAGTAAAAAATGTTGAAGAAAACGCAGACTTCTTCAAAGAGGAAGACAGTCTATTAAAAATCACAAAAAACCAAAAAATAGGCGGGGAACAAAACCACTTGCCAATATCGAAGCTACCAAAAAAAAAAAACTACCACTACCACGATGGAAAGCGATTACCTCGGAACCACTTCAACACAAAGAACTACCGTATATATATATTTGCGTGTTAAAAAAAAGGAAAATGACGCGTTTGGTGGTCAGGGTGCAACACAAAGAGTATATGTATATTTTAAAAAAAATTGCCAATTAAAAGAAATTTTCACTTACCCTTTACATTTTACAAGTTAAGATGAAAATTAACAGGATATCTCCGCTTCGGTCTGGTCCCACGACGACGATGGGCACACTTCCACGTGGCACGGATGGTCAAAGCAGCGTGATGTCGAGCAAGCAGCGTGGTGTGGCGCGCTATGCAGCGTGATGTGGCGCGCTATGCAGCGTTGTGTGACTTGCCAAGCAGCGTGGTGTGCCTCGTAAAGCAGTGGAGCGCAATGTGGAGCGCAATGTGGAGCGCAATGCGGAGCGCTAAGCAGCTTGGCGTGGCGCGTTACGCGGCGTGATGTGGCTCGCAAAGCAGTGGGGCGCAATGTGGAGCGCACTATGCAGCGTGGTGTGGCGTGCTATGCAGCGTGGTGTGGCGCGCTATGCAGCGTGGTGTGGCGCGCTATGCAGCGTGGTGTGGCTTGCCAAGCAGCGTGGTGTGCCTCGTAAAACAGTGGAGCGCAATGTGTGGCGCAATGTGGAGCGCAATGTGGAGCGCAATGCAGCGTGTATGGCGCGCTATGCAGCGTGGTGTGGCTTGCCAAGCAGCGTGGTGTGCCTCGTAAACAGTGGAGCGCGTGGCGCAATGTGGAGCGCAATGTGGAGCGCAAACAGCGTGGTGTGGCTCGTAATGCAGCGTGGTGTGGCTCGTAGTTATCCGCTCGGATGGACCAAATGAACATTTATACCCAACTTACGCTGGCAAATGATTCAGCGACCACATTCGCCACCAAAAGAACTCCACAATTTCCAACGATGCTCTTTAAAAGAAACTCCGCCCTTTTGATACTTTTCCTTTTGTTTTTATTGTTTAAGCGCACGTAGATTTTATAACAAAATTTATATATGTCGATCAAAATATGATTGTAGGCCAGAAGGGTTGAAATGGTTAAATTTAGAAATTTTAACTTTAGTCACAAGAAAAAACCAATAAAAGAAAATGGCAGATGGCCCAAGAGTTTTAATTTAACACGATGTTGTGTGTCTGGTGGTTGGACAGATAATGCCGTGCCGTCGCTATGCGACGAAACACTTTTTAGGCAAATGTAGTAGAATTTTTACTTTAGATTAAATTATTTTAGAGGGCGAACTATCAGTTGCCTATTTTGGAGTTAGGCACTGTTCACACTGGAGTTGTATGAACATAATAAAATCATTAACCTTGTAAATTGTATCCTGAGAGACATTAAAAATATGAATATAATAGCGAAAATATAAAGAAGGTTGAAAAATCGACAAGGTTTTCATTTTAAAAAGCAAATGTTATCACAAACTAGATTGCATACGATAACACTCAATTGATAACATTACACATTTTACTAAGCTCCTCATTCATCTCTTTATCAGATGAAATTAACAAATTAGCAATCGGTTTAGTTTTCCATGCACTTATTACAAAAGAAGAATTATTTAAAAATCGATTTTTATTATCGATATTTACTGATAACGACG
This sequence comes from Melanostoma mellinum, assembly GCA_914767635.1. Taxonomy (NCBI): domain Eukaryota; kingdom Metazoa; phylum Arthropoda; class Insecta; order Diptera; family Syrphidae; genus Melanostoma; species Melanostoma mellinum. The sequence goes on from OU612060.1 coordinate 105,377,046, forward strand.
ATGGTCGTTCGATATATTTCCTTTATTTCGCACAAGCTTAGAAGTGTGAATGACAGTAGGGCGTTTTTTCCAAAGGAAATAACGGGAAGATAGAGCTGCCCAGTCCGCACCAACTTGCCCTTGTAACCTACAGCCAAAGTTGTAGTTAGCTTAAAAGGTATTAATGATACTCGAAAGTTTTGAAAGAGTCTATTCAAAACAGAAAGACTGTAAGCAATATATTGCAAATAATTTTTAGTTATCTATAGGTCCGAACTAGCTAAGCTTTTGGGAGATCAACAGCCGTATTTATTAGATTTTCTTAAGACGTCTCTTAGACGTCGATTAGTTAAGTTTCAATTAAATTTTAATTGGAACTTAAGAGAGGTTGATTAAATTCTTATCGATAATCGATTCTGCGCTGATGCTAAACTAATTGATAGTTGTGTCAAAATAAAGTAGTAAAAACAGAAATCTATTCCAATTTAAACTGCGTTTTGACAACCTTTCGTTTGTAAACAGATGTGGTGCCTGCCTTTTTGCTTATCAAAAAAAAAACACTATGTACGAGTATCATCAACCTAAAATGTAATGAGGATTTCTTTCGAATATTCATTCAAAACTAACGCAACGCATTGTTGGTCTTAGGCCCTTATTATGAGAAGCAAATCGACCCCTCGACCATGGAACAATCTTTCTTTGCCAAGCAAAACTGCAATTCCCTGACAATCTCTTAGCTCTGGTTGTAGGCACACGACATCCGTAGCGAAATGGATAAAGCATAACTACTGCGTGGGCGTTCGACCACCATAATATCCAAAAGGATTTTTCTCTGGTAGGTATCACCTCAAGGCAGGAAAATATGCCTTGAAGAATGCTATTCCAATTTAACCTTTCAGACCCGCACGCACGAGAATGTTTGTTGCGAGAACAACGCGTTTGGCCTTGTAGCTCTGTGGAGCTTTTGTGCCAGCTTTTTATGTTTCTATTTATTAATCATGACATCTGAAAAATTCTTAGCACATTGAAAACATTTAAATCGCGACGAAAATCTTCCATATTTTTATTTTAAGAAAAGTTTCATTTTATTACCAAAACAACAGAGCGAAATTGACACCGATTTTCCCGAAACGTCAGAATGAATTTTTAATTTGGATTTAAGAGACCTTTAAACGTCATTATTGGCATTTAAGTTAAGAGGGCTCTTAGCAAGGTTACTTAAATGTGAAATTTGATTATCGATACGGATTCGTTACTTAAGTGTAACTTAAAGGGGAATTAAATCTAATCGATGATTAAAAGTTCTTTATAGATACGGCTGCAAATATATTTAAGTAAGTAGGTAAGTAAGTAAGTAAGTTCATTTATTTACACTTCAACTGAAAAACTGAAAAAAGAGAATACAAAAATGAGTTTAAGAGCTAAGGCTAAGCCGTCAGCCTGGTTAGCAAATTTATAAATATTTATTTTGTAGTTAACTTAAGTAGGTCTTCAATAATTAACTAAAAGTGAAAAAAAAAATGAATTAAAGTTTCAAACGTATTCTAATATCAATAACATTCTATACTTGTAAACTGTTTTTAAGAAATCGCTTAGGGTTTTCCAATCACACTCGTTTAGAATCTGGATAGGTAGTTTCCTGCATAGTTAATGACTGTTTTCCAAAGAAAACTTGTCTTTGCGGTGCAAATATTGGGCATATAAAAATTGACTAAAGTTTCCATTATAGGGGTTGTCATTTAAAGAAAGGAGCTCACATCTTGCTTTGAATATCAAGGATATTTCATGAAAGTAGTTGTTCATATTTAGATTAAAATTAAGCTGACTGTATAAAATTCTGCTTTCAGACTCCTGTGCCTTTACGATGAACGCATCTCGAATAGTGTCTTCGTTTTTCTGAATAATGCGGTAGAGTTGGTTTTTCAAATCACATGGGTTGTTCACATCAATTTGTAAGTTTTCTCCATGAGCGTTCCCAATAGAGAGCCATCTTTCATACCACCAGTCCTCATTCCTCAACTCGTACAAAAATGGTTTTTTGAAAGTCTTGATTCCTCATATTGGCAACATACCTTTATTATGTAGTCAGCCTGTTTCTTGATTGTACTCGTGAAAAGTTTTGGTAGACCGGTTTCCAAGTATATAGCGTAACTAGGTGTATTTTGGGGTAGATGAAAGAGCTTTTTTATGAAGTTCCTATGTAATTTCTCAATTTCTTCGTACTCATATGATCCCCAAACTTGAGAAGCATAGCAAAGAGTGCATTCGACAACAACTGCATTCAATATTTTATATTTTGCAGATAAAATTATTTTTTGGTTTGAAAACACATTTTTCCATAAAGGTTAAGCAAGTTTTGAGAACTATTGGTTTTTTCTATTAGGTGTTCGTTGAAGTTTAAAGCTGGATTTAGTTTAACTCCCAGATATTTAACCTCCTTAGCTTTTTCTAAAACATGGCCATCGTATGTCCATTGTCTTTCATTATGAGCTCTTTGATATCGCGCAAAAACCATAATTTTTGACTTCTCTGTATTAATTGTTAGTCCCCATCTCTTGCAATAACACGATAAGCGATTTATCATTAATTGCATATGTTCTGGCAATTCGGAGAGTATGACAAGGTCATCCGCGTACAGCAACACATTAATGGTAGAATTTGCAATTCTTACTCCTCCGGGAAGATCATCCACTATATCATTAATAAACAATGAAAACAACAATGCACTGAGAAGACAACCTTGTTTCAAACCAGCATTCGTCTCAAACCAATCTGAATAGGATGTGCCATCCCAAACTGCTGCGTTTGTATTAGTGTACATTTCATTGATTACTCTTATGAATTTTGCAGCGCATTTCTGTTAACTACTTCGAACGCAGCTTTGAAGTCAACAAAAAATGAGTAAACTTTTTTGTTCCTGGCATGAAACGCTTTGACAATGGATGAGAGAGAAAATATATGATCAGTGGTTGAATAATTCTTTCTGAAGCCAGCTTAAGGACAAGAAAGAATACTTTTCCGTTCAACCCACTTTTCAAGTCTCTCAGCAAGAACACCGCAGAATTTTTTCGCTATTATATTCATAAACGAAATTCCTCTGTAATTTTCAACAACATCAAAAGGTCCTTTTTTGTGTAAAGGAAAATTTACAGATTTTTTTAAAAAAAGATGGGATTTTAGCTGTGCAGTAAATGTTGTTGAACAGAATTTGAAGGTTGTTAAAAAATTTTGGTGTTGCATTTTTAAAAAACTCGTATGGAATTCCATCTTCACCTGAAGCTTTTCCATTTTTCGCATTTGAAATCACAGCTTGTATCTCATCAATCGATATAATATTGCCATCTAATGAGTTACCAAAAGTTGAGGGTTCAGCGTAGGAAAACTTTAAATCAGAATTGTTGGAAAGATGGATCCTAAAATGAGCTGACAGATCTGCAGCAGATACGAATACACCAATTTTAAAGTTCGTCCCACTGATCTCCCTCGCAATCTTCCAGAAATCCTTTGAGTTTCAGTTTGACCTAGTGTTATTGCCTGTTGATTTTCAAATTCAATTTTCTTTTGAAGACAAAGGTTCCTATAATATGTGTTAGCGTCTATGTACCAATTTTTTAGTTGGTGATTGTTCGAAGTACGCATGGCACGAAGAAGAGCAAAAGATTTTGAACGAGCTTTCCAACAGTCCTTATCAAACCACTTTTGTTTGTAAGATGTGATATCAGTTATAATTTTGTTTGGTGCAGAATTTCGAATATGTTCTGTTAACTGATTGGAAAGTACTTCTGTGGGTTCAGTGATCAACTCGTTTTTAGAGAATAAATTGTCCAGTTTACGCTGGTAGGAAATTTTTCGTTCATTTTTCCAACAAAGACGAGGTAATAGGGGAAGATCTATTTCTGTTGGTGATGATTTACACGAGAGCTCCACAACAATAGGCATGTGATCTGAAAAGTTTTTACATTCCACTTCAAATTTATTGATCCGTTCAATCCAGTCGCAGTTTACAGCATAAAAGTCGATTACAGATTTGCCTTGACCTCCGAGGAAAGTGTAGTGGCCTTCCTTATCTCCTTCCGTACAACCGTAGAAATATAGTCTCGTACATTTGAAGCATCTGCAGCAGATCTAATCCATTTTTATTTGAAATTGTGTCCAATGAATTCCTGTTAGCGTGAAAAATCGCAGGGTTTGATTCATTTTGTTTAATTGTGGTTTGGGAATTGCCGATTCTTGCGTTCAAATCACCAATCAGTAAAACGCTCATATTAGCTAGTTGTTGCATTGTGTCATATAATTTTTCAAAATCGTTTGCCCATTTGTTACAATTTATGTAGTAGGGTACGATACACATATTCTTCTCTTTCAGGCAATTAACTATTATTGTACGTTCACATTCACCAAACACGTATATATTTAATAGTGCTGTTCGTATCCCATACAGACAACTTCCTCTTGCGAGCCCTTTTAAAGAGATCTTAATTGCATCAGTCCACATAAGTTTGAATTCACTAAAATAATTCTCAAATCTACTAAAATTTTCATTCGTAACATGCGTTCCAAAAAGAAAAAATATTTCAAAATTTTTAACGTAATTAAAAAAGTTTGCAAATAAAAGCTTATTATTTAACCCTGAAATATTATATGAAAAGATTTTTAAATTGTTACTATTATTAAGTTGGCTGACGGCATTTAAATCTCAATTACTATTTAATCTATTACAATTTTGGTTTCTATGTACCATCCCTGGTGTATCTGTTTCATCTGCTTAACTCCAACCATTATGACGTCTGTTTGACAGCGTGCTTTCAGTGACATTATTGACAGCTCCAAAGTTCAAATTGTTCAATGTTTCTTAGTTTATTGTTTTTCAAAATATTTGTAGTTTATGCTTTGTTTTACTTTTAGTAGTTTTGTTTAATTAATTATTATTGTATTTCATGTTAGGTGTTCTATATTGTATGTCACTATTTGTATTTATTTTTTTTTTCTCATATACATATTTTCTATACGTTCGTTTTGTGCTGGTGTTGGTGTTTTCTAACCTCTAACACTTGCATTTATGATGAAGAGCGTAGATAAGTACGTACAAATGAGCTTGCTCTAAGCTTCGTGCGACTTAGTCTCTGAGATGCAAAAAAAAAAAAAAATTCCCAAAAATGTTTTGCAATTCTGCTTCTCCGCTTTTATTTTGGTATTTTAGGATGTTGTTTTTGTTCAATGTTTTTTCACGAACAATAAATGCATTGTTCTGAATAGATATCACCTCCACCGGACTGCATACTTTAACCACATTTCGATAACCAAGTAGGATGCGGTGTTTTATTTGTGACTGCTTGCTCCGATCGAGCTGTATAAAAGCACCTGTGCCTTTTAATTTATGAGCGTTTTTTAGAATTTTTTTTGCGGTTTCGTTAGATCCTGTGTTGAGTTTAGGTTTGATTGAATTGTTGTTTTCTCCAAATTTAACAGCTAGCGACATTTGCGGTGCTTCGTTGTCCAGCAAAAGTTGGGCTATGCCTTCAATTTTTGCCTGGGGATTATCAGTGTTTTTTGGGATCGAAAATATCAAATTCTTTCCACGTATTTCACGGCTTTGTATTTCAAGTTCCTCTTCTAGAACACAGCAACGCATTTCAAACTCATGTAATTGCTTGCACAAATCTTGGTTTTGAAGCCGAAGAAGATCAAGTTCCTTGTTTAGTTTACAGAGGTCATCTTTTGTTGCCAGATTGGCTATGGCAACTTGAAGAGAACTATCGACAATAACTTTGATTTGTTGGAAATCGGAATCCGTCATAGACATTTTTTTGGTTCTTTTTAAAGATTTTGGACAATCTATTAATATTTGACGAAGTATTTGGTATATCTTCAGGTGAAGTTTGACCAATTTTTCGCTTGTTGTTGGTCATGTGACACAGGAATCAGTTAAAGTTATTGAAATTTCGACTTTAACACTATCGTTACCTGGTATTTTAATATTTTTACGGGTATTTAAAGCAGAAATTCAACTGTGTGCACTTTTAAGATTTAATTATACGTTAGAAAAATATTTAAAATTGAAAATTCTATAGAGCGATATGAAAGTTAAACTACACACTTTTACAGCAGAGTTGTCAATCCAAAATATATTTAATTTTCTACTCAAATCAAAACGACGTGTGAGCCTGACCATTCTATTTTTGGTTTCATTTTGATTGCCATTATTTTGTGGGTGTTAAAATAATTGGACAGGCACAAAAATATTCATGTTTTTTGAAAATTTGAAAGAAAGCAAAGAGTTACTAAAAATCTCATCTATCAAATTGACACCTAAATAGGTGTCACTTCAATTTGTCACAAAAATATGACAGTCAAATTAGAATATCAGCTTACACAGACCGATTTCACCCACCAGATTTCGATGCAGGTATCTACTGAATCGAGTAATCTAGGTATACAGCACATACCTTTCGAATCGATCGAGCTACAAGAGCTGTATCGGATGGGGTAATCCTATTTCAATTCAATGTGGGTATACACTGGCACTAATTCGAATTGAAGTGTGATTCAATTCTAAGTGGAAACGAGGTAACAAGGAATAAAGAACAAGAGGGAGAACCACACACACACCGCGGTATCTGTATTGCGTTCTTTTATGGCTTCGATGTTACGCGATGCTGTAGTGTAAAAATCATCGTTGGTGTTGTGTATGTTTGACTTTGTTACAAAATCATGATTGCATTTAGGAACGACTCGATGTTACACTTTGCTTGTCTGTCAAAAATAAGAATAAAATATTTCTTAAAATATAAGCCCAGCTAAAGGAAACTCGTTTTTGGTGACAAAAAATGAATTCTGAAATGAACAAGATTGAAAATCAATAACTGCTTGAGTACGTTTTCACTAGGGCAAATGAGATGATTATGACCAAATTATCAAAATTAGTTCAAAATTGACTTTGTTACCCATATAAAACCTGTCATCAAAATTACCTCAACTTGAGGTAATACTACGTTTTCACTTGGGCAAATGAGATGATTATGACCAAATTTTCAAAATTAGGTCAAATTTGACTTTGTTACCCATACAAAATCTGTCATCAAAATTACCTCAACTTGAGGTAATTGTGAGGAAATTATGCGCTAACAACGTGGGAAAATTGGAGTAAATTAACCAAACAGTACTAAAATACAACCTATTGTGAACTAACCGGGAAAAAAGTGACAACTTGACAGAATACGCTGTCACAACAAAAGTATTTTTTTTCATTTCGATTCGTTTGTCTTTTCTATACGGTGTACGCACGTGTTTTCAAAGATGAAAATCGTCGAAAATAAATAAGATATTGGTCAAATTTGGCAAAAAAGACAACAGACACCCAGTAAATACATTTCCAGGTTGTGGAATTATGCCCTACTCTAAAAGCCAGGTATTATTCATGGAATAACACAAAAGAAAAGTGGGAGATTTCACTAGGGAAAAAGTGAGTTAAAGAACAAAAACAGTATATACATTAAAATCTTTTTTTCTTGAACATCAACAGCAGTACCAACAAAAACAGCAGCAATATTGTAATGAATTCAAGAAGACCCAACAGCAGTACAAACATATTTTTCAACAGCAGCAACAAGTTCTGGCGCAGTAACAGAATGGCTAAAAAGTTATTCCAGCATAACCTTCTAAATTATGGCATGGGCTACAAAACCGAACAGGATTTGGAAAAACTAGGCCAAGAGACAACAACTCAGGCGTCGATTTTCCAGAGCTTCAGCTAATTTCAAAATGTATGACGGTAGATTCTCCATCGGTTTCAAAGAGAACGTTCAGGAAATTCTTGTAAAGCAGTTGATAACGTTCAGGAGATTCTTGTAAAGCAGTTGATAGTTACTCTTCATATTATTAGCTAAAAATTCAAACTGCTCATGCACGTGAAAAAGTTTTGAGAAGATAAGCATATGAAAATCGAATACCATTCGACCGGCGCACAGTGGCCCGAATTGACTTTTTTGGTTGCAAAAATCATATCTCTCAAACGAATAAAGATATCGAATCAATTTTTTTTTAACTTATTCGAAATTTCCAAGGCTATAAAGTTTGTAAATTTGAAAAAAAAATATTTAAAGGGTGTTTCAGAATCTGCTGTTGAAATAAAAAGTTTTAGTTAAGGTGGTTAAAGCCTTGCGCAAACCAATGCGGTGAGTGCGTGCGATGCGATTGCGATAAGTGGAACGTATCGTGTGATGCGGTTGCGATCCGTTTTCTGTTCAAACTAGCACGATTTGGCATGGTGCGATATCCTGTCAAAATTTTTTTTTTCATCAATTTTTGATATTGTTATACCGTTCAATAATAGGCTTGTGTTAATTCAGGTATATATATTGTACTTGTATGTATTAAGTATAAGTAAATGATTACAACTAGGTAATAAAATGAAATTAGGAAGTAGACGATGTGTATTGGGTGAGCTGCAACGAACGACTGACTGCTGTCAGGTGTCAGAACTTCGTGCGAGAGCAACATTGCTGTGTGTGTGTGGTGTCATGATGCTTAGTAGGGAGTTGCCATACAGAAAGTACCAACTCTTATACTGGATACTACATTTCCTCCCCAACAAATTTAGAACTACTTTAATGTTCGACCTGGAAGCGGTCCACGGGATTTCTTGTCCGGGCAGAACGTCTCAAGGTAGGTGTGTCTGGAGGATGATCCTGTTTTGGAATCACGTTCTCTGAACTGGTTGCTTGAGGAACTTCCAAAGGTCTAGAAATATATGGAGAGCTATTAGTACTACTTGTTTGTAAACTTGCCTTTTCCTTTTCGATTCGTAATGGGCTATCATCACTTGCTGATTCGAAAGTCTCTGTGTAGCTTTTACTACAGGTTCTCAATTGGTTCTGGTGCCGACGCCAAGTTCCAAACTGTGTTGACACTAGGTACATCATTCGTCCTAATTTCTTCGAAATTTCTCCTCGTACCCAAACTGGACCCCTTGAGAAGTTTTTTACGAAAACCTGTTGTTTGTTGTTGAAACGGCCTACTGAAACACTTTTCTTTCTATGATGGCGTGGTACTGGTAACATCAACGAGAGAGGAATTCTGGGTTGCCGTCCATGTAGGATCTCCGCTGGAGACTTTTCGGTGGATGGGTTCGGAGTTGAGCGGAAAGTGCTGAGAGTACTGAATAAGCCTGACTCTTTATTTTCTCCTCCAGCCACTGCTTTTTTTATTGCTGTTTTGAATGTTCTTACAAATCGCTCTGCTTCTCCATTCGAAGCTGGGTGAAACGGCGCAGATGTAAGATGCTTTATTCTGTTTAGTTTACAAAACTCATTAAATTCAGAAGAGACGAATTGTCTTCCATTGTCCGTGACAATGGTCTCTGGTAATCCTTCGAGAGCAAAAATACTTTGTAGTGCACTTATGGTCATCTGTGATGTGATTGAAGACATTTTTACTATAAAGGGGAACTTGGAATATGCATCAACGCAAATCATCCACATGTCTCCGAGAAAAGGACCAGCAAAATCCAAATGTATTCGTTCCCATGGCTGTGATGGGGCAGGCCAGGACGAAAATTCTTTGTGAGGATTGTTTTTCAGTTGTTGACATTGTTGACATTTCGTGGTACGTTCTGCGATACACTTATCTATTGTTGGCCACCAGCAATACCGTCTGGAAAGCTGTTTCATTCTTGCAGTACCCCAATGGCCGCTGTGAAGTAAGTCAACTGCTTTTGTTTGTAGAGTTGAAGGAATGATAACTCTGGTAAACTCTGTATGTAAGAGTAGCACATTGTTTTCCTGTGTTAAGGCGAATCGACGGTCGAAAAATGGTTTCAAATACTTGTCTTTTTCGTTCAGTTTCTCTGGCCATCCATGTAGGACAAATTTTGTTACGTGTTTTAACACTGGATCACGTTGTGTTTCCCGGTCAATGCAATTGGCATCTATCGGAAAATCCTCCAAAAGGTGTTGGGAATTTATTTGCATGCACGCGTGTTCGCTAGTGTCGAACGCTTCATCGGGACCCATGGGCAAACGTGATAGAGCATCGGCGTTTCCATGTTGCTTTGTTGGTTTATACCGTATATCAAATTGATAACCCATAAGGTATAAGGCCCATCGTTGAAGGCGTTGTGCCGTTAAAACGGGCAAGTGTTTGTTCGGGCTGAATATGGTTACTAGGGGCTTGTGATCGGTGTACTAAATAAATCGACGGCCATATAAATACTGGTTAAACTTTTGAATAAATTATGGAAAGGGCCTCCTTCTCGATTTGGCTGTAACGTTTTTGGTGAGCATTCAATGTTTTCGAAGCGTGCGCTATCGGGATTTCTGAACCATCTGGATGAATGTGAGAAATTACGGCCCCGATGCCATGCGATGAAGCGTCAGTAGCTAGAATGATAGGTAAATCGTCATTAAAATACGAAAGTAATGTAGCGTCTACTAATTGGCCTTTTAAAGTTTGAAAAGCTGACTCCTCTTTGTCTCCCCAATAAAATGGCACATTTTGCTGCCGAAGTCTATTGAGTGGGGCAGCTGTTTGGGAAAAATTTTTTATGAATTTGTTATAATAATTAACTTTACCAAGAAAAGCTTGTAATTCCTTTAGGTTACTTGGTCTGGGTAATAGTTTTATGGCACTGACATTTGACTCTGCAGGGCTTATCCCAGCCGAACTTGTGGTGTGTTCTTAATAGTTGATTTTTTCCTGGAGAAATACGCATTTATCTTTATTGCAAGTAAAGCCACTTGCTTGCAGCCTTTGAAAAACTGCTTTTAAGGAATTGAGGTGATCCTCAATAGAGACTCCTGTCACCACTATGTCATCTAGGTAGTTTACGCAATTAGGGATGTCACAAATTACCTGTTCAAGTGTTCGCTGAAAAACAGCAGGTGCACTGGAAACACCAAATGGTAATCTTTGATATTGAAAGAGTCCTTGGGGTGTATTAACCACCATTAGCTTTTTCGACTCTTCATCAAGTTCTATCTGTAAATAAGCGTCCGAAAGATCAATTTTCGAAAAATAACTTCCCCCTCGAAGTTTGTATATTAAATCTTCCACCCTAGGTATTGGGTACTGGTCCATGTTGAGTTGCGCATTAACTGCCTTGAAGTCGCCACAAATTCTAAGACGACTATTAGCTTTCGGAACAATGACCACCGGAGCTGCCCAATCGTTAAATTTTATTGGCTTCCAAATGTTTGCTTTTACGAGTCGATCAGCTTCTTGCTTAAAAGCATTAATTTGCGAATATGGGATTGGCCTGGCTTTGAAAAATTTTGGATGTGCTCCCGATTTCAATTCAAGGTGTGCTTTGTGCGGCACGCAGCACCCTACAGCTTCCTCGAAAATAGAGCTAAACTCAGTACAAAGGTCATTTACTTTTATTTCTGCTTCTTTTATGGTATTGGTGTCTATTGAGTTTACTACCTCCTGTTTTAAACTCATTCTGAGCATATAACCAATCAATGCCTAGAATATTATTTGCACCCTTCACATTTGTAATGATTATGGGAAGCACCTTCTGAGCTCCCCCATATTTAACGTTGACATGCGTTTTTCCCAATACCGGTACTCTTCCGCCACCATAAGCTTTCAAAATAAGATTTGCAGGTTCTAACTCACTACATTTCAACTTTTTGTATTCAACCACACCAATCATTGAACAAGAAGCTCCCGTATCTACTTGGAATTTCATGGGTACGTTATTCACTTCCATTTGCACAATAATTTTATTCCCTTCGCGGTATGGTTGCTTTTTCAATTCTTTGTTAACCTGTAATACAGTGGACACGTTGACTTCTGAAACTCTTGCATGTCCAACCGCGTGGCTTGAAATCGACATGACGTTAATTGTGTCAATGTTCTCTACCCTTTGTTTAGAGTTTAACGGAAATTTGTTGCGATATCGAGATCTGTTGTTCCCGTTACCCTTGCTGTTATTAATTTTTGATGCTGTCATGCTCATACATACGGCTGCAATGTGACCACTCCGATTACATTTGTAGCACACAGCATCCCGAAATTTGCAATTTTCCCTCTTATGATGGGTTCCACAGTTTTGACAAGATTTGGCTGTGTGTAACTTTTTCTCAACTGACTTTTGTGCCCCCTTACTAACAAACCTGTCGTGCCGTGCCCTGTTCTGACGATGGAACACCTCCGCTGTTGATGATGATGCTGGTGTTAAGGATTTATCGTTTCTTATAACTTTCACTGTATTTCGCGTTGCCTCATAACATTCCGCTATTAATAGCACTTCTTCTAGTGAAGGATTAGTTTTTTGTAGTGCTGAAGACCGCACCGTATCATGCGGTGTGTTGATCACAATCGTATCGCGGAGAAGCTCGTCTACGAATTCCTTCTTGCAATTTGGATAAGCACAAACATACTTGCAATTGCGAGCTAATCCCCTAAACTCTGCCACCTACTCAGCGTAACTTTGCCCCTCCGCCATTTTAGCCTGCAGAAATTCGTACCTCGCTGCTAGAATGTGTACGTTCCGTTTGAAATGTTCCGTTAATTTTTCCGCTACTTGATCGAACGTTTTGTCGTCTACCTCATTACCGAAAATTTTATGTATAAGATCATATATCTCGGTACCTACCCATGACAAAAAAAATGCTTTCTGTCTTTCTTTGTCGTTGACACTATAAGCTGAAAAGTGCTGTTGCAGTTGCTTAAAGTACGTGTCCCACTGGTGCCTGCTTTTCTCAAACGGATAAAACGGTGGTATCGCAGAAACGTGTAAACCACCTGTGAGACCACCTTCCTTCTTAACCTGCCCTTCTATCCATACCTTATGATTTGTAACCAACCCTTTAAAAAATTCCTTTTGTTGGTCTAGTAGTTCTGCCAAAACTGCTTTGTCCATTGTCTTTCTCTAATATGTATTCGAGAATTTATTGAAAAAAAAAATACCTCGTCGCCAAATGTTATACCGTTCAATAATAGGCTTGTGTTAATTCAGGTATATATATTGTACTTGTATGTATTAAGTATAAGTAAATGATTACAACTAGGTAATAAAATGAAATTAGGAAGTAGACGATGTGTATTGAGTGAGCTGCAACGAACGGCTGACTGCTGTCAGGTGTCAGAACTTCGTGCGAGAGCAACATTGCTGTGTGTGTGTGGTGTCATGATGCTTAGTAGGGAGTTGCCATACAGAAAGTACCAACTCTTATACTGGATACTACAGATATTATTTTCAAATCTCATCTCCGGAAAAAATCAAATTTTATTTAAAAGCGGATTGCAAGAAAATGTTATTTTCCAATAGGTTTCATTTTTTGTTCGAGTCCTAACTTTTAAATGCGAAAGTGCGTATAAATTAACAGAGCACCAATTGGAAGCGGCTGTGGCAGTTGGTATCAGGATTCAGGAATTCACTACTAAGCTCCCGAGGATTTACTCTATGTATTCAAGGAACTCCAAGATAGTCTTCTTCAATTTAAAAGTTTTAACTCATCCGACTCTAACCTGGAGACACTTATCAAAAAAAAAGAAACAAGAAAAATTGTATCCGTTTACCGAAAAATTGCAGGAATTATTAGTAAGCCGAACCATCTCTTCTCACCTCTACGAATTGTTATTTGCAGAAAGTTTTCTTTGTTTCTTCGGACTCAGAATCTAACCAATGTTGGCAAAATTTGAAAATCCGCCCACTAAACTGACCGCTGGAGAGTTCTTAAACTATCACAACAAATTGAATGCATGAGCGGAGCGAAATTGCCGAGTTGGTATCGTGGCCAACTTTAGCAAAGAACTTTTGTTCACATAAAGGTGTGTAAAATAAATAGGTCAATTGAAGTGCAAATATAGAGCTTGGTACGCAGCAGATGAAGAAGTCAACCATGTTTAATAAAAAAAAACCATTCTTTCATTTAAAGTTTATGTATTTAGAAAACTAAAAACAAAAATAAATTAAAATCTACTGAATTTATGTAGAGAAATCTTTTGCATTTTGGTTCTTGTTTGGTATTCTAGACCCAAGTTGCACGACACGTTTTTTGAGTTTAACTGAAGTTCTCAAACCGAGTTGGTAACAACTTAGCCGAAGGAATAGCTCATCACCAAAACTGCTCCAAGGTGAAACAATATTTCTGCTCTGGTTTAAGACTTAAGGTGCTTGAGAAGTCTTACCATTGTCAGCTATAACATTATCGCCTCTGCCTAAATTTCTAGATGGTAATCGCTAAAAGTACATATCCAGCTCATTGGAAAGGTTCAAGGGTTTTTCGTCGTGAGTGCCAGTACAATGCATTCCTATGTGTCGTGTAGCCACTAAACAACTCATCAGCTCAACTACCTATTAATATTATCTTAAAAAAGTAGTGTTATTGTAAGTACAAGAGAACATCGTTAACTTAATAATAATACCCTAGCTGTCGATTTATAAAATTCTTTATTACAAAATCAATGAACACGTGACGCAAACCAAAAAGCACATCCCAGATATTTATCGAGTACGTTGTTAAGTGGATATACAAGATTCTTGATTGCAATTGATCATTCAATTCATTTTTAGTCACATTTACCTCAACTAAGTTCCAATTTCTGAAATAAGTCTTTTTATTACATATTATTAATATTTTTTAATGTCGATGTTTTACCTCATATAACTAGGACAGAGCCGTTTAAGTTCTTGGAAAAACTTTTTGGCTGAACATTACGAATTCACTTGCAAAGCAATACGCTTGCAATTCGTATGCCTGTTGAGATTTCAGCTTTCTGAAAAATTAGTTCCACAAAAAAAGCGTAAAAATTAAAAGCAAAAACAGAAAGACACAAAATAAAGCGAACTTACAGCTGTGTTGATTTCTTGATCGAAGTTTGCTTTTTGTAGCTTATAAATTCGAGCATTATCTTCTACTTTCGTATCTGTAGAGTATTTGAAATCCATGGCCGTCTTCTTGCATTCGGCTTCTGTGATGCCCGAATCACGATTGGCTTCCGCAACTCCGGCATCAGTGTCTCGTTTGACACTAGCTGTTTGGGTTTACCGAATGAAGCCAAGTATTGCACATCATCGTAGACATCCTTGATGGTAAAGGAGAGAATTTCAATGCCCAATGTTATACCAATTTCTGAAACAAGTTTTAATGCCATGTCTTTTAGGCAGACTTTTCGATCTGATGTCATTCCAGTGCTTGACACTGGTTCTACTCTCTTAAACAGGTACATAAAGAGTGTATCGTATGACTTGAGTATTCCTTCAAACGTAAACTTCATATGTCCATGCGTTCCCAGCAATTCTATAATGTGACCAACACGACCGCCTTTGATGCGTATTTTGATTGGGTTGATATACTCGACATCCTCCTTGTTGAAGAACATTATAACGAATCTTAGCAGATTTGCCATTGTTTCGTTTCGGGTGTTCACATTAAACAAAATATTGGAAATCAATCAGTCGAGTATTTGAATTAAACAACAACTTTGACTCACCTTGTGTTTGTCGACATTCGTGTGCTGGCTGAAAATAAGTCTTACAATGAAACGCCGATAGCCGCAGTGAATGATTAGTTTCTCCTTTGACTTGATTGGCACTTCGGAGTCTTCGTGGGTAAGAATGCCGTAAAGAACTAAATTGTAGGTCTGTTGGGCGGACTTATACTTGTTCTACTTGTTAGTGGCGACGTTCGGAATATGAATCGTTACATACCAACCCGGCTGAAAGATTAGAACAGATTTTTTTTTTTCAAATGCTGTTTTTGAGCATAACTTTAAACTTTACTTACACAAGCACCGGCAATGTCTTTTGCCTCTTCAACAATCCGCCTCCTTGTGCAATCGAAATTCTTAAATTGATAAATTCTCACATAGTCACTTGGGAGATTCTCCTTAACGTCCCACGATGAGGTTCTGCGAATGACTCAAAGTCAATACAATTCTTCTTTAAAAAGAAAAGAATATTGGCTTGCCTAAAAGACTACAGTCCTCTGAATTCCTGGAACGTCTCCCGGGCAGGCACATCCAACGCAGTTTCCATTTCGTCGGGCCTTCAAATAAAGTGATATCATTATAGAAGAATATCCTTTCTTTTGCTATGAGCTTGAAAACGTCAAGTTTTAAGTCAATCTCTTCTATGGTAAACTTGTTGAGTGTGCCTTCATAAGAGGTTAAAAAAGTCCAATCGAATAGTTTGAATTTCTCTTCTGATAGATGCCCTGACCTAGAAGAAATTGTTTCATTTGTTGCTTTCAAATCAATATTAACCTCCTCACCTGCTTTCTTGCCATTTTTCAGCACAGGCTACCTGCAAAGGCTGTTTTCCCATTCTCAACTAAGCACAACGCATCAATCGGTCTTAATTCCATTTGATCTCCTGGTGTATGAGCCAAAGTTAATCTGTTTTTGTGGAATACCATGTCCGGAAGATGAGGCAACTCCAGGGCATAACGATAACTGAACCTGAACAATATAAATACTCATTAAAAAATAAAGCCAAATATTTTTTTTATCTATAACATACGTGCAGAGCTTACAACAATCACTACCATTTTCGGGGCAGTTATCTTTGCCATAAACATGTAAACATTTTAGGATGTGAGATTTTTCGTAACAAATATTCCAGAAATGGAAATCAAAAATAAAAATTAATAAATAAATAAAAATTTTAAAGCAGCTCAGTGTGAGCGCACAGAAACTTCAAACTTCATTTTAAAATAAGTGGATGCTGCGTTCCGAAAATCGTTCTACAAAACGTAGCTGTGGAACGTATGTGGAATCGTCGCATAGGTGTGTGCTACTCCAAAAGGTTACATTTGTTTCTTTTATCGTCCACCGCATCGCACGCACTCACCGCATTGGTTTGCGCAAGGTATTACATAATTGGTATATTATGTTAAAAAGGTTAAAAGTCAGTTTATGAAGTAATTTGAGTATGATTTAAGTAAAACAGTGGGGAAAAAACGAAAACAGAAAAAATTAATTTTATAGTGAAAAAATTTTTTTGTCATAATTGGTTGTTGTATTTTTTAATTTTTTTTAAGTTTTTTTTAAATCCTACTTATAAGTATTTGTAAAGTATTTTATTGAAATATTATTTAGAATCCATTCCAGCAAAACAAAGAAATAACATTTTCCATGTTTCGACATGATCAAACATGTTTAGACATGATCAAACATGTTTAGACATGATCAAACATGTTTAGACATGATCAAACATGTTTAGACATGATCAAACATGTTTAGATATGATCAAACATGTTTAGACATGATCAAGCACGTTTAGACATGATCGAACATTTTTAAGCCGGGCTTAAATGGAAATTGCTTATATATACATGATTATGCCTCCACTTACTACTACATACTCATTACTACATATGTACATACAGTGCTCCACAAAAATCTGCGTACAACGATGACATATTGAAAAAAGTAGTTGTTATTCACTAACGCTAAGTGTTAAAATTTGTTGAAGGGTATATTTCAATAAAACAGTATTCAAGATTTTGATTTTTAATAACATAAATAAACAAAATACTCCTTAGTCAAAAAGAATCGAATTGAAACAAAAAAAACGTTTGAAAATGATCCACAAAAGTTTGCGTACTGCTGCAAAAGATATGAAAAAAAATGTTAGAAAAAGGAAAAATAATTATTCTTTTGTACTACTTTTGGTGTCAGTATTTCGTCGGATATCCCTTAAGCCTTATGACCTCTCTTAAGCGGTTTTGCATAGACCCTACAAGTTTTTCTGTATAAGAACTGCTAATTTTATTCCATTCAGATAATAAGGCTTCTTTTAACTGAGGTTTATTTCGGATATCGTGAATGCGGATCTTCCTTTCCAAAGCATCCCATAGATTCTCAATGGGGTTCATATCTGGACTCTGTGGTGGGGTTCGTAGCAAGTGGGGAGTGTTGTATGTCAGCCACATACGCGTATTATGTGCGGTATGTTTGGGGTCGTTGTCTTGCTGGAAATAGTAATCGTTTGCAATACCCAGTATTTCGGCACTAGTTTTTAAATTTCGTTTGAGTATGTCAATATAAACATATTGATCCATGATCCCTTCGATTAGCCCCATACCATAACTCCTCCACCACCGTGCTTTACATTCTTGATAGTGTACCTAGGATTAAGGGCATCGTTTGGTCTTCGCCACACCTTCAAACGACCGTCAGACCCAAAAATGTTATATTTCGACTCGTCCGAAAATATAACTTTTCGCCAGAAGTCCGGAGGTTTGTCAACATACTCCTTTGCGAAGGCAAGTCGTTTGCGCCTGTTGATTTTATTGACAAATGGTTTTTTCCTGGGTGTGCATGACTTCAACCCCTCTTGAACTATAACTCTTCTTACCGTTTCTGGATGCACTTTGATTTTGTTATATTTTTCAAGTTGTGCGCTTACCGAGTTAGTCGTTGTGAAAGGATCTTGCTCCACCATCCGTTTTATTGCACGCTTATCTCTTACAGAGATCTTCGATGGTCGGCCAGATCTTGGTCTTGATTCAACTTTTCCCGTATTTTTGTAGCGATTTATTGTTGTTTGAATCGTTGACCGGCTTCTAGAAGTTATTTTTGATATTTCCGAGTAGGACATTTTTTTTTTTATGTTCAGATCAATAATCAACTGCCGCTCACTTAAACTTAACTCTTTATTTGCCATTTTATAGTTTTTTTTCACAGAAAAAAATTACAAACAACTACCTTCCACAAGTGATAAGCACAAACAAAGCCTGAAGAAACAAACCTGTTTTGCAAAAAGATTAACAGTTACCTAAACAGTATGTAATGCAAGAATAAAATATTCTGTACGCAAACTTTTGTGGACGATTTTCAAAGCTTTTTCGTTATTTTAATTTATTTTATTTTATTAAAGAATATTTAGTTTATAGATGTTATTATATTTCAAAACCTTGAACATTGTTTTATTGAAATATACATAATATAACAATGTATCACCCACAGTGTGTGAATAACAGCTACTTTTTTCAATATGTCATCGTTGTACGCAGATTTTTGTGGAGCACTGTATATTAAAATTCTAATAAAATCTTACAGTTGCCACTCACCAAAAGCTCTGATTTGTACATTACATACATAATACATATGTATATTGTCTTGGTTTTTTTGTTAGAATAATTCAACTCAATCGATTTACACATTTAGTAAGCACTTATCAACATACATATTTACATACATATACTATACAAATTAAAAGGAACTGCTTTAGATATTTTCTATCATTTCATTGGAGAAGAGAGGAAAACACAACACTGATCGAGTTTTCATTTTCGCACGCACAGAGATGATTATCTTCAAAATATTCCCACCGAAAAATACATTTTACTACAATGAAATCGTCGGGATAAATGGCGCGGAATTGATGACAGCTACTTATTAGCAGTGCCAAAAAGTATGCAATCAATTATATTCCGCGTTAAACGTAACGCATTCATGTTTGCAAGTCGCATAAGAAGTTTCACTTCAAAAAATTTTTTTTTAATGTTTTTTCTCACCTTAAATATTTGTCAACTTTGACAAGCTCTACAAGGCGAACCGATCGTTCAAATGAAATAATTTTTTCGATAACTAAAGCTCCAAGTATTTGTTAGTTCATAAAAATTAAAAGTTTTGCGTTAGAGACCCACCCAAAAAATGAATTTTGCAAGCACTTTTGTCAAAACGGGCCACTGTGCGGCGAACTGAGAGCGTTACCTAATCTGCAAATGGAAGAAGCCAAACACCGATACAATACGTCGGCACACCATGTGCACATCACACAACAGGTATACGAGAAATTTGGTCCTTCAGGTTCTTTCACCTTCAAAGAAATTTGTCGACTACAACTACAGAAATAACTTCCACAAGCGCCTGCAGTAGTGAAATCTAAGCATTCCATTATAAACAATTTTTAATGTATGCACTAGACTGTTTCAATTTTTTTTTTTTTTAATTTTCTCCCAAACAGGTTTAAAAGTTTCGTTAAGGTATATAAAGACTCCAGTTAAAATTTAAAATTTTAATAAAAATATTTAGGGGTGGCGCATCGCACATTTCGTTTTCCCATAAGATTAACATACGGAACATTGTTTTTTCTGCTTCTGATTTTTATAACTAGCCAACGAAGCATCGTAACGGAAATGTAAATACATGTTCTTGTAGGAAATTAAATGCTCTACAAAAAGTTTCTTGGACAAAATTTCGTAAAACTAACTGTAACAAAGTTACAGCTTGTCAAAATTGATTTACCTATAATTCGACCTTTTTTTTTTTTTGAATATTCCAGCGAATGCAGGTCTTATAAATAAAGTGGACATGAGTTTTGTTGTAAAACATGCATTTTACTATAACTAGATGATAATTAATGATTACAGCAACAATAAAATAATTTTCCAATAGAAATTAGGTCGGAAATTTTTTTTTTATCGTTTTATTTATTTATTTTTAATGGTAAAGTTTTTTTTTCACCACTGTAACTAACGGAAAACACAAATAAAGAGACAAGTGATTTTCTTTGATAAATCTATTATTATAGCGATGGAGATATATGACTACTAGTATAGTTAGTTCGTTAGTCAGTCAGTGGAGGCATGACTATGAAGTCACATTTGTTGGCCACAAAACTGGTAAATGCTCCAGCGTTAGTGATGACTATTTTCATTACTAATTATTCGTATATATTATAATTAATCTTAAAACATTTATCTTTTTCTAGTAATTCTGAGTTTACGTTATCCATGGACAACCTGATGCGTCTTAATGGTGATCCAGTAGAAAACTTCGTTGGACGTAAATTGCCTTGTATAAAAGAGGTTATGTCGGCATTCCTATATCAAACAACGGTTCTCAAACAACAGTATAAACTCAGTTTTATCATCACAATCAAAAAAGTTGAGCAAATGTGGTTTGAAGCTGGCATTCCAACGTGTGGAAAAGATTAGCGATTAAAAAACTCAAAAAAATATTGGAAGATGGAAAAAAAAATACGAAAAAGTCATAAGCGCAAAAATTCCGCCACACAAAAAAGGAATGAGGCAATTTTCATTCAAAAATTGAACAAAGTATTTGACATTGCCAAACTAAATGTGGAAAAATACATCGATGGAGGTAGAAAATTATTCTTGGAGGGTCAAAGAGCAAAACATCGATATGGATTTATGAATAAAACCACTCTAACAGAATCAATAAAGGAAAATGAAGATGTCATGGATGTGGATTCTGTTGGTAAGAATTTTTTTTTATTACTTTCGCTGTTTAAATTTAACCCATTAAGCTCAGAATTAATGCTTCGATATCTGAGTTCAAGCAGTCGCCATGCTATGAAATCGAAGAAAAAAATTGATTTGATTATTGATTGATGATTAAATTGAATGATTATTTATTACTTAATCAATACTAACATTTATAGATATTAATGAGCCTGGTAGCAGTACGATGTCTCAAAAATCAGCAATATCAGAATTATCAGCCACAACATCAGATATAAATGATCCTGGTAGCAGCACGATACCAGATACTCAAAAATCAGCAATATCAGAATTATCAGCCGCAACATCTAGTAAAACATCGACTATTATTTTCTGACTTTGAGAAGCAGCTGAGGCAAGCAATTCCAAAAGATAAAATTGATGTCATGACACCTGAGCTCTCTGCCGTACTTGATCGAGCAAAAATTAGTAGCAGGAATGCTACTTTTATTTTAGCTGCTGCTTATAAGAGTGTAGGGATTGATCTCTCTACTGTCAATCTCAGTCATAGTACGATTCATCGGGGGCGTTTTCAATTCAGAGCAGATATCGCAAAAGATTTGAAAAAAGAATTTAAAATTGAAGACCGTTATGTTGTGCATTGGGACGGAAAAATACTCCGTGATATTGCTGGTACCAAATCTCTGGATCGTATCGCAATTATTTTATCTGTCTCTGGAGTTGATCAACTCCTCGGAGTTCCAAAAGCTGATAACGGAACTGCACATCAACAAGCTGAAGCTGTTGTTACGACGTTAAATCAGTGGCGAGTTGGATCTTACGTCAAAGCGATGTGTTTTGATACGCCAGCTGTCAATACTGGTAAAAATTGGTTAGATAAATGTGCCTTCAAGTGATTTCTCAAATTATTCTGTTTAACTACGATGTTTAAATATATATTTTTTTGATTATTGGTTTATTTCTTTGATTGATTTGTGCTGTATAAAAAATTCATATTGTAGGTATGCACAAAGGTACATGTGCTTTGATCGAAAAAGCATTGAACAGAAAACTAGTATGGCTTCCCTGTCGCCATCATATAATGGAAATTGTTCTAAGAGGAGTTTTCGAAACATTTTGGAATACGACATCTGGTCCTAATGTACCAATGTTCGTTCGCTTCAAAAACAATTGGGACAACATTGATCAATCTAAATATAAAAGCGGAATGGAGGATGAAGCTGTAGCAAAAGTTATAGAAAAGAACGTTCTGAAGTCGTAATTTTCATCAATAATTGTTGCGGGTAAACAATATTTTTAATTTGTTTGTTAAAATCAAGACTATAAATTTCAACTGCTAATTTTTTTCCCCCTTAGATGTCTCAGCCTCGCAATGATTATCGAGAACTTCTAAAACTATCGCTTATTTTTCTTGATAGTTGTCCAACAGACACAGCTTCAAACGTCCCGGTGCCATGCATCATGCTCGATGGATGTCAAAAGCCATCTACAGCTTGAAGATGTTTTTATTTCGAGACGAATTTAATCTTGCAGTCTACGAAAAAAAAAGCTTGAGACAAGTTTGTATTTATGCTATTTTATTTTATATAAAAGCTTGGTACACTTCGACTTCTGCAATTTCGGCGCCAAACAATGATTTGGAATTCATGAAAAAATTGATTCTATATAAAAAAGTGAATCCAGCGGTTTCACGTCAAGCTTGTAAAAAAATTATGGAGCATTTGTGGTACCTCAATGAAGAATTAGCTACGATCTCATTATTTTACGACGGTGTTCCCATCAATATTAAAAAAAAAATTGTAGTCGCAATTTCGAGTCGAGAAAGATTAACAGAAACGAATTTGCGGTACAATATAACCGATAACGAAATGGACTCATTATTAGAAAAAGATTTAAGCGATTTCGTCTCAAAAAATTCGTTGGAACTGTTTAAGAAATTCGATTTATCGTACGATTTTTTGGAAAAAGATATCTCAAAATGGTCCAGGGATGATAGTTATAAAGAAAATGTCAAATTTTTAAAAAAATTAAGCGTCACTAACGATGTAGCGGAAAGAGGTATTGCATTAATTGGAGAATATTCAAGCAGCCTAACTAAGGATGAAGAACAGCTGCAATACCTTCTACAAGTAGTCCGCAAGCATCAGCGATGTTATCCAAATTGTTATAAGAAAAGTCTCGTATAACAAATTAATGTAAATTTGCATAAATATTAGAGGGCATATAGCAATTGAAATAAATATAATTTATAAATTAAACAATAACAAAAAAGTTTTGTTATTGTCGTGGTTTTTGTCCTGGAGTTGTTGTTGTTAAAATACAAAAACCTAAAAAGAAATAAATTTCTTAAAGGCATTTTTAAATGATCGTGAAGATCAACCTTCAACTCCAAAATTGCGTTTCGCCCAGGCACGGCAATGGGCTCATCAGTTAGATGTTGCCGTACCCTTCTAAGACGCAAACTTTGTTCGGAATACACCGACACTTATAAAATTTACTGCGCTCACACACAGTGAATTTTATATCCAAGTGAATGAACAAGTCATATTGCACTTGGAAAAAATAAACAAAATGTTTGCCATGGTTTGGCTTCAAATTATAAATTAAACAATAACAAAAAAGTTTTGTTATTGTCGTGGTTTTTGTCCTGGAGTTGTTGTTGTTAAAATACAAAAACCTAAAAAGAAATAAATTTCTTAAAGGCATTTTTAAATGATCGTGAAGATCAACCTTCAACTCCAAAATTGCGTTTCGCCCAGGCACGGCAATGGGCTCATCAGTTAGATGTTGCCGTACCCTTCTAAGACGCAAACTTTGTTCGGAATACACCGACACTTATAAAATTTACTGCGCTCACACACAGTGAATTTTATATCCAAGTGAATGAACAAGTCATATTGCACTTGGAAAAAATAAACAAAATGTTTGCCATGGTTTGGCTTCAAATTATAAATTAAACAATAACAAAAAAGTTTTGTTATTGTCGTGGTTTTTGTCCTGGAGTTGTTGTTGTTAAAATACAAAAACCTAAAAAGAAATAAATTTCTTAAAGGCATTTTTAAATGATCGTGAAGATCAACCTTCAACTCCAAAATTTCAAGAAATAGATTTATCAAAGAAAATCACTTGTCTCTTTATTTGTGTTTTCCGTTAGTTACAGTGGTGAAAAAAAACTTTACCATTAAAAATAAATAAATAAAACGATAAAAAAAAATTTCCGACCTAATTTCTATTGGAAAATTATTTTATTGTTGCTGTAATCATTAATTATCATCTAGTTAGAGTAAAATGCATGTTCTACAACGAAACTCATGTCCACTTTATTTATAAGACCTGCATTCGCTGGAATATTAAAAAAAAAGGGTCGAATTATAGGTAAATCAACTTTGACAGGCTGTAACTTTGTTACAGTTAGTTTTACGAAATTTTGTCCAAGAAACTTTTTGTAGAGCATTCAATTTCCTACAAGAACATGTATTTACAATTCCGTTACGATGCTTCGTTGGCTAGTTATAAAAATCAGAAGCAGAGAAAACAATGTTCCCTATGTTAATCTTATGGGAAAACGAAATGTGCGATGCGCCACCCCTAAATATTTTTATTAAAATTTTAAATTTTAACTGGAGTCTTTATGTACCTAAACGAAACTTTTAAACCTGTTTGGGAGAAAATTAAAAAAAAAAAAAAAAAATTGAAACAGTCTAGTATGCACGTAATGCTAACTATGAAATAAACATCATTTTTCCATTTTCGACCAACATTTTTTTTAATAACAAAATAATAAGTCTTGTTTTAAATTCGGTTCTCAAATATTTGGGAATCATAATCAATTGGATGTCACCCGGATCCCATTGGACCGAAACAACTCTTCGTCACTCTGATGATGATGTGTTGGTGATTTATGGTTCCAACCGTTGGATTTTAAGTGTCATTAATGCGATTTGTGTTAGACACCTCATTTATCATAGCTTCATAGTATGGATCTTCTATGGTTAGACGAATTGTGGGCACAACTTCCCAACATTTGCCCAGCGCTGGCTTTCATGATGACACTGTAAAATGCTCACGTGGTTGCTGCTGGTTTTCGGCTTAGTCAAACCTCTCTTCCTTAAACCAAAACTCCTTCGCGTTTGGCAGCTGTTAATTTTGCTGTTGCGTTTCCAGCTACTGTTAAGCCAAAGGAAAAATTGTTTTTAGACGCGTTTTGTTTATCAAATTCCAATGGTGTAGTTGTACCAGACCGCTCCGAAACCAAAGCTAAAAGCAGGCTTTGCTTAAGGCTTTATTGTTCCTATGCTGTCTTTTTTTGGAACAGTATCGTCTTTGGGTGCCTCACAGAAAGCACAGTAGAGCTTATTGGCAGAATTTGACGTATAACACTGTTCGCATGACTATGAACCAGCTTTTGGTTTGAATGTATTACCGAAGCAATTTGCAGCTGCTGTTGAGGTTGCTGACTTGGTGGCGGTTATAGTTATCTGAACCTGTGCTTGGAGTAACTTGAAGCGAATCACTAGAGCATCAACTTGAGGTTCGTTCTCAGAATAGTCCAGACCGGCCCACATCGGCGCTATTTTAGAATCTTTCATGTACTTGAAGCTCGTGTCCTTGCATGATCGTTGGTTACAACACAACTTGTGTGTAACTTCGTGAAGCGATTCTTGTTTCTCCCCATATGCTTGAAATTTAATCTACAAAACACGCTAAAAATATTTTCACAAAATCGGTTTGCGGAAAAATAAAAATTTGACTTTAGTTTCTTTTTTTTTAGTTGTCTTGTCAAAAACAAGTTCCTGTCATAGTGCTGCCAGATGTCAAACAAAATTAACAACCTATAGTGAGAACACTTTTTCATGAAATTTGCAAGTTACCTAATTATGGCCCTAGTGAAAACGTAGTATAAATGTGCGGAAATTATGTGCTAACAAAGTGGGAAAATTGGAGAAAATTAACCAAACAGTACTAAAACATAACCTATTGTGAACTAACCGGGAAAAAAGTGACAACTTGACAGAATACGCTGTCACAACAAAAGTATTTTTTGTCATTTCGATTCGTTTCTGTGCGGTGCACGCACGTGTTTTCCATTGGAAATGGTCGAATAAAACTAAAATATCAGCCAAATTTGGCAAAAAACACAACAGACAACCAGTAAATACATTCCCAGGTGGTGGAATCATGCCCTACTCTAAAAGCCAGGTATAAATCCGTGGAGTTATACAAGAAAAAAGTTAAATACTCAGGGCATAAAATTGTGACTTCCATCTTTGCCACTAAAATGATCCAATGTTAAGAACCAACAAATTTATATAGGAACCGAAAACTTTGTTTCCTGTTGCCGGTCGACCAATCATCCAAACCACATCGAAGCATGTTTGCAGTTGAAAGAGTTAAAGGAAATCCTTATTATGGAATACTATTCTACAAGCGAAATGAAAGAATTCATTGGCGATATGCAGAGTCTGTATAGCATTAACATCAGGAAAGCTGATGCAATGATGACAAATAAATTTTGCAATCAACACTGCTTGTAACTCGTTACGTTATCTTTGTAAATATTTACAAGAGAATTTACAGAACTGGGAACAGCAGGTGGAATGTTTCACTTTCGTGACCATATCCGAGCTGTCAATCCTAAACCGTTTTTCATTTTGAACGGTGATGTGTGCTCTGACTTTCCGTTGCAGAATCTTTATAAGTTGCATACAAGTCGTCCAATTGATGCTCCGATAACGATCATGAGCACTGAGGCAACTAGACAACAATCACTACACTATTGGTTGCCTTGTTATTGAAAATGACACTGGTGCAGTGACGCATTATGTGGAGAAACCCAGTTTTTATGTGTTGACTTTTATTAATTGCGGAGTGTACGTGTGCTCTCAAGATGTGTTTGCTGACTTGGCAGACATTTTTTATGCCAAAGGAAAAGCGGGATATAGTAGCTATGCCAGCGGTTCAAATGGAAATGGCAAGGATCATGGCCATATCAAGTGGGAACAGGAAGTGATTACACCATTTGCCGGCTCAAATAAACTCTTTGCCATGCCAGTTCCGAATTGGTGGTCTCAAATCAAGACAGCCGGTTATGCTATATATGCCAATCGCCATTATCTAGGTTTTTTTCTTTCCAATTAGATTCTTTTTCCAAGTTAAAGATTTGACGAGTTTTCTTTAATTCTGTAGATCTATAAAAGAAAACTCATCCAGAGCGTCTTTTTAATGCTGGGGTGAAAAAGGATGAAGCCTTATTCGTAACATAAAGCCCAATGTTTACATTCATCCTTCTGCAACTGTACATCCTACAGCCACTGTAAGCATAATTCAACCGATAATTTCTTGCTGTGATAAACAGCAGTTTATTTTTTTTTTTTGACTAGGGCCTAACGTCTCTATTGGCGCTGGAGTTTCTATCGGTCCCGGTGTGCGTGTTCGCGAATCAATTATTCTAGAAGGTGCTGTAATCAGGGATCACACACTCATTTTACATAGCATAAGTAAGTTTTTAGTATTTCCATTTGAACAAGGACAATCAGTTTAACGAATGTGGTTTCCTCAGTCGGGCGGGGATCCACTATTGGAAGTTGGGCTCGAGTTGAAGGCACACCTAGCGACCCGGATCCGAACAAACCATTCGCCAAAATGGAAAACCCGCAGTTGTTTAACAACGAAGGCAAACTTTATCCTTCAATTAAAAAAGGAAGCTAAAGAAGATTGGTGGACTCAAGAATGGGGGTTGTACTGTTCGCAAAATAAGTTCAAGAGACGTTATCGGTTAGAGAGTACTTTAATAACTAAACTTCAATTACAATATTTAACTTAATGACAACTTAACAGTGTGTGAGAGTATAAATGTATGTACCAATGAAGAAGTACATACGTACCACACATCTCCCTTTTTTTAAGAATGACTTCAATTTTGTTTGAGGAATGATAATACAATAATAATACATAACGTTCAAGGAAACCCTTATGATGCTGAATACAGGTTTGGTTTCATTACAGTTCTACCATATCGTGTCGTTGTTACATAGTTGGGATGATTGACCACGTCAGAGCTGTTTCCAACCTCTTCTCCCCCTTCGAATGGCAGATCCTCTACAGTTTCAGAAATATGTACCTCATTTTGTTCGTCTGGAATGTCTTTTCTGAAAGAAGGAACGAGGTGGAATGAATTTCTACGAAACTTACCTCTCCCAGTTTCGACAACATAGGATGGTGGTGCATGAGTTTTGTTATAAATTCGGCCCCAGACCTTTAAGTCACGGACCCAAACGATGTCACCGGGTTCGAACTCCTGACGTGTGTGGATTTTATGTCGTTTGTTATAATCGTTCGCCTGCTTCTGCTTTAAATGCTGTTCTTTCAACTGTAGCTCATCGTGATTAATATTCCTAGGACGCAACTGCTCATGTGCCAGTGGTAAAGTTGTTCTTAATCTTCGGTTCATCAACATCTCTGCCGGGCTGAATCCATTCGCTGTTGGAGTAGCCCTATATTCCAGAAGCGCAAGATAAGGATCTTCGTTCTTTTTCAAAAGACGTTTTACGACTTTCACTGCTGATTCTATAAATCCGTTGCTTTGGGGAAATCTTGGACTCGATGTTATGTGCGTAAATCAATTGTTTGAAAATTTCCTGAACTCCGACATATCAAGCTGTTTAAATTGCGGCCCGTTGTCTGTTCGAACTATTTCTGGAATGCCGTGTCTGGAAAACATAGATTTAAGTTTAGAAATAATGCAATTCGCTGATTGATTTTCCAACAAAGCGATTTCTGGAAACCGTGAATAGTAATCGCTTACAACCAAATAGCTTTTCGACTGACTATAGAAAATGTCGGCTCCAACCATTTGCCAAGGGTATTTAGGAGTCACCGTGGGTATAAGTGGTTCATGCTTCGGGGTAGTATGCTGCATACATACTTTGCATTCTTTAACGATTTGTTCCACTTGTTTAGCACATCCTGGCCACCAAACTGATTGTCTAGCACGAGCTCTGCATTTGTTGATTCCTAGATGTCCCTCGTGGATCCGCTGTAACATCTCCTTACGTAGCTTATGGGGAACAACCAACCGCTTTCCATATATTAACATTCCATCATTGATTGCTAGAGCATATCGATCATTAAAATATGGCTTTGCTGCAGTGGAAACTTTTTGTATACTAGGCCATCCTTCTTCTACATACTTCGCTACTTCGACTAAGTTTGTGTCATCTTGTTGGGCTTTTTTTATTTCTTCTAGTTTATTTCGAGTAGCAGGAAACTCTTCAATAATCGCTTAAACAATGGTACTTAAATCTTCTTCGCTCTCCACATTATGATTCGATGACTGTAATGGGCTTCTTGACAGGGCATCCGCTGCAATCAAATCTTTTCCAGGGGTGTAATATATTTTGTATGTAAACTGCATCATGCGCATCCTAAATCTTTGTAGCCTCGGCGTCAACTCATCTAAATGCTTGGATGTAAAAATCGGAACCAGCGGCTTATGGTCCGTTTCGTTGAAGAATGACATACCAGTTACATAGTCTTTAAATTCCTCACATGTCGCCCATGTTATAGCCAAGGCCTCTTTCTCTATTTGCGCATATTTCTTTTCGGCTTCATTTAATGTTCGCGATGCATATGCGACTGGTCTCAACATACCATCACTATCTTCCTGCCGTAAAACAGCTCCAAGTCCGAATGAAGAAGCATCTGTTGACACAATTGTTTTGTGACTCGGATCGAACATTTTTAAGACTGGTTCTGTAATCAAGATGTTTTTAAGATTTTAAAACGCCGTGTCTTGGCTCGAGTCCCAGTGAAAAGTAACATCGTTTCTTAATAGTTCATTTAGTGGATGGCAAACTGTGGACAAATTGGGAACAAATTTTCCTAAATAATTAACGAGGCCTAGAAATCTTCTCAACTCCGTTACATTTTTCGGTGATGAAAACCCTTCGATTGCTTCTAATTTTGACCTTCCTGGATGAATGCCGGATTCATCAATTGTGTGTCCTAGAAAACTCACTGCCGTTATACCCACTTGACATTTTTCTCTATTGAGAGTGATACCATTAGATTCTAACTGTCTCAACACTCTGCGAAGATTGCTGTCGTGATTTTCCATAGTTGAACCGTAAACGAGAATGTCGTCAGTTTGACACACTACTCCTGGTATTCCCTCGATTATACGCTGAATCTGGGGTCGAATTACCGCATCAGTGATCGATTGAGTGAGCACTTATTTTCTTTCAAAATTCGCTCTTTGCTACCCAACATCAATTTGATGTTCATTTATCGACTTCAATTCCTTCAAATACTGATGAAAGAACATCAAATTGTGGTACTAAAGTGCTCGATAACGTGAGAAAGAAGTGTCAAAAACACATAATTTAGTCACGTATTACTCGATCACATGTGCGGTAATTCGGCCCCTGTTTTTGAAAGATTTCTGGTGCACTTGAAATACCAAATGGTAGTCTACAAAAGCAAAACCTGCCAAACGGAGTAAGAAATGTTGTTAATAGCCCGTTCTTCGTGTCTAACTTGGTGAAATATTTTGCCCCTGTCAACTGGGCGAATGTATGATCTGCGCTTGACATGGGATGCACTTCCCGTTCTACACATTCATTCAATCTGTGTAAATCAACACAAAGACGTATATCACCATCCCGCTTAGGAACTATAACAAGTGGAGCACACCATTCCGTAGGTTCGTCTACAAATTTAATGACCTTTAGCCTTACCATGTCTTCCAACTTAGACTTTAACTTTGCTATTAGTGGAATGGGCACCCTGCGTGCTGCAAATATAGCATACGGAGTGTTAGGAACTTTTAACTTAATGTTATACTGCCCCGGTAGAGAACCTAATTCATGAAATAATCGGGGAAATTCTGTTTCAATTCTTACTTCTGATCGAACCAAAGCACTTTTATCATTGATCGCGTATATTCTTCTCATCAATTTTAACTCTTCACATGTGCTCAGACAAAGAAGCGGGGCTTTTAAATCATCTATGACATAGACCTTTGAATTTAAGAGCTGATCACGGCACTCTAACCTCGCCTCAAATGATCCTATAATTTTGAGATTTTCACCCACTGGTCCTACCAGGCTACGATCGCTGGTCTTTAAAATAGCTTTGGAAAAGTTCTTATCGAATGTATACGAGGGGATAACATTTACTGGAGCACCGCTATCCAGAACGAAATTCACTTTAACCCCGTATACAACTTTCCGTATGCTGCACAATTGTTTTTGCTCTTGTGTGCATTATTACCGCAGAATTTACATTTGAGTTTGTTCAAACTCGTATTATGATTCCCACTACCTCCGTTAAGATTATTGTAAGAGGTCCGTTGCTGCTGTTCTCTCTGCTGATTGCTTGTTGTTGCTTTATGAACTGGTTTTCTTGCAGTTGTCGCTTTGCCACGGTTCAATTGCAGACTATTTACAGTTGCCGATAATGTACTCAGTTCTTGATGCTGTTGACGAACCGACACATTGCTACGAATTGTTGTGATAGCCTTTTCTAAAGCTAATGACGGTTCTAGCTGTAATTTAACAGAGAGATTCTTATCTATCACTCCTACGACTAACCGGTCTCTTATCATCTCTTCCTTATACGAGCCGTAATTGCATCTTTCAGATAACCTGTAAACTGCAGTCATAAAACTTTCCACAGATTCCCCTTCTTCCTGATGCCTGGAATTAAATCGTGCTCGCTCAAAAATGACACTGTGCCGCATGACAAAAAAATTTTCAAATGCTTCCAAGACCTTTTTGTAACTTTTGCTATGTTCTTGATTTAAATTAAATGATAAAAAGATATCATCCGCTGAGTCACCCATTACATACATCAACGTGTTAATTTGATCTTCTTCTGATTTCGTGGATAAACCCGACGCGATTCTGAAACGCTCGAATCTTCTTTTCCATCTACCCCACTGCGAAGGGTCTTCAAACGAAAGTTGCTTTGGCGCATCGACCGCGTAGTTGCTATTGTTAATAGTAACTTTAACATCTTTCGAGTCCGTCACTTTCGCTAGGAAAGAGAAGTAAACTTTTTTTTTTTTTATTATGTCACGAATGCACGTAGGTTTTCTTTTTTCTCTTCTTTATATTTTTAACAAATTTATTTTTCCTCGTGGTGTGTAAAGCACCGCTGCCACCATGTACTGTTCGCAAAATAAGTTCAAGAGACGTTATCGGTTAGAGAGTACTTTAATAACTAAACTTCAATTACAATATCTAACTTAATGACAACTTAACAGTGTGTGAGAGTATATTTATGTACCAATGAAGAAGTACATACGTACCACACAGGGGTGAGCGTGATGTTAATCTTAGAAAACCAAAGAACTAAACCCGTTTGTAAAAAGCGCTCTGCTCGTAATGTATTTAGCAAGCATGTACGCAAAACATTCAAGAACATGAATCCCGGAAGGGTGTTGATCCTTGTGGCTGGTCGTCGTCAAGTAAAACGTGTTGTTATACTCAAGCTTTTGGAGTTTGAGCTATTGACGATGGATTGGTTACCGGTCCCTTAGGTATCAACTCATGCCCTCTACGTCGTGTTTTACAACCTTATACTATTGGACGCCAAAAACGCATAAACACAATCTCGACTTTTGCGTACCAAATAGTTTAAAATAGTTTTAAATAGTTTAATTGGCAAGAGTCCGTGCCGGATAGAAAACAAAGAAAGAATCAAAAATTTATTTATGTCGCATATAGAAACTAAAATGAAAAATCAAGTAAATTTTCCAAGAATTTGGTTAAGGTATGTAGAGGATATATGGGCGATAATCAAAAAACATGAACTCCGACAGTTCATTAACAAATTAAATAGAACTAAATACCCATCAATAAAATTTACATATGAAGAAGAAATTGAAGGGAAACTAAATTTTCTGGATTTAAGTATAACTCGGAATGGAGACAATTTCGAATTGGATATATACAGAAAACCAAAGAATACTCTGAGATACATTACATCAGACTCGTTCCATTCCTTTGAACATAAGATGTCAGCTTTTCACTCAATGATTTTTAGAGCTCTTAATATTCCAATGACTATAGAAACAAAAATAAAAGAATTCCAAAAAATTAAATATATAGCCAAAATTAATGGATATACCGAAGAATTGATTGAAGATTTAACAATTGCACATAAAAGAAAACAAGAATTGAGAAATTTTACAACTTTAGATCTAATAAGGAATGAAGGAAATGAAAAAAAGAAATATTCAAAATTTTATTTCTATCCAGAAATAACATCTAAGATAAAACCAATCTTTAATAAATATAATATCCGTATGAGTGAGTGCAGCGAAATAAAAATAAAAAATCTGATTGGAGGATCTTAAGATAAAATTGAACAACCTCAAAAATCAGGAATTTATTCTATCGGATGTAATGATTGTGCAAAAGAATATATAGGACAGACAAGAAGACCTATTCTAAAAAGTTTTAAAGAACATTTTGCACATCTTAAATATAATGAAAAAGAAAAGTCAAGTGTTGCAGAACATATGCTAGAAAATAGTCATAGCTTTAGTTTGCAAAATTTAAAACTAATAAGAAATGTAAATAGCAATTAAGAATTAGAACCTTTTGAATCATTTTACATATTTAAAACAAAATAATCTAATGAATAGTGATGATAGACCAATCAAAGATTCAATATTCAAAAAATTTTTTAATAGATTCAACTCAACTTAACTGTGAATTTGTTTAGAAACATTTTTGTTTATTATTAGTTTTTTGACAAATAATTTAATTTAATTTAATTTATAAATCTCACTGACGATGGAAGCATTGCTCCTGAAGTGTACATCCGAGGAAGTATAAAAAGTGTTTTAATTGTTAAAAACTTTACTAATCTTTTCATTAAAAAAAAAAAAAATTGACTTTAGTAGTTGTAAAAACCATATTCCTGTCAAAGTGCTGCCAGGCGTTAAAAAAAATTTAGAACCTCTAATGAAAACACTTTTTCTTGAAATTAGAAAACTACGTTATTATGGCCCTAGTGAAAACGTAGTATATACTGACATAGGGAATGTTACTGTAGTGATAAACAAACACACTTATGAAGAAAAAATGAAAGAGTTATTGTCAGATTCATCTACATATAGAAAGATTAGAAATAATCCAACAACAAGTCTTCAAACAAACAAACAACGAAATAGTAGATGAAAGAGAAAAGAACAAGTTGACAACATACACTGCACACATCCCATGTATCTATGGCCTCCCCAAAATAAATAAACAAGGTATGCCTCTTCGGCCCATCATAGCTTCTGTGAAACTACCATGCTACGAATTAGCCAAATATGTTGGGAGAATTTTGCAAACGGTGACTAACACCTCACCTTATGCAATAAAAAATTCATTTGAATTTGTAGAAAAGGCGAAAGTAACAATAATTCACTACTACGTTTTCACTAGGGCCATAATAACGTAGTTTTCAAATTTCAAGAAAAAGTGTTTTCATTAGAGGTTCTAAATTTTTTTTGACGCCTGGCAGCACTTTGACAGGAATATGGTTTTTTAAACTACTAAAGTAAATTTTTTTTTTTTTATGAAAAGATTAGTAAAGTTTTTAACAATTAAAACACTTTTTATACTTCCTCGGATGTACATTTCAGGAGCAATGCTTCCATCGTCAGTGAGATTTATAAATTAAATTAATGTGGTTTCCCTTTTTACAAACATCCCCACTAATCTCGCCGTTGATATTGTTAAAAAGAGATGGGATACTATTGCACTCTCAACGAAGCTCAGCCAAAAGAAATTTTTGGAAATTTTTGAATTTTGTCTGAAAGACAACAACATTCTCCAATACAAGAATGACATCTACAAACAGATTCACGGTATACCAATGAGAAATCCACTTTCACCCACCATTGCGGATTTGGTACTAGATTTCCTACTGGATCAATGTTTTGCCAAAATAGAAAAACCTAGATGCATTTTTAAGTATGTGGACGACATTTTTGCAGTAGTAAATTCCCATGAAGTTGATAATATGCTGCTGATCTTAAATGGTTTCCATTCAAAAATCAAGTTCACCGTAGAGAGGGAACAAAACAGTGCGATAGCGTTCTAAGACGTTAAAATCCATCGCGAAAAGAATCGCCTCTCTTTCAACCGGTATCAGAAAGAAACAGCATCTGAAAGACTTATCAATTTCCACTCCACCCAGGCTAAACACATAAAAATGAACACTGCTTCAAATTTAATTAACAAAGTTCTTACATTGAGTGATACAAAGTTTCATTCTGAAAACGAAGCAACAGTTACAAAGATTCTTTCTAACAACAGCTTTCCGAAAACAATTATAAGAAGTTCAATTTCCGACCAAAAGAACTCACCACAAAACGAAAAAACTCCGATGGAAAACATTCCGATATTCAAGAGTATGCAATATGTTCCAATAATTTTCCGAAAATTTCAAAAAAGTAGTCGCAGATCATTGCTAAACCCCGAAAATCGCGTTCAAGTCTAATTATACTTTGAGACGACAATT
Source organism: Melanostoma mellinum (assembly GCA_914767635.1). Classification (NCBI taxonomy): domain Eukaryota; kingdom Metazoa; phylum Arthropoda; class Insecta; order Diptera; family Syrphidae; genus Melanostoma; species Melanostoma mellinum. The sequence goes on from OU612060.1 coordinate 105,412,703, forward strand.
CTCCGTCCTTAAGCCAAAAACGGAAACGGATATGAAGACTGATGTGGTATATAAAATAGACTGCAAAGGTAATGAGTCTGAAAATTGTAGCCTTTGCTACATAGGCACCACAAAACAATTCCTAGGTAACAGAATTGAAAACCACATAAAAATAAAAAACACGGCCAAAACAGCATTGACAAACCATTGTGTCACCTCCAAACACCAACCCGATTTTAAAAATGTCAAAATACTACAAACGGAAAAACATATTTCAAAACGATATACTCTGGAAACACTTCACATTTTAGGAAACAGCAATAGTATGAATAGAAAACAAGACACACAGAACATATCAGCCATATATTGCTCTCTCTTCGCTGCAAAGAAATTTAAAGTTTTTGTTTTTGTTTCAATATTTTACAGACACCCTTTAAATGACTCATATTAAGACTAAACTTCAACAAAGGAAGTGTTAAATTTCTCCTTTTTAAACAATTTCTTTTCTTTAAACAAAGTATAAAGTTCTCTTTTATATTTATTTTTGCTGTCATTTGTTAAAAGTAACGTTTTTTAATTTTTTGATTTCTTAAAAGTAAGTCTTTTTTACCTTATTTAATGTAAAATTCAAAATCTGTTCAACAAAACTATCTTATGTTTCTCAATAAAGATCCCCTGAGGAAGACAGCAAACCCTGTCGAAACGTCGGGAAAGTAAATGAAATAAGTTACATTTCATTGCGCTAACTAGTGACCAAAAAAAGCCGAACAGGAATCAGATTCTTCAACAACGCCTATAATTCCAAGCTTGGTCAAACCTTATCAATTCTACTGCTAACATCGGACGGCCGCCGATCACAAGATCTACTATAATGAGAAACTTTTACCAACATATCACATTAAAATACGGTGAACAAATAACCTACCATCTTAAACATTACAGCAACTCACTTAGACACCTAGCCCAACAAAAAGAAAATCTTAAATTTCTTCTAACATGTAGAGAGTATGGCTTCATTCCTAACCACATCAAAAATACAACAAAAATCATTAAAAACCAGCGCTGCCCAGAATCGATTCCTACCTACAACAAAATAGAGCAAAAGTTCCATCAGAAAATACTAAACATAGAAATAAGCGAAATGAATCATAAAATAAAACGCACCTTCAAGGTTACACGACTACAAAAAAAGCGCATGAAAGAAATACTCCAAACTGAAGAGTAGGTACACACAGTTTACAAATAAACAAAAAGTAGTCTACAATAATGCACTCTCAGCCAAACAAACAAATTTTCAACACAAATTAGATCAACTAAGAAATTCGTTCTGGAAAGCATCTAATATTCATTTCCACGATAGATGGTTTGTCAACAAAAGCGACATCGAATTCCCACTTGAAATCAAATGGCTTCTTTCATTGGGAATAAAATTCGCTTTGCCGATAGAGAAAGATAACTTTACCCTTTTACAGCTGATCGGCGATGGAGGTGAAATTGTTTAAAGCATACAATATGAAAGAGAGCAGGAGATGATGCGTGCAAAATATTGCAATATGCTGCACTCCTTCCAACGTCATCACCACAAAGACCCGTGTGCAAAGTACATTTCAAAAGTAAACAAAGACACCAATATATTCTTAAAGAAAAACAACAACATCGTCATCTTACCAGCTGACAAAGGGAATGTTACTGTCATAGGTGGATCCACGGGGGGGGGGGGGGTTTCGGGTCCGGACCCCCCCCCCCCCCCCCCCCCCCAATCGGGAAAATAAAAGATGTTATTTGTAACATTTATCGGCTTCTCATTTTTAAATTTCGTTACGGGACGGAAAAATATAGCATGAGCAAGACAAAAAAGTAAAGGAGAAGTACCTAATATTATTATTTTAAAAATTCAAGAACTTTATTGATTATTATTACATTTCATAAAAAACTGAAGAGCAGGCTACCTCAAACACTAGTAAATTTTCGAGGTTTTTTGAAAAATTCTACTAGAATTTCCTCGGTAAGTTCAATATGGGTATGGATATTTAAAGAAGCAAAACCATTCAGTCGTTCCTGTCCCATCGTATTTCTCAGGTAAGTTTTGATCCTCCTCAACGTCGAAAATGATCGTTCTGGAGTTGCTGTAGTTACAGGTAGTACTGCCAAGACTCGCAAAATATAATCGACATTCTTGAACGACTTGCTATTGATAACCTGAAAAATATCGTCAGATTGATGTTTGCATACGTGACTCGATTCGATAAAAGGGACTTACTAGGCAAAAAATCGGTTGTTGGATCATGATTGATTACACAAGTTCTTTTACTGAATATTCATGAAGCGCAATCAGAAATTGTAACATCGCTATTATTTCACAAAATATAAATTCAGAGAAACGATTTTTTACATGGGTTTGTATGGTACATCAGCGCCTTTCAGAGCGTGCCGTGTAAGCTTTCACTTTTGCCTAGAAGATGCCTTTTCATCATGAAACAATGAAGAAATCATGTTGACCAATAGCAATTCTTATAGCAAATTTAACGCTCTAAAAAAAAGGTCTATTATGATTTTGATTTTTTGCTAACTCTAACGGTTTCTGAGTTATTTAAGTTCATATTATCTTTTTTTCATTTTTAAATCAATAAAAGACGGTAGAAATAGAAAAATCGTAAAATTGACATAAACTTCAACAATGACATTAAACAACTCAGAAACCGTTAGAGCTGCCAAAAAATTATTAGGACCTTTTTCGTAGAGCGTTAAATTTTTTATAAGAATTGTTTTTGATTGACATGATCTGTTTATTATTTCATGATGAAAAAAAAAAATTCAAAAAATCAACAGAACTTTTCGCGTGTTATTTCCATTTAAAACTTTGGCTGTCGGGGGGAGGTGGTCGGGTTAAAATTAAAATTAAGAGCTATAACTTGGCATGAATTCTTTTTAATAGATTTAGAACCGATTAAGGACTATCGTTGTCACGGTAAAATTTACCGTTACGAAAAGCATTCTTGGATCCTTTCCTTATCCTTACCCTTTTTGTCGTCGTTGGTTGTGGCTGCACAATGCTGGAAGAGTTGGGGGCAACCAAGGTCTCCATCAGCCTTTGGTCTTCTCGTCGAGCATTTTGCAAAAGCACCCCTCATAGGTACCAGACCGTAAAGGGACAGGCGATCCCCAACGCGAATCCAAACTACGTGCAGACGGGCGGTCTCACGACAAGTGGAGTTGATCACCAAATTGATAAAGGTAGAAGGAAAATTCCTACCCAACGTTACACATCCTCCTGACGAAATGGAATTAGCATGGCCTTTGGCCCATCCTACATTAATAAAAGGTATAAAGGTTGGAACGATAAGTGTTCTTCCCCTTCTCCCCCCAATCTGCAAAGAGGGTCCACCAATTCCAGAGTTAGGGATTTACGCGATTTCAATTTCCTCCTTCTACGTTATTTCTCGAGGTAATTTATATTTCGGTCTAGACTTACTCGACTCACCTTCTGGCGTTTAAATGTAACTGGGAAAATGCCCAGCACGAACTTCGTTTCGCTTGAGGAGTTTTTAGAATTTTTCTCAAAAAGGTGTAAAATAGTAAGTTAGGGGTCTGGACTCACCCATCGAGTTTGGCAAGCTTTGGAAGACACAAACAGCTTGTCGACTCCTTGAATGTTGGATGTCTGAACTCACTCATTGAGATCATCAAGTTTTGGACGACACCAACAACTTGACGAACTCTTTGATGTGAGAGAGCGCATGCGCACTTTCGTCGGATTCAACAGCGATGGCGCAACACACCCATGGTGGTTGACGTCGAGATACCGAATCGAAGTTGGTGGTTGTTGGATTGTGTGGATGAATGCGTGTAAGAGCGTGGGGTTGAGGACAGACAAAGAGCTAGCCAAAAAGTGAACGATACTTCTTGGTCAGCTAGCAAGCAGCTAAGGTGTTTTTGAGTAGAGAGAGAAAATCTGAGAAAGCTAAAAGCGAAGCGATTTTAGTTAATTATTTTACCAGAGAAAAAAAAAGTGTTAAAAAAATTTAGGAAGTGAGTCGAGGAAGCTAGGACAGGAGCACAAAGAAGGGTTCAGAAGGGAACCAGAGAAAAATATTCGAGAGGAAACATAGAGGAAGGAAATTAGAAAACAGGAAAAAGATAAGTACATATAGATTTATACATATACATATAGCGTTGCGTGTGAACTTTGAAAAGAGTTGTTTCGACGGTGAATTTGAGTGGCCCCTTTTTAATTGATAGTATCGCGTACCAAATTCCAGGATTTGACCTGGTTCGTATTAGAGAAAACCCCCTTCTTAATTTACGTCCATTTGGAAACTTTCGGGTAGGACAATATCGGTCCAACCTACTATACCTTTACTTTGTTTTACCACTAATTTTCTGTAACGGTCTTACTGACCCGCTATCTATCTAAATTATATTTTAACTTCAATAGAGATTTTCAGAAAAGTTTGGGTTTTTAATCCAGACTGTGTCATGGTTTTCCCACAATAAAGATAAAATTATTTTACAAACCCAATTTGGGAATACAAATAATTCTTTTTTTTTATCGCCGTCGTATCTGCATCTGGTTGTCTTTTTCCGTGTCACTATATTTTCATATTTTTCAGATTAATAAGTTTGGAAATTTCCTTTAAAAAATTCCCTGGCGCCCATCAAGATTCGTTTTGATACCCTAATATAAAACATTTCAATCATAAATAATTAATTTACTTAATCGCATTTTCAACTTTCAACAAAAGAAAAATAAGTTTCCTTTTGTTGCACTGAACCCAACCCAGCTGAGCAGTCGAGGTCGGCAGCAGACTACCTGTTGCTGGATGCATTAATTTTTCTTCTTAATCAAGGCCAACTTCACGCTGGTGCACGAAACTGGCAGCCATTGCGATTGATGGTGTTCTTTCATTTTTCCCAAAAGCCGAAGCGTGGTCGCTAAAATTATCTAGAATATTCATAGAGTGTATTGATTTTGTGTGAAACATAAAAAGGAAAAAAAAGGAAAAGAAACAATAAGAACATACGAGTCACAACGAGGAAGTAAAACACGAGAAAGATTGAAGAGAAAAATTCAAGGTGAGTCGGGCAGGATATATATAGAAAAATTATTTTTGCATCAGTGGCGCCCAACGTGGGGCAAATCGAGGAGTTTGTTTTAGGTTGAACATGCAAGGGTATAGTGAGTAGAATAATATATATTTTTGATTGAATACAATTCTTGTTATTTACCACATTTTAATTTTCTCTAGGGACCTTTACAATCAAGAACATTACAATCAAGAACATTACAAACAAGAACATTACACAAGTACTAAGTAAACTGCAGCAGAGAGCAGATTTCAAGCACCACATAATTTTTCCATTTGAAGAGAAACTTCGTAAGTAAAGAATTATTTACATATTTCTTCAAATCCTTTTGTTTTTCATTCTTCATTGCATTTTATACATACATTACATTTATTTCCATTTCATTACATACATAAATTACTTTCATTTCATTTCATTTCATTTCACTACATAAATTTTCTAAGTTCATTTTTTTTTTTGTTGTGTGTTTGCGATTGTTAAGTTTGGGAGCAATAGGGAGAAAGTCAAACTTTTATTTTTAGTGTAATTTCTGTGTGGTTTGTGTCTCAGAGAGATAACAACCAAGTTTAGCTAAGACACTTTTTTGTGCCAAGGTTGAGTTTTATTTTGGGTGTAGGTACTAAGCGGAGACAAATAGATATCGTTACACTTATTTTAAATTTGAATTTTAGGAGTATATTTTGTTAGTCTAAGGCCGCGTTTCCATTTGCAAGTAAACTCGCGGAAGTCTTGCAGAAGTTTCTTGCAGCAGCGTTTACATTGCTGTATAAATTCCTGCAATTTCTTCTGCAATAAATGTCTTGCAAGAAGCTCGCTCATCATACTGTCGCAATTTATTGCAGAGGTATCTACACTGGGGAGTCATTAATGTCGCAAGAAATTGGGTTATTTACTTAAAATTCAAATCATGGCGAGAAGACGTAAACGTTTAACAGCTTCAATTATAATTTTATTGATGAAAAAGAAAAAGAGATCAACTTGGGTGCGCGACTGGATTTTAAGAAGACGGGAAGCTCGTGCCTTATTTAATTTATGGAACGAACTAAATATAGAAGACGCTCAACAATACTTCAATTTCACTCGGATGACCACGGTTGATTTGGAAGTTTTGTTATTGAAAGTGGGACCTACTATAAAAAAGCAGGACACTCGATTCCGTGATTCAATTTCAGTTCTTTTTTTTTTAATTGATTTTGCCATTGGCTTCTTAAATTATGATGCTTCCTATACACTTCATTCTCATTTGTGAGGAACTCTTCCGCGATCTTATTAAGTATTGAATTTTTCTTAATTCGATTTTTATAATCTTCGTGCCGGTTATTCCATAGACACGGATTACATTCGTAACTTTTAATTAACCGTATTGCTTCTTCGCGAGACCTTTCACGTTTTCCCTTTGGGCTCATTTTTTATTGTAAACAAAAACCAACCTAGCCGCGAGTGCAATATATACGAAACTATTCCGGTAAGCTGCAAGAACTGTCGCGAGTCAATGAAAACCTGTTTCAACCTGCAATTTATTGCACTCGCAAATACTCGCAAGAACTTATGCAAGAACTTTCGCGATCGAACTTGCTTCTTAGTTTCCACTTGCAAGTCACTGTCGGACAGACTGTCAGACATTTCTTGCAGAAGTTTTCTTGCAAATGGAAACGCGGCCTAAGACAAACTATTTTGTTTTTGGGAATTTTTTTTTTAAAGAAAAGAACATACTTTTTGAAAGCGTTTGAGCTTTTGAAAATAAAAACATTAACATAATTCGTACGTTTGGCAGTGGTTGGATTGAGAATAAGGTTTTGTTTTCAATTGTTTTTTTCGGAATTAAGTTGAAGAATCTGATCGTTTAGTAGTGTTTGAGTGAGAATCATTTTCTGTTTCAGTCGGTGTTTTTCAGAATTAAGTTGAATAATTCGAACGTTTAGCAGTGGTTGGATTGAGAATAAGGTTTTGTTTTCAATTGTTTTTTTCGGAATTAAGTTGAAGAATCTGATCGTTTAGTAGTGTTTGAGTGAGAATCATTTTCTGTTTCAGTCGCTGTTTTTCAGAATTAAGTTGAATAATTCGAACGTTTAGCAGTTGTTGGATTGAGAACAAGGTTTTGTTTTTAGTTGTTGAGTCGAATATTTTGAACGTTTAGCAGAGGTTTGATTGAGAACAAGGTTTTGTTTTCAAGTGATGTTTTTTTGGAATTAAGTCGATTAATTTGAGTAGTTTGAAATGAATATTGGACGGTTATCAGCAGACGAACTCGCATATGAGATGCAGATTCGTGGTCTGAAAGTGAGTACAGTGGAAGTGATGAGGAAGGCCCTCAGATCTTCAAGAGTGTTAGAGTCTCGGGGGACATTGGAAAACTCGAAGAGTTATCCGTTTAGTTTTGAGGACGATAGAGATGCGGTGAAAGTAAAGACGGAAGAGATTAGGGTTCTTTTGGAAGATCCTCCGAAAGACCCGAAATCTTCAGAGTGCGTGAAGATCATTACAAAGATTGAGTGGGCGTTAGGTCGTATTGTAAGGGCAGTTTGTGAAGATGAGAAGGATGAAGAGGAACAAAGTGAACTGAAGAATGAGTTGTTGATTTTGTTAGGTGTACTCATGGGTGATAGTGGAGATAGCGACTTAGAGGATGAAATTCCGAAGAAGGTCGTAGCATCAGGAGTCACAGGTGGCCGCTCGGTGAGCATAAGTCCATCACGAAGTAATGCAACGAATGCGAATTGGGGAAGATTTTGTGAGGAAGCAAGTGGTAGTAGAACAGGGCGTATGAATGAAGGATTGAATGGTAGGGGCAATGTGTTGTCGAATGAGAGGTTGCCGGTTGGTCGTGTGAACGATGAAACTCGACGTGAGAGCGAGAGTGAGGCTCGTATTAGAGAACTCGAAAGAGAAATTGAGCTAATACGATTGTTGAGAGAGAGAGAGAGGGAGACTGGAGTGAATAGAGAAACTGGAGGAGTGAACAGGGAACAGTCAGGGAATTCAGTGGGAGATGCGATTGTTGAAAGAGTGCCGGTAGAGAATGTGGATCGTAGGGTGATTTTTAGAGAAAAAGAACGCGTGGGAAAATGGGGAGTGAAGTTTACTGGTGAGTCGGATGGCTCATCAGTGAATTCATTCCTAGAACGGGTGGAAGAACTGCGTATAGCGAATGATGTGTCGGAGGCACATTTATTCAAGTCTGCGACTGAATTGTTGTGTGGAAAAGCCCTCTTATGGTATAGGACTGTAAGGAGTGAGCTTAAGAGCTGGCAAGAGCTGGTTCAAGAAATTAAGGCGGAGTTCCTTCCCGCGAACTATGATGATCTTCTCTTGGAGGAGATTAATCATAGATCCCAAGGGAAGGACGAAACCTTCGGCGCATACCTCGCCGTTATGAGAACCCTTTTTAGGCGGTTAACAGAACCATTGACTGAGGGAAGAAAACTAACAATCCTAAAGAAAAACGTCGACCCCTTCTATCAGCAACAAATTGCTTTCGCGAAACCGAGTTCAGTTAAGGAGCTAGCTGTTTTAGGTAGGGAACTAGACACGCTTAAGACTAATATGGAGAATTTCACCCCCCCTTCTAGATCAAAAAATCTTTTGGAACCAGAATGTGGGTATCGGCCAAGCAGTTCGACTCAACATCGTGTTGCGGTAGTTGAACCTGCTCCCGATAAACCACCACCTAGGGTCGTTAGGTGTTTTAATTGTAATAGGGAAGGTCACTTTGATTCCGCTTGCTCTGTTCCTAAGAAATGTTTTGGTTGTGGTACAGTTGGTGTGTCTCGTAAAGATTGTCGTCGTTGTTCGGGAAATGGGCAGCGGACTCTCGCATCAGCAGGACGATAGCTCCGACGGAAGTAGATAGGTCGCCTGCTGGCGATCAGCTAGTAAAGCAAATTCAGTTAGGTTTCACTTTAGCGGCAAACGATAGGGACTGTAGGCCATATTTAAGGGTAAACATTTACGGGATAAAATTTTTAAGGCTTTTAGATTCAGGGGCCTCACGCACCATCGTTGGTGGTGAGGGATGGAAGATTTTAAAAGAATTAGGACTTAGTTTAGGGAAAAGTAACATCGGGTCAGTAGCGTTAGCAGATGGGGCGGGTGTAGGTGTGGAAGGCAGCTTATGTCTACCAATGGAAGTTGAGAGTAAGGCTGTTTTGTTAGAATGTCTGGTGATTCCGAAACTTCCACAAATCCTTATCCTTGGTGCAGATTTCTGGGCACTGACGGGCATAGTTCCGGATTTAAGGTCAGGGATGTGGAGTTTCTCGAATCAAGAGAGCTGTGGATCTATAGTAGCTATTAGGGAACAATCCGATTTAGAAGAGAGTGAGAAATTGAAGTTGCAGAATGTTGTGAGTGAGCTTTTTAAGTCTATGTCTGAGGGTTTGGGATGTACGAATTTGGTCGAACACAAGATTAGGACCTCTGCGGAACCAATAAAGCAAAGGTACTACCCTGTATCCCCTGCGATACAAGGGCATATCGATAAGGAGTTGAAAGAGATGCTTGAAGCTGGTGTGATTGAGAAATCGAAGAGTGCCTGGGCATCACCGATTTTACTAGTGAAGAAGAAAGATGGGTCTTTTCGGTTCGGTGTGGATTATCGAAAATTGAATGAGGTCACAGATAGAGATGCGTATTCCCTTCCCTTTATATCCGCAATTCTTGACAAACTGCGTAACGCAAAGTATTTGTCATCCTTAGATATCAAGTCTGCCTATTGGCAAATACCCATGGAGGAGGAGTCTAAAAAGTTTACAGCGTTCACAGTTCCGGGCAGAGCTTTCTACCAATTTTTGAGAATGCCTTTCGGCTTACACAACTCGCCGGCAACGTGGCAACGCTTCATCGACGATGTTCTGGGTCCCGACTTGGAACCATACGTCTTTGTATATCTCGACGACATTATTATAGTTACCGATTCCTTCGAGAAACATCTGGAAATATTAGAAGAAGTCTTTAAGCGGATTAGGGAGGCAGGTCTAAAAGTTAGTAGAGAGAAGTGCAACTTCTGTAGGCCTTCCTTGAAGTTTTTGGGTTACGTCGTCGACAGAAATGGTCTCCATGTCGACCCGGAAAAAGTGGAAAGTGTGGTAAAGATTCCGGCGCCCAAAAATGTAAAGGAAGTTAAGTATTATTCACATGAGAACGAACAACGAACGACGAATGAACGAATATTCGTTAATTTTGACATTTCATTCACATGAGTGTTTTACATTCGTCACGAATAACGAACACACTTTACATGCAAAACAAAAATTAGGAATGATTTTGAGGTTAAGCACACGCGAAAAATTTATTCGTTGGAGTGTGGATTGTATGTGGAACGAGAATAAAGTATGACAGTTCGTACCTACTAGATGTTTATTCGTAACGAATAAACTTTTTTTCTCAATTTTTTTAATTTTAGGCACAAAAATAAAAGTTTATCCACCTAAAAATAGGTATGAACTATTTTTCCATCGTTTCCAAAAAAAATCGTGAGGAAGTTATGCTAGTAAGGTACTCAAAATCTCATTTCTTGATTTATTCGTCGTTCGTTGGTCGTGCTCATGTGAAAAGTCCTTTAGGAGCTTCGTGGGAACAATTTCGTGGTACCGTAGATTTGTACCTAACTTTGCTATTCTGATTAGGCCCCTTACTGATTTATTAAAAAAAAGTAAAAAGTTTGTATGGTCGGATGAATGTGAGGAATGTTTTAGAAAGGCAAAAGAATGTCTGGTGACGGCACCAATCCTGACGTGTCCTGATTTTTCCAGGCCGTTTGTTGTCCAAACGGATGCGTCAGACTACGGGATTGGAGCGGTGTTGTCTCAAAGTTTTGAAGAGGGTGAAAAGGCGGTGTGTTATATCAGTAGGTCATTGAATAGGAGTGAGAGGAACTATTCCACAACCGAGAAGGAATGCCTAGCCGTACTTTGGGCGATTGAGAAGTTGCGACCATACCTTGAAGGAGTCAGGTTTACGGTCGTAACGGACCATTATTCCTTGGTGTGGCTTAGTAACATCAAAGATCCACAAGGTAGATTAGCTCGTTGGGCCATTAGGCTTCAACAATTTGATTTTAAGATCATTCACCGAAAAGGGAAAGAGCACGTCGTTCCTGATATGCTATCGCGGAGAGTTCCAGTAGTGGCTGGGATTTCAGAAGCGGAACCGGATCCTTGGGTGGTTAAAATGATCGAATGGGTAGAGAGAGATCCCTTAAAATATCCATCTTGGAGGGTTGAAGATGGGAAGCTGTTTAAGTATGTGAAGTCTGCGCATGTGGTAGTTCATAATGATCAGGATGAATAGAAACTGGTGATTGGGAAGAAAGAAAGATTGGGGATTTTGAATGAATGTCACGATAAACCGTTAGCAGGTCATATGGGGGTACGTAAAACATTCGCTAGGGTTTCAGAAAAGTATTTCTGGCCGAAAATGAGGGGGGATATAACACGATATGTTCGTAATTGTAAAGTTTGCCAACAAGTAAAGCCGTTGAACGAAAAACCAGCTGGTCTTATGACGGAGAGAATAGGGAATTCAAAACCTTGGGAAATGATTTGCGTAGATTTGGTAGGTCCTTTGCCCAAATCGTCGAAGGGTTTTATTTATATCTTAACAGTAGTCGACTATTTTACCAAGTTTCCACTGTTGTTTTCATTACGCTCTGCAACCGCAAAGGCGGTGTGCAAAGAATTAGAGGATAATGTCTTTTTACTCTTTGGGGTACCAAAGTATATTGTCTGTGATAACGGCCCACAATTTCGGAGTAGGGAACTCAAATCTCTTTTCGAAACGTATGATTCGCAACTCAGGTTCACCGCGCACTATCATCCACAGGCAAATCCTGCGGAGCGCATCAACCAGATCATCAAGACAACGTTACGTGCGTATGTCTCAGAGAATCAGCGCAGTTGGGATACGCAACTAGCAAAAGTGGCTTGTGCGATTCGAACTTCTCAACACGAAGTATTAGGAGTGTCACCATATTTCGCCAATTTTGGCCGGAACATGGCCACATGTGGCCGAGAGATAGGTTTTCGAGATAGTGGTAGGGACCAAGAAAGGCCAATAGATATTGATACCCAATTTAGGAAATTGAGAGAAGATATAGCCAAGAAACTAGGCGCTGCGACCAAGAAGTCAGCGCAAGCATACAATCTTCGCAGGCGAGATACCCAGTATCAACCTGGCGACTTAGTTTGGCGAAGGAACTTCGCTCTTTCCGATGCAGCAAACTACATCACGGCTAAATTGGCTACTAAATTCGTAGGGCCTTATCGCATCTCAAAGCGAACGTCATCTTGGACGTATTTACTGGTTGATGAGAATGGCAAAGATCGGGGAACATGGCACGCGAAAGATTTAAAGCCATTTTATGATAACTGTCCAGCGTAAAAGGACTAGGGCCCCACTTACAAATTATTATAATATTCAAATCGCTAAAGTCCATTCGCATTTAATTTTTAATAACTTTAGTAGCTTGCTTGATTTAACTTGATTATTCCATTTCATTTCATTTCAATCCATTTCTTCATTTCATCAACAAGCTTAGCTCTTTAATTACTTACTTTTTAATTTTTCTTTCATACTTAACTTTTAAATGTTCATTTCATCTATGCTTTCGATCTTGGATTGCTTCATAAATCTCTAGCTTTCACTTTAACTTTTCTGGTGCTTTGTTTTATTTACAACTTGATAATGATGGATAATTGTGTGGTGTTGTCTTTCCATTATCCAATCCTATACCTAGTTCCGCCGTGGAAAATGGTTTACACTTCGTGCACACATTTTCTTGGAGGAAAGGGGTGATGCAAAAATAATTTTTCTATATATATCCTGCCCGACTCACCTTGAATTTTTCTCCTCAATCTTTCTCGTGTTTTACTTCCTCGTTGTGACTCGTATGTTCTTATTGTTTCTTTTCCTTTTTTTTCCTTTTTATGTTTCACACAAAATCAATACACTCTATGAATATTCTAGATAATTTTAGCGACCACGCTTCGGCTTTTGGGAAAAATGAAAGAACACCATCAATCGCAATGGCTGCCAGTTTCGTGCACCAGCGTGAAGTTGGCCTTGATTAAGAAGAAAAATTAATGCATCCAGCAACAGGTAGTCTGCTGCCGACCTCGACTGCTCAGCTGGGTTGGGTTCAGTGCAACAAAAGGAAACTTATTTTTCTTTTGTTGAAAGTTGAAAATGCGATTAAGTAAATTAATTATTTATGATTGAAATGTTTTATATTAGGGTATCAAAACGAATCTTGATGGGCGCCAGGAAATTTTTTAAAGGAAATTTCCAAACTTATTAATCTGAAAAATATGAAAATATAGTGACACGGAAAAAGACAACCAGATGCAGATACGACGGCGATAAAAAAAAAAGAATTATTTGTATTCCCAAATTGGATTTGTAAAATAATTTTATCTTTATTGTGGGAAAACCGTGACACAGTCTGGATTAAAAACCCAATCTTTTCTGAAAATCTCTATTGAAGTTAAAATATAATTTAGATAGATAGCGGGTCAGTAAGACCGTTACAGAAAAATAGTGGTAAAACAAAGTAAAGGTATAGTAGGTTGGACCGATATTGTCCTACCCGAAAGTTTCCAAATGGACGTAAATTAAGAAGGGGGTTTTCTCTAATACGAACCAGGTCAAATCCTGGAATTTGGTACGCGATACTATCAATTAAAAAGGAGCCACTCAAATTCACCGTCGAAACAACTCTTTTCAAAGTTCACACGCAACGCTATATGTATATGTATAAATCTATATGTACTTATCTTTTTCCTGTTTTCTAATTTCCTTACTCTATGTTTCCTCTCGAATACTTTTCTCTGGTTCCCTTCTGAACCCTTCTTTGTGCTCCTGTCCTAGCTTCCTCGACTCACTTCCAAAATTTTTTTTATTAATGTAGGATGGGCCAAAGGCCATGCTAATTCCATTTCGTCAGGAGGATGTGTAACGTTGGGTAGGAATTTTCCTTCTACCTTTATCAATTTGGTGATCAACTCCACTTGTCGTGAGACCACCCGTCTGCACGTAGTTTGGATTCGCGTTGGGGATCGCCTGTCCCTTTACGGTCTGGTTTCGACCGGTTTCACCTCGATACCTATGAGGGGTGCTTTTGCAAAATGCTCGACGAGAAGACCAAAGGCTGATGGAGACCTTGGTTGCCCCCAACTCTTCCAGCATTGTGCAGCCACAACCAACGACGACAAAAAGGGTAAGGATAAGGAAAGGATCCAAGAGTGCTTTTCGTTACGGTAAATTTTACCGTGACATCGTGACAAAAAAATTCGGACAAACCCTAAATAAGGACCACCCTAATTAAGGTTAAAGTTTAACTTAGAGTAAATTTAAGCATTTTTTCTTGATTTCTGACAAAATATTAAAACTAATCATTTAAAATCATAAAATCATTCATAAAATTAGTTGCTCTACAAAAAAGGTTTCCTATCATTTCTCGACAAATTCACTCCTTCAAAGGTTACTCAAGGTTAAAGTTTAATTTAGAGTAAATTTAAGTTTTTTTTCTTGATTTCTGACAAAACTTTAACCTTGAATAACTTTTGAAGTAGTGAATTTGTCGAAAAATGATAAGAAACCTTTTTTGTAGAACAACTAATTTTCTAAAAAAATATGTATCGTTTATTCCGGCACTTTGCTTCTAAACCAAAATATAAAATTCCAAAATTTAATTGTTTTTTTTCCATACAATTTGTATGGGAAATGGAAATCTGCGATGAGCGAACTCTAAAGTCTAAATATTAATATTTCGAGCTCAAATTTTAACAGGCTTGTTTTTACACCTCCTCGAAGGTTAAAATCGAATTGTTTCAAGAAAAAGAAAATAGTCACTTTTTTTTAACCGATCTAATGTATATAATTTATGTATATAAATAAAATTTTTAGTAATAGACCCCCCCTTGACCAAATCCTGGATCCGCCACTGGTTACTGTAGTGATAAACAAACACACTTATGAAGAAAAAATGAAAGAGTTATTGTCAGATTCATCTACACATGGAAAGATTAGAAATAATCCAACAACAAGTCTTCAAACGAAAAACAATGAAGTGGCAAAATGGTTATTCAACAACAAAATAGTAGATGAAAGAGAAAAGAACAAGTTGACAACTTACACTGCACACACCCCATGTATCTATGGCCTCCCCAAAATACATAAACAAGGTATGACTCTTCGGCCCATCATAGCTTCTATGAAACTATCATGCTACGAATTAGCCAAATATGTTGGGAGAATTTTGCAAACGGGACTAACACCTCACCTTATGCAATACAAAATTCATTTGAATTTGTAGAATAGGCGAAAGAAACAATAATCCATGAACAAGATGTAATGGTTTCTTTTGATGTGGTTTCCCTTTTTACCAACATCCCCACTAATCTCGCCGTTGATATTGTTAAAAAGAGATGGGATACTATTGCACTCTCAACGAAGCTCAGCCAAAAGAAATTTTTGGAAATTTTTGAATTTTGTCTGAAAGACAACAACATTCTCCAATACAAGAATGACATCTACAAACAGACTCACGGTATACCAATGGGAAACCCACTTTCACCCACCATTGCGGATTTGGTACCAGATTACCTCCTGGATCAATGTTTTGCCAAAATAGAAAAACTTAGATGCATTTTTAAGTATGTGGATGACATTTTTGCGGTAGTAAATTCCCATGAAGTTGATAATTTGCTGCTGATCCTAAATGGTTTCCATTCAAAAATCAAGTTCACCGTAGAGAGGGAACAAAACAGTGCGATAGCGTTCTAAGACGTTAAAATCCATCGCGAAAAGAATCGCCTCTCTTTCAACCGGTATCAGAAAGAAACAGCATCTGAAAGACTTATCAATTTCCACTCCACCCAGGCTAAACACATCAAAATGAACACTGCTTCAAATTTAATTAACAAAGTGTTTATATTGAGTGATACAAAGTTTCACTCTGAAAACGAAGCAACAGTTACAAAGATTCTTTCTAACAACAGCTTTCCGAAAACAATTATAAGAAGTTTAATTTCCGACCGAAAGAACACACCACAAAACGAAAAAACTCCGATGGAAAACATTCCGAACCGATATTCAAGAGCATGCAAATATGTTCCAACATTCTCCGAAAATTTCAAAAAAGTAGTCGCAGATCAGTGCCAAACCACAAAAATCGCGTTCAAGTCTAATTCTACTTTGAGACGACACTTCTCTGTCCTTAAGCCAAAAACGGAAACGGATAAATAGACTGATGTGGTATATAAAATAGACTGCAAAAGTAATGAGTCTGAAAATTGTAGCCTTTGCTACATAGGCACCACAAAACAATTCCTAGGTAACAGAATTGCCAACCCGATTTTAAAAATGTCAAAATACTACAAACGGAAAAACATATTTCAAAACGATATATGTACTCTGGAAACACTTCACATTTTAGGAAACAACAATAGTATGAATAGAAAACAAGACACACAGAACATATCTGCCATATATTGCTCTCTCGTCGCTGCAAAGAAATTTTAAGTTTTTGTTTTTGTTTCAATATTTTGCAGACACCCTTTTAATGACTCATATTAAGACTAAACTTCAACAAAGGAAGTGTTAAATTTCTTCTTTTTAAACAATTTCTTTTCTTTAAACAAAGTATAAAGTTCTCTTTTATATTTATTTTTGCTGTCATTTGTTAAAAGTAACGTTTTTTAATTTTTTGATTTCTTAAAAGTAAGTCTTTTTTACCTTATTTAATGTAAAATCCAAAATTTGTTCAACAAAACTATTTTATGTTTCTCAATAAAGATCCCCTGAGAAAGACAGCAAACCCTGTCGAAACGTCGGGAAAGTAAATGAAATAAGTAACATTTCATTGCGCTAACTAGTGACCAAAAAAAGCCGAAGAGGAATCAAATTCTTCAACAACGCCTATAATTCCAAACTTGGTCAAACCTTATCAATTCTACTGCTAACATCGGACGGCCTGCCGATCACAAGATCTACTGTAATGAGAAACTTTTACCAACATATCACATTAAAATACGGTGAACAAATAACCTACCATCTTAAACATTACAGCAACTCACTTAGACACCTAGCCCAACAAAAAGAAAATCTTAAATTTCTTCTAACATGTAGAGAGTATGACTTCATTCCTAACCACATCAAAAATACAACAAAAATCATTAAAAACCAGCGCTGCCCAGAATCGATTCCTGCCTACAACAAAATAGAGCAAAAGTTCCATCAGAAAATATTAAACATAGAAATAACCGAAATGAATCATAAAATAAAACGCACCTTCAATGTTACACGACTATAAAAAAAGCGCATGAAAGAAAACCTTCAAATTGAAGAGTACACACAGTTTACAAATAAACAAAAAGTAGTCTACAATAATGCACTCTCAGCCAAACAAACCAATTTTCAACACAAATTAGATCAACTAAGAAATTCGTTCTGGAAAGCATCTAATATTCATTTCCACGATAGATGGTTTGTCAACAAAAGCGACATCGAATTCCCACTTGAAATCAAATGGCTTCTTTCATTGGGAAAAAAATTCGCTTTGCCGATAGAGAAAGATAACTTTACCCTTTTACAGCTGATCGGCGATGGAGGTGAAATTGTTTAAAGCATACAATATGAAAGAGAGCAGGAGATGATTCGTGCAAAATATTGCAATATGCTGCACTCCTTCCAACGTCATCACCACAAAGACCCGTGTGCAAAGTACATTTCAAAAGTAAACAAAGACACCAATATATTCTTAAAGAAAAACAACAACATCGTCATCTTACCAGCTGACAAAGGGAATGTTACTGTCATAGGTGGATCCACGGGGGGGGTTTTCGGGTCCGGACCCCCCCCCCCCCCCCCCCAATCGGGAAAATAAAAGATGTTATTTGTAACATTTATCTGCTCCTAATTTTTAAATTTCGTTACGGGACGGAAAAATATAGCATGAGCAAGACAAAAAAGTAAAGGAGAAGTACCTTATATTATTATTTTAAAAATTCAAGAACTTTATTGATTATTATTACATTTCATAAAAAACTGCAGGCTACCTCAAACACTAGTAAATTTTCGAGGTTTTTTGAAAAAATCCACTAGAATTTCGTCCTCGGTAAGTTCAATATGGGTATGGATATTTAAAGAAGCAAAACCATTCATTCAGTCGTTCCTGTCCCATCGTATTTCTCAGGTAAGTTTTGGTCCTCCTCAACGTCGAAAATGATCGTTCTGGAGTTGCTGTAGTTACAGGTAGTACTGCCAAGACTCGCAAAATATAATCGACATTCTTGAACGACTTGCTATTGTGATAACCTGAAAAATATCGTCAGATTGATGTTTGCATATGTGACTCGATTCGATAAAAGGGACTTACTAGGCAAAAAATCGGTTGTTGGATCATGATTGATTACACAAGTTCTTTTACTGAATATTCATGAAGCGCAATCAGAAATTGTAACATCGCTATTATTTCACAAAATATAAATTCAGAGAAACGATAGTAGTATGTTTTAATCGGTTCTGGCGCAGTACAAATTTTTCAGGTTCAGGTTCAGGTTCAGCAGTCATGATCTACAGTTGTGTACCATATGATGATATTTTTTTTTTTTTTCGGCAGTTTATTTATAGATATGTACATTTTTTTTTCGGCAGTTTATTTATAGATATGTACATTTTTTTTTTTCGGCAGTTTATTTATAGATATGTACATACAATGCAATTTCATGTTTCAACATGTTTATTGAAACCTTTTCATGAAAAATGAATGCTTGTGTTGGGCATGTAAATTTTTCGTTTTTTATGAGTTAAAAATGTTTTTGTTTTATATTATTTTACATGAGTACTGGCGAAAACTACAGAAAAACTTTGAACGTTGTATATAACAACACAGCGGTCCGCTATGGCTTCGCACGGGTATAAAATAACAAAAAAAGCAAACGCTACGTACCGCAATTTTTAAGTCTGTAATATCTTCGGAAATATTCATTTAAATCACATACTGTAATGTATTAAATTGGATAAGGAATGATACTGTATCGTTTAAAATAGCTTGGTAAATAACACATATTTATTTTGAAATATGTAAAAGATAAAAATGGTTACTGTGGATTATCCTTAGGAGATAAGCACATGCTGCCGCGAACTTTTTATTCATCTTTTTAAGATATACAATTCCGTAGTACATAAATTTGTTGTTACGACATCGCATTACAAATCTTTAAATTTCTCGGCCTTTCTCTGCTTTAAAATATATGTTTTATACATATAATCCTTCTTCTTGAATCACTCTATTCATTGAAAAAAAGAAACGCATCAAAATCCGTTGCGTAGTTTTAAAAATTTAAGAATGCATAGGAACATAGGGACAGAAAAAACGACTTTGTTTTATACTTTGTATATAGTGATGATGTATTAAGAATTGTTTTTGTTTTTAGCAGTCAACTTGATTAAAGTGTTTGTTTATAGATTAAATAAATATAATTATCTTCACACTGAATAAAATGTGCATTTTTGATCAAATTTAGCTTTGGAAAGCGTTTCTAGCCTCCCGCTCGAAATAGTAAACAATCTCCAAATAGTGAAAATGACTGGTTTTTATTACTTCACTATATCGAGCGTCTACTGTATATATAATATATATATGAAATGTATATTAATTTTTACGTTTTGAAAAGTATTGTGAGGGTGCTGGTAGCTAAAAATTTAAATGATTATAAGTCTGTGAGACTAGATTTTTAATATGTGTGTTGGTTTAACTATTTGGATAGGCCTCTGCAATACATGTACCTTTGTTAGTTTGTAATCGCTTAGAGTTAGTTACCAATACCAGGTGTTTTTAAGTGTTTTGTGAATGTTAAAAAAAAAAGGAGTATCAAGCATTTAATACAATCTAGTATGCTTTTCCCTTAATAGTTCTATATCTGTTCTACGCTATGCTACATTATGTACTATATGATACTACTTTTTTAGACTATTACACAATTTTTTTTTACTAATGTTCTTCACCTAAACATTATAGGCCTTTGCTATGAAGTTGTTTTACTTTATACCATAGAGTAAGGATATGATGACCCATGTTGTGATTTTTCTTGAAAGAAATTATTATAAGGGTGCCGACGGTCTGAACAAAGAGAAATAATAGCGTTTAGAGGTACATAGGTTGAAGATCCTTACGATGGGATGAGAGTAAAGAAAAAATGAAAAGTAATGTTGTGTGTGTGTGTGTGTGTGTGTGTGTGTGTGTGTGTGTGTGCGAAGAATAGACACGATCTGTTAATAGATCTTAGAACGAGGGTGTGAGACTTTGTTAGTTTGTTGATACTTACTTTGAGATATAGGAATAGGTAGGACTGAGATTGGGATATGAGAAAAGAAAATAGTGACAATAAAGGCAAAGGTGGTTTCTATTGAGTATTTTTTATGGTTTTTTGTTTTAGATTTTGCTGGCGCTTGGAAATGGCTGATTTTTATTGCCCCTGTGTAGCGCATAGATAGTGCATGAGCAAGTCGTTTACAGCTAAGCATGAAAGGTACAGGTTGGTACATGAGATTGTTTTACTCTATACCGAAGGGTAAGGATGTAAGATGTCACCTATCTTCGCATACCTAGCAATAAAGTTCATGATGGATGTTGAAATCGAGTATCTGATTAGCACAGGAAGGTAAAATAAAGCAACACTCATTGTAAGGAAAGATGATGATGTCAATATAAAGACAAAGGCATATTTTGTTGTGAATATCGATGGATTGATATGACAGACAGAAACGAAGTGAAACAAACGAATAGGATTTTTTTTTTTTTTTGCATTAGATGTCACTGGCGGTTGGTGATGGATGGATTTTTTTTTTTTTTTTTTTCTTGCAATTTGCTCTCATTCGATATTTGTGTGTAGGTACATCTTACAAGAGTAGTGGGGGAAGTGAGACATGACATATATACCTACCGTCATTGGTGTATATAATTTTCGAATAGGTGGAAACTTAAGATTCATATAAATACCGCATGTTTTAAGGGTTTCAATATCAGTAAGAGTAGACCCATCAGCAGTATGAAGAACAGCATCAGTATTTTCGAAAAGTACATGGAGGAGTTCTCGGCCGCTTGCTAGGAATTAAAGGAGCTACAGGAAGCTTTACGCCTCGAAGTAGAAAGTGAAAAAAGATCCGGAACGTTGGAGAGTGCGCAGACCATCTCACATATCATCAAGGCGCTTAATATCCGAGCTTTTGAGCTCGGATTTATTGACGATATACCTCAATTACCAAAAGAGGTTCTAAAATTAACCTTTTAGAAAATTCAACGAAATAAAAAAAAACTTAACACAAATTTGTTTTTGTCTTTTTAATCATTCGATTTCAGCTCATGTCATCACAGAAGTTTCTTTTTAGTTTTCCACCATATTTTGTTGAAACTTTTCTCCTGACCTTATAATAACTGTAATAAAAATTGAATGTATATATTTTTTTATTTCTTTTTCAAACAACTAACACCTGAGGTGCAAAAACTATAATATCTATCAAAATTTTTAAAAATCTCACAAGATATAGACCAGTACGCTTTCTTATTTCAAATTGGAGCAGTAATTTGTAGTTATAAGAATTGTAAAAATTTATAATAAGATACGACTCTCGGATACCCTTCACCAAATAAATAATACAAATTTTTTTTTTTTAATAAAAAGTTTTATTAAACTAAACATTTACATGTACACTTTTATTTTTCTAAGAAATATTCATATGGTATGATTGCTTTAATGATTTTAAATTCAGCAATTCAACATCAGATTTATATTCGAGATCCTCCTTCATGAAGACTTCAACTTCTCCATTGCTTAGAACTCTTTCAGTTTCATATTCTTGATACTCATAACATTTAATACTGAGTGTGCGCAAGCTATAATTACTATCATATGAGCATCGAATTGTTAATGCCTTATCGTCATCAAACTCGAGGTTGAAATGTATATAAAAAGGCTCTTTACTTTGTATAATTCCAGATATTTCAATTTCTTTTTTAATCAAGTCTTGCCTAAAACTCTCTATTGCTTCCTCTACTGTAACTATTTTCTCATTTGAATTAATGTTATTCCCGTCCTTGTGGCATTATGTTAATTTTTAGCATTTGTAAATGTTAGCAAACGAAACGATAATCCTATTTGTACTGTATCGTTATTAGGTAAATTCAGCGAAAAAGAAAGATTGTCAGTTATGTTTGACTGCTATAAATTGATATCCACAGGTAATGGTAAAGAAGTAACTAATGAAGGATGCGATAATGGATGGGCCTTACAAGATGTACTTTACCTTGAAATCATCATAAATAAATACAACCCTATGCATGGATCATCCTACATCGAATTACCAATGAATATGCAATCGAAAAAAGCTATCATCAATGTAAAAAAATAATGATAATGCATGCTTTGCCTGGGCTATTGTATCAGCTCTACATCCCTCTTACCACATTACTGATCGAGTTTCTTAATATCCTCATTACTCTAGAGTTCATAATTTAAGCGGTATGAAATTCGCGATGGATATAAAAAAATTTCCCAATTTGAAAAACTTAATAATTTAAGTGTTAATGTGTAAGGCTTAGAAAATAATACTATTGTAGGACCTGTGTTTTATACTTGTGATAAAAAGGAGAAGCATATAAACTTATTATATTATTTAGAAAATGGTGAAAACAGACATCATTGTTTGATTAAAAACTTAAGTAGACTAGTAAGCACTGCCGGCTTATGCAGTTCATCAACAACGTTTCTTTTACTCATCCTTTAGAAGAATGATTAGAACAACAAAGTATTCTAGTATTTAACCTTCATAAATAAGGCTTTGGCAATTGTCGGTTTAATATAATACGATTAAAAAATGCTTTTATGTTTAAATTATTAATTTTAATCTTCCGTACAATAACATTAACTTCTTAACTTTAAAAATTCAATTTTCAATCAAGTAGCATGCTATTAGACATTATTGTCTGCTTTTACTTTTATTCTCAGTTTAATACTAAAATACAGATTGATTTACTCTATGATTTGTACTAGATTTATCTCAACTTATAATTTCTGGTTTTCTGTTAATAGCGTTTCCAAACAAGTATTTCTCTAATTTCTCGACTTCAAATTGAATATATTGTCTGAGTTGTTCGTATGCTTCATCATAGTTGTCATCTTCAGTTTTTTGAAATCCCTACCCAGTTGGTCCTCGTACCCCTCTTTCTCCACGTAATCCTGGTGATCCTTGCTCTCCTCGTTCTCTCCTTGGCTCCATTTAGACTCTTTTAGAACACCGTCCAAATTAATCAACACTCATATTGTAGTTAATTATTCAATTACGTCTGCTTCTTTTAGCTCTTCGATAATTGAAACAATTTCGTTATAGTGATTATTGTGCCCGGCTTGTTGTGATGCAATAAGAAGTCTCAATCGATCTACAAGTTCATTGGGATCATCCCAGAAGATATAGTCTTTTTCTTTCTTAGATAGTTGCATTAATCCATTTCCCAATGCTATTGGTTTATCTATTATTGTTTTATCTTCAAATAGTTTATTTATAATTTGTTTGTATTTATAACCCTTATTTCCTAGTACTTGGCTTCTTGGATTGTGATTACGTTTATGGGCATTGGTAGCTAGTAATATAGTTTTGTAATTGATCAAATCTTCATCATTGAACTGGGTTGGCTTTTTCTTGAATACTAGTTCAAATAAACCAGGTGTACCATTATAGATTTTATTATTTACTAGCTGAGCCGCCCGGCTTTGCTCGGGTCTGTTGTTTTAAGGTTCCCGTCCTCGGGATGAAATATAATCTTTCTTACTGTGGGACTATACGGCATCCTAATGCTTTTTTTTGACAGGAGGAAATCTTCAAAACACTCTTGGCAGTATTCGACACCAGGTAGCGAGTAGTGTGGGATTCTTACCTCACTAAAAACTCCTCGTAATCAGAACCAATCTATGAACGATCGACAACAGATTTTTCTTTCTCAATAGTATAATCACTTTAGGAAAAGCTTAAACTTTTAATGCTTCCCATGACATTTAGACCATTAGCTCGTGTGGCTTGGTTCTTTTCAATCTCCAAACATTGCCTCCCGTATTTAATACGGACTCCATTTCAGAGTTGATATGACTATGCAGTCGCTGATTGTGTGATACAGCATGTTTTCTTACAACTTCAGTAACCATTTCTATATTTCTATTTGTAGGCCACGATGTAAATCGCTATTGCTGAAAGAATTTTTGAAATCTGTCCAGTAGTTCCTAAGTTTCCGTTCCCAACCCATTCCTGTTGGAATCATCCGTTCCGGTGAAAATATGTGAATGAAGTATTAATCTATGTCACTGAGGGATAATGTAGCATCCTAGAGTTGAAAGAATTTTCGAGACCGGTCAAGTAACTTTAATGTTCCCGTTCTCGTTGCTGTTTTTGATCCTGTCGGATTAGGTATAGAAATGAAAATATAGCCTTAGTTACTGACAAAGAAAAATTTTGAAAAAAAATTTGAAGTCTATCCAGCAGATTTCCGTTCCCAACCCCGTTCCTGTGGGAATCTTCTGTTCCCATTTAAATATGTGAATGAAATATAAGTCATGTCAATGAAAGATGATGTTACATCCTAGAGTTGAAAGAATTTTTGAAATCGGTCGAGTAACTATAAGGTTCCCGTTCTCGTTTCCGGTTCTGTTCCCGTGGGATAATAGGGATGAAATACACACCAAGTTACTGAGGGAATTTGTGGCATCCAAGTGCTGAAAATTTTTTTGAAATCTGTCCAGTAGTTTCTAAGTTTCCGTTCCCAACTCCGTTCCTGTGGGAATCTTCCGTTCCCATGGAAATAAAAGTCTATGCCACTGAAGGATAATGTTACATGCTAAAGTTGAAAGAATTTTAGAAATCGGTCAAGTAACTTTATGGTTCCCGTTCTCGTTCCCGTTTCTGTTCCTGTGGGATTATAGGGATGAAATATAGTTTAAGTTACTGATGAAGGGAGATAATGCAGCACCCCAAGTGCTGAAAGAATTTTTGAAATCTGTGGAGTAGTCTCTAATTTTCCGTTTCCAACCTCGATCCTGTGGGAACATGCGGATCAAACCTTGACAGGAACCTCCTATGGACTAAACTATGTCTACCCTGAAAAGTTCATAAAAATCCGTTGGGTGGTTTAGGAGTTTACCCCGGACATACATACATACATACATACATACATCCTATTTTATATATATAGATTTCTATATCATTTCCCTTAATTTTTAACTCTTTATCTCCAATTTGTAACATTCCGTTATTCAAATGCACTCCATACAAATCATCAAGCGTTCTTGAATTATTTAAATATAAATTAATATAATCTCGGGGGATTTTTTCCATTGTTTCTAGATCTATTTTTTCTTCAAAGTCACGAACAAGATGCCGATGACGCAGGCGTGAGCTCCTATCCCTCTTACTTTGAGGTGTTACCATGGAGGTTTTTGGGGTGCTGTCACTGATGTTTGATGTGGTATTGGTATTGTGTGGGGTGATAAATTCATCTTCTTCATAATTTTGCTTTATTTTTTTGTGTGGAGACGCGAAATTATTGTAGTGATCATCAAATGAATTTTTGATATTTGATTTCTCTACTAGATCCTTAAGGGGCTTAGTAATCGGTTTAAAAACTTCTTCTATTTGCAAATCGAATGCGGCCTTTCCGTTTCTTAGGGCTTTATATTTTTTTCGTAGGGCATCCGTTGTTTTAATAAGTTCTTTTGTTACTTCTTCATTCAAGTGCATCATGATGTTGACTTACTATTTTTACAAAAGTTTTTGAAATTAAATTGTACGCTTATGATGATCTGCTTTTGAACTGCTTTGTACTGATGTGAGCTGAACACTGTGTACTATGAACCATTCTCATAGAACAATGCAATACGAATGCTGTACGCAGTTGTAGTTATAAGCTTTTTATAGTTTCAGGATCCGTATCAGAATTAACATGATCATTGTAAATGTGTGATTCATATAATCTTGTTTGAAAGCATTTATAAAATTAGCGTTGTCTCATATTAAATGTTTCGGAATTTTTGTGTATGTCTGACACAAATAAAAACTATAATTCGAAAGCCGATCAGACCAGTTCAAAAGCCGATCAGACCAGTTCAAAAGCCGATCAGACCAGTTCAAAAGCAGTTCAAAAGCCGATCAGACCAGTTCAAAAGCCGATCAGACCTGTTCAAAAGCAGTTCAAAAGCCGATCAGACCAGTTCAAAAGCCGATCAGACCAGTTCAAAAGCCGATCAGACCAGTTCAAAAGCCGATCAGACCAGTTCAAAAGCCGATCAGACCTGTTCAAAAGCAGTTCAAAAGCCGATCAGACCAGTTCAAAAGCCGATCAGACCAGTTCAAAAGCCGATCAGACCAGTTCAAAAGCAGTTCAAAAGCCGATCGGACCAGTTCAAAAGCCGATCAGACCTGTTCAAAAGCAGTTCAAAAGCCGATCAGACCAGTTCAAAAGCAGTTCAAAATCCGATCAGACCAGTTCAAAAGCAGTTCAAAAGCCGATCAGACCAGTTCAAAAGCCGATCAGATCTGTTCAAAAGCAGTTCAAAAGCCGATCAGACCAGTTCAAAAGCCGATCAGACCAGTTCAAAAGCAGTTCAAAAGCCGATCGGACCAGTTCAAAAGCCGATCAGACCTGTTCAAAAGCAGTTCAAAAGCCGATCAGACCAGTTCAAAAGCAGTTCAAAAGCCGATCAGACCAGTTCAAAAGCAGTTCAAAAGCCGATCAGACCAGTTCAAAAGCCGATCAGACCTGTTCAAAAGCAGTTCAAAAGCCGATTAGACCAGTTCAAAAGCCGATCAGACCAGTTCAAAAGCCGATCAGACCAGTTCAAAAGCAGTTCAAAAGCCGATCGGACCACTTCAAAAGCCGATCAGACCAGTTCAAAAGCAGTTTAAAAGCCGATCAGACCAGTTCAAAAGCACATCAGACCTGTTCAAAAGCCGATCAGACCAGTTCAAAAATGGTTCATAGTACACAGCGTTCAGCTCACATCAGTACAAAGCAGATCAAAAGCTGTTCATCATAAGAAAGAAAAAGACTATATCTTCTGGGATGATCCCAATGAACTTGTAGATCGATTGAGACTTCTTATTGCATCACAACAAGCCGGGCACAATAATCACTATAACGAAATTGTTTCAATTATCGAAGAGCTAAAAGAAGCAGACGTAATTGAATAATTAACTACAATATGAGTGTTGATAAATTTGGACGGTGTTCTAAAAGAGTCTAAATGGAGCCAAGGAGAGAACGAGGAGAGCAAGGATCACTAGGATTACGTGGAGAAAGAGGGGTACGAGGACCAACTGGGTAGGGATTTCAAAAAACTGAAGATGACAACTATGATGAAGCATACGAACAACTCAGACAATATATTCAATTTGAAGTCGAGAAATTAGAGAAATACTTGTTTGGAAACGCTATTAACAGAAAACCAGAAATTATAAGTTGAGATAAATCTAGTACAAATCATAGAGTAAATCAATCTGTATTTTAGTATTAAACTGAGAATAAAAGTAAAAGCAGACAATAATGTCTAATAGCATGCTACTTGATTGAAAATTGAATTTTTAAAGTTAAGAAGTTAATGTTATTGTACGGAAGATTAAAATAAATAATTTAAACATAAAAGCATTTTTTAATCGTATTATATTAAACCGACAATTGCCAAAGCCTTATTTATGAAGGTTAAATACTAGAATACTTTGTTGTTCTAATCATTCTTCTAAAGGATGAGTATAAGAAACGTTGTTGATGAACTGCATAAGCCGGCAGTGCTTACTAGTCTACTTAAGTTTTTAATCAAACAATGATGTCTGTTTTCACCATTTTCTAAATAATATAATAAGTTTATATGCTTCTCCTTTTTATCACAAGTATAAAACACAGGTCCTACAATAGTATTATTTTCTAAGCCATACACATTAACACTTAAATTATTAAGTTTTTCAAATTGGGAAATTTTTTTATATCCATCGCGAATTTCATACCGCTTAAATTATGAACTCTAGAGTAATGAGGATATTAAGAAACTCGATCAGTAATGTGGTAAGAGGGATGTAGAGCTGATACAATAGCCCAGGCAAAGCATGCATTATCATTATTTTTTTACATTGATGATAGCTTTTTTCGATTGCATATTCATTGGTAATTCGATATAGGATGATCCATGCATAGGGTTGTATTTATTTATGATGATTTCAAGGTAAAGTACATCTTGTAAGGCCCATCCATTATCGCATCCTTCATTAGTTACTTCTTTACCATTACCTGTGGATATCAATTTATAGCAGTCAAACATAACTGACAATCTTTCTTTTTCGCTGAATTTACCTAATAACGATACAGTACAAATAGGATTATCGTTTCGTTTGCTAACATTTACAAAAGCTAAAAATTAACATAATGCCACAAGGACGGGAATAACATTAATTCAAATGAGAAAATAGTTACAGTAGAGGAAGCAATAGAGAGTTTTAGGCAAGACTTGATTAAAAAAGAAATTGAAATATCTGGAATTATACAAAGTAAAGAGCCTTTTTATATACATTTCAACCTCGAGTTTGATGACGATAAGGCATTAACAATTCGATGCTCATATGATAGCAATTATAGCTTGCGCACACTCAGTATTAAATGTTATGAGTATCAAGAATATGAAACTGAAAGAGTTCTAAGCAATGGAGAAGTTGAAGTCTTCATGAAGGAAGATCTCGAATATAAATCTGATGTTGAATTGCTGAATTTAAAATCATTAAAGCAATCATACCATATGAATATTTCTTAGAAAAATAAAAGTGTACATGTAAATGTTTAGTTTAATAAAACTTTTTATTAAAAAAAAAAAAATTTGTATTATTTATTTGGTGAAGGGTATCCGAGAGTCGTATCTTATTATAAATTTTTACAATTCTTATAACTACAAATTACTGCTCCAATTTGAAATAAGAAAGCGTACTGGTCTATATCTTGTGAGATTTTTAAAAATTTTGATAGATATTATAGTTTTTGCACCTCAGGTGTTAGTTGTTTGAAAAAGAAATAAAAAAATATATACATTCAATTTTTATTACAGTTATTATAAGGTCAGGAGAAAAGTTTCAACAAAATATGGTGGAAAACTAAAAAGAAACTTCTGTGATGACATGAGCTGAAATCGAATGATTAAAAAGACAAAAACAAATTTGTGTTAAGTTTTTTTTTATTTCGTTGAATTTTCTAAAAGGTTAATTTTAGAACCTCTTTTGGTAATTGAGGTATATCGTCAATAAATCCGAGCTCAATAGCTCGGATATTAAGCGCCTTGATGATATGTGAGATGGTCTGCGCACTCTCCAACGTTCCGGATCTTTTTTCACTTTCTACTTCGAGGCGTAAAGCTTCCTGTAGCTCCTTTAATTCCTAGCAAGCGGCCGAGAACTCCTCCATGTACTTTTCGAAAATACTGATGCTGTTCTTCATACTGCTGATGGGTCTACTCTTACTGATATTGAAACCCTTAAAACATGCGGTATTTATATGAATCTTAAGTTTCCACCTATTCGAAAATTATATACACCAATGACGGTAGGTATATATGTCATGTCTCACTTCCCCCACTACTCTTGTAAGATGTACCTACACACAAATATCGAATGAGAGCAAATTGCAAGAAAAAAAAAAAAAAAATCCATCCATCACCAACCGCCAGTGACATCTAATGCAAAAAAAAAAAAAATCCTATTCGTTTGTTTCACTTCGTTTCTGTCTGTCATATCAATCCATCGATATTCACAACAAAATATGCCTTTGTCTTTATATTGACATCATCATCTTTCCTTACAATGAGTGTTGCTTTATTTTACCTTCCTGTGCTACTCAGATACTCGATTTCAACATCCATCATGAACTTTATTGCTAGGTATGCGAAGATAGGTGACATCTTACATCCTTACCCTTCGGTATAGAGTAAAACAATCTCATGTACCAACCTGTACCTTTCATGCTTAGCTGTAAACGACTTGCTCATGCACTATCTATGCGCTACACAGGGGCAATAAAAATCAGCCATTTCCAAGCGCCAGCAAAATCTAAAACAAAAAACCATAAAAAATACTCAATAGAAACCACCTTTGCCTTTATTGTCACTATTTTCTTTTCTCATATCCCAATCTCAGTCCTACCTATTCCTATATCTCAAAGTAAGTATCAACAAACTAACAAAGTCTCACACCCTCGTTCTAAGATCTATTAACAGATCGTGTCTATTCTTCGCACACACACACACACACACACACACACACACACACACAAAACATTACTTTTCATTTTTTCTTTACTCTCATCCCATCGTAAGGATCTTCAACCTATGTACCTCTAAACGCTATTATTTCTCTTTGTTCAGACCGTCGGCACCCTTATAATAATTTCTTTCAAGAAAAATCACAACATGGGTCATCATATCCTTACTCTATGGTATAAAGTAAAACAACTTCATAGCAAAGGCCTATAATGTTTAGGTGAAGAACATTAGTAAAAAAAAATTGTGTCATAGTCTAAAAAAGTAGTATCATATAGTACATAATGTAGCATAGCGTAGAACAGATATAGAACTATTAAGGGAAAAGCATACTAGATTGTATTAAATGCTTGATACTCCTTTTTTTTTTTTAACATTCACAAAACACTTAAAAACACCTGGTATTGGTAACTCTAAGCGATTACAAACTAACAAAGGTACATGTATTGCAGAGGCCTATCCAAATAGTTAAACCAACACACATATTAAAAATCTAGTCTCACAGACTTATAATCATTTAAATTTTTAGCTACCAGCACCCTCACAATACTTTTCAAAACGTAAAAATTAATATACATTTCATATATATATTATATATACAGTAGACGCTCGATATAGTGAAGTAATAAAAACCAGTCATTTTCACTATTTGGAGATTGTTTACTATTTCGAGCGGGAGGCTAGAAACGCTTTCCAAAGCTAAATTTGATCAAAAATGCACATTTTATTCAGTGTGAAGATAATTATATTTATTTAATCTATAAACAAACACTTTAATCAAGTTGACTGCTAAAAACAAAAACAATTCTTAATACATCATCACTATATACAAAGTATAAAACAAAGTCGTTTTTTCTGTCCCTATGTTCCTATGCATTCTTAAATTTTTAAAACTACGCAACGGATTTTGATGCGTTTCTTTTTTTCAATGAATAGAGTGATTCAAGAAGAAGGATTATATGTATAAAACATATATTTTAAAGCAGAGAAAGGCCGAGAAATTTAAAGATTTGTAATGCGATGTCGTAACAACAAATTTATGTACTACGGAATTGTATATCTTAAAAAGATGAATAAAAAGTTCGCGGCAGCATGTGCTTATCTCCTAAGGATAATCCACAGTAACCATTTTTATCTTTTACATATTTCAAAATAAATATGTGTTATTTACCAAGCTATTTTAAACGATACAGTATCATTCCTTATCCAATTTAATACATTACAGTATGTGATTTAAATGAATATTTCCGAAGATATTACAGACTTAAAAATTGCGGTACGTAGCGTTTGCTTTTTTTGTTATTTTATACCCGTGCGAGGCCATAGCGGACCGCTGTGTTGTTATATACAACGTTCAAAGTTTTTCTGTAGTTTTCGCCAGTACTCATGTAAAATAATATAAAACAAAAACATTTTTAACTCATAAAAAACGAAAAATTTACATGCTCAACACAAGCATTCATTTTTCATGAAAAGGTTTCAATAAACATGTTGAAACATGAAATTGCATTGTATGTACATATCTATAAATAAACTGCCGAAAAAAAAAATGTACATATCTATAAATAAACTGCCGAAAAAAAAAAATGTAGGGTAAACTGTCCCACAGTGAACCAATTTCCGCTTAACTTGATGTAGCATTTGAACTACTGGTCTATGAACAGGAAATCTTCAATGTGCTTAAAGTTTAATATTTTGACTTTGTATTTCACCATAGAAATGTTAGAATATACATCAAGCAAAATACTTCATTTTGATCTTTCAAAAGTACGCCAAAATTGGTCCAG
The DNA here is from genome assembly GCA_914767635.1 of Melanostoma mellinum. Lineage (NCBI taxonomy): Eukaryota > Metazoa > Arthropoda > Insecta > Diptera > Syrphidae > Melanostoma > Melanostoma mellinum. Next base: position 105,444,879 of record OU612060.1, read on the forward strand.
TGTGTACCAGTGGGTGTACACAGTGAACCAAGGGGTATTACACAGTGAGCCATTACTATATATTCAAAAAATATTTTCAAAAAATCTTTAAAAAAGAAGAAAATGTAAAGACTTTCTCTGAAAAATTAAAACCAAAATCATTTGATTTATTAGACATTTTTATTTCGTTTTACAAACATTTATTGATTTTTAAAAAAAAAAAAATTTTTGAAAAAAAAAATTAAAGGACTTTTTCTTTCTACTTTTACTCAAAAACTATTAAAAAAAAATTAATTAAAAAGTATAAAGGAACAACAGAAAAAAAAACAAACACAATCCTTCACGTATTGTTCTTGCAAACTAAAATAACAAAATAATCAAAAAAAAAAAAGCACTTTTAAAGTAAAATAAACATAGGAAAATGTAGGTAGGTACATAAATATATCGATGGACTTAAACTATTATTATGGATATGGAATCCTGAACCATGAAACCATGGTTCACTGTGGGACTTGATGCACTGGTTCACTTGTGGACATAGTGACTTTTTCTAAAAAAATTTTAAAATAAAAAATACTATTGCACATATTCAACTTTTATGCTGTTTTATATATATGAAAATAACCAACAAAACATATGTAATGAAACTACATCACTTCATAAAGCACTTTTAAAATTAAAAAACAAACAAAAACCACAATTTCTAGTTTGCTCACCTGCCAAATTGACTTTTCCATGCGCACAACCGCCACCGGCTAGAACACAACTTCAACTTCAGGATGTTCTCAAAAAGGATTAAAATGCGGTTGTTTCTCTATCTTTTTTTCTTTTCTATCTTGGAATGGGTGGGAGAAAATTGGAATGGTTCACTGTATCTGCTGGCTCACTGTGGGACAGTTTACCCTACATATCTATAAATAAACTGCCGAAAAAAAAAAAAATATCATCATATGGTACACAACTGTAGATCATGACTGCTGAACCTGAACCTGAACCTGAAAAATTTGTACTGCGCCAGAACCGATTAAAACATACTACTAACGATTTTTTACATGGGTTTGTATGGTACATCAGCGCCTTTCAGAGCGTGCCGTGTAAGCTTTCACTTTGGCCTAGAAGATGCCTTTTCATCATGAAGCAATGAAGAAATCATGTTGACCAATAGCAATTCTTATAGCAAATTTAACGCTCTAAAAAAAAGGTCTCTTATGATTTTGATTTTTTGCTAACTCTAACGGTTTCTAAGTTATTTAATTTCATATTATCTTTTTTTCATTTCTAAATCAATAAAAGACGGTAGAAATAAAAAATCGTAAAATTGACATAAGCTTCAACTATGACCTTAAACAACTCAGAAACCGTTAGAGTTACCAAAAAATTATGAAGACCTTTTTCGTAGAGCGTTAAATTTTTTATAAGAATTGTTTTTGATCGACATGATCTGTTTATTATTTCATGATGAAAAAAAAAAAATTCAAAAAATCAACAGAACTTTTCGCGTGTTATTTCCATTTAAAACTTTGGCTGTCGGGGGGAAGTGGTCGGGTTAAAATTAAAATTAAGAGCTATAACAACCGCTTTCCGAAAACAATTATAAGAAGTTTAAGAAGTTTTGCAATATGTTCCAACATTCTCCGAAAATTTCAAAAACGTAGTCGCAGATCAGTGCCAAGCCCCGAAAATCGCGTTCAAGTCTTGTTCTTCTTTGAGACGACACTTCTACGTCCTTAAGCCAAAAACGGAAACGGATAAAAAGACTGATGTGGTATATAAAATAGACTGCAAAGGTAATGAGTCTAAAATTGTAGCCTTTGCTACATAGGCACGACAAAACAATTCCTAGGTAACAGAACTGCCAACCACAAATCTGACATCAAAATAAAAAACACGGTCAAAACAGCATTGACAAACCATTGTGTCATCCCCAAACACCAACCCGATTTTAAAAATGTCAAAATACTACAAACGGAAAAACATATTTCAAAACGATATACTCTGGAAACACTTCACATTTTAGGAAACAGCAATAGTATGAATAGAAAACAAGACACACAGAACATATCAGCCATATATTGCTCTCTCGTCGCTGCAAAGAAATTTAAAGTTTTTGTTTTTGTTTCAATATTTTACAGACACCCTTTTAATGACTCATATTAAGACTAAACTTCAACAAAGGAAGTGTTAAATTTCTCCTTTTTAAACAATTTCTTTTCTTTAAACAAAGTATAAAGTTCTCTTTTATATTTATTTTTGCTGTCATTTGTTAAAAGTAACGTTTTTTAATTTTTTGATTTCTTAAAAGTAAGTCTTTTTTACCTTATTTAATGTAAAATTCAAAATCTGTTCAACAAAACTATCTTATGTTTCTCAATAAAGATCCCCTGAGGAAGACAGCAAACCCTGTCGAAACGTCGGGAAAGTAAATGAAATAAGTTACATTTCATTGCGCTAACTAGTGACCAAAAAAAGCCGAACAGGAATCAGATTCTTCAACAACGCCTATAATTCCAAGCTTGGTCAAACCTTATCAATTCTACTGCTAACATCGGACGGCCGCCGATCACAAGATCTACTATATTGAGAAACTTTTACCAACATATCACATTAAAATACGGTGAACAAATAACCTACCATCTTAAACATTACAGCAACTCACTTAGACACCTAGCCCAACAAAAAGAAAATCTTAAATTTCTTCTAACATGTAGAGAGTATGGCTTCATTCCTAACCACATCAAAAATACAACAAAAATCATTAAAAACCAGCGCTGCCCAGAATCGATTCCTACCTACAACAAAATAGAGCAAAAGTTCCATCAGAAAATACTAAACATAGAAATAAGCGAAATGAATCATAAAATAAAACGCACCTTCAAGGTTACACGACTACAAAAAAAGCGCATGAAAGAAATACTCCAAACTGAAGAGTAGGTACACACAGTTTACAAATAAACAAAAAGTAGTCTACAATAATGCACTCTCAGCCAAACAAAAAAATTTTCAACACAAATTAGATCAACTAAGAAATTCGTTCTGGAAAGCATCTAATATTCATTTCCACGATAGATGGTTTGTCAACAAAAGCGACATCGAATTCCCACTTGAAATCAAATGGCTTCTTTCATTGGGAATAAAATTCGCTTTGCCGATAGCTTAGATGAATAAAGAACAAGATGGAAAACCACACTAACACATTGATACCACCCCACAAGCTGCTGCACGCACTCATTCACAAAACTTCACTAGCACCACCTTATATTCGGATCTCAACACTGGACTTACACAAAATTTCACTAACACCACTTTATATTCGGATCCACACACAGGGCTTACACAAAATTGTACCGTAGTATTGGTATTCTCGTCTGGGAACCGGTTTTTGATTTTTTTTTTTTTTACTTTTAGTCACCTTAACTGCGTGAACACAATGGGAGCCGCAGACGCAATACGCAGCCGGTGCTGAAAGAGCTGTCAAACTGTGTCGTACGTGTTTTTTAAAAACTGCACACAATGCAGCTGGACGTCGTACGTGTTTTTTGACATAAGGTCTGTATTGATGTCAGCTGACTGCATGAAATCTAATTTACGAGTATATCAAATTTGAGTGTGTGAAAATAAAATAAAAGCTAGAATGGAAAGAGAGAATGAAGAGATGGTTTTTTTGATGGGTGTAATCCAGATTTGTTATCTGGCTTTACAATATTTCAAAGAAAAAAAGCGAAGATGGTGGGTACGACCATTGTACCAAAACAGAAAAACCGAAATTCAATTCCTCAGATATGTTTTTCCACTCCTTGGCTTTCATTTTAACATTTTTATAATTTCTGTTACACAAATTCCATAACATCTCTCGGCTTCGCACTGCTTCAATAATTTTTTCCGACTCGTCCATCTTCTACCGCCTTTAAAACCAAAACAACTTTATTGAGTACGCACGTAAAAGTTAAAAGTTAGCCAACTCTTCCGTCTGCGGCTTGCGACGCGTAGTGCGTTGCGTATGCATTGTGTTCACATCAATGGATTTGCTACTTTTTAATATTTTGACAGTTCTTGCGGCTCCGGCTCCGTTGCGTATGCGTATGCATTGTGTTCACGCAGTAAGGCTAAGGCCACGCAGTCAGCGATAAGCGAGCGAGCGATTGAACGATCAGCGACTAAGCGACAAAGTCGAGCGACGAGTGGCCTTTTCGTGAGCGACATTTCTTTAGCGATTAGTTGTTAGTTGTTGTTGCACAGCAGAGATCAAAATTTCTATATTTACTTTAACCATCTGGTTGCTCTTGACGCTAAGCGATAAAATAAAAATTAGAACAAGTTTGGTGACAGAGCGACGTCGCTCAGTCGCTTAAAAAAATCGCTCATCGCTCGCTCAATGCATGGCAATTCAATGCAATTTCATTTGTTTTAATTTTTTCATGTCGCTCAGTCGCTCGCTCGCTCGCTTATCGCTGACTGCGTGGCCTCGGCCTAAGGCTACGTCTGGCAGAATTTTTGGATTTAAAATTTTTTTTTGGGTTTTGTAAATAAAATTTATTTGTGATTATATACTTTTAAAGTATTTGGAAATAAAAATTTAAGCATCAAAATATTAAAATATTTTCTTTTTTGTTAAGCATTTCTCTGAGTAGTCTCCTCTCTTCTATTTCTTCTTTTTTAAAAAACGTTTCTTAAGAGAAATAGACAGAAAAGTATGACTGTTAAAAAAATATATACTAAAGCAAAACAGTAACCAATAAATATGAATTCATTTTGCATTTGTTTGATGAAAGAGATTCCAACTTAAGCTTTCGATTCTCTTCTTGAGGCTGAGTTGAAAATTTAAGCAGTTAATTAATTGAATTAAAAAAAAATTAAAAGTAAAAGAATTGAAAGCGGATATCAAACTATGTAGACATTTTTTTAAAAACTTATCTCAATCAAAATTATTGAAATGCAGCGATCTTGCAGACATTTTGGAGAGCTCAGAAAGCCTTCATTCATCTCTGTAGCACAATTATTAACAAAGCACCAACACTTTTAGTTTTAATTTTTTTTTGTGTTAAGAAAAATTGAAAACTTAAAGCGTTGGCGCTTTGGTAATAATTGTGCTACAGAGATGAATGAAGGCTTTCTGAGCTCAACAGAATGTAGACAAAAATTTCACATTTAAAGATTTTGATTGAGACAAGTTTTTAAAAAATTTTCTACCGAGCTTTTAATAAAAACAAAAAATCAAAACTAAAAGTTTTGGTGCTTTGTTAATAATTGTGCTACAGAGATGAATGAAAGCTTTCTGGGCTCTCCATAATGTCTACAAGATTGCTGCATTTAAAGATTTTGGCTAAAATAAGTTTTTCAAAAAATGTGTACATAGTTTCATGTCCACTTTCAATTTGTTCAAAAAAATTAAAACTAAAAGTGTTGGTGCTTTGTTAATAATTGTGCTACAGAAATGAATGAAGGCTTTCTGAGCTCTCCATAATGTCTACAAGATCACTGCATTTCAATATTTTGACTGAGATAAGTTTTTCAAAAAATGTCTTTATAGTTTAATATTTAGGTTTTGGTATTCATAAAAAGTTAAGACAAATAACCGAGCTGAGGGAGCGAATCACAATATAATGAGTCCCAATAGAATCAGTATAGTTGCATTTTTATGAGTTTTCACATTTTGCCCAGCTTTACAAAAAAAAATTGAGTTTTTAAAAAACTATAACTTTGGTGTTGTTCAAACCCTGCCCTTAAGAATTTTTCAGTGTGGTGAAAATTAAATTTCAGGTTATGTTTTAAATTGACAAGCAAAAACAATAGTTTCAAACATGAAGGCTGATTTTAATTATCCAAATACAAAAACATCTACTTTCGATGGGATATCAACGGGTAAAAAATACAAACTTAATAAAAATATTGTTTTTGAATATATATCACTGTTTCAGAACTCCAAATTAAGCTGCATAAACGAGATTATGACTTCTCGAGATGTAAAAAAATTCTTTCGGATTGCGATCGACGAAAGGATGAACAGAAGAAAAAACAAAGCGACAATAAATGTGACCAGGAAGAAACCAGGACGGAGAGTGATATTATCAAAAAAGATGAAAGCAGCGATAATTATCAAAGATGTGGCAATGGAAGCAGATGAAACTGACCAAAATGTAGAACCTAATCAAACTAGTGGTGCTGTGGAAGCGAATGGAAATAAAATGTCTGATGGATGCGCTGTTGATGAAGAATCCCTAGGTCGTGATGCTGCCATTAAGAAGAACGTAGACTTTTTTAACAAATTGATTCTAATTCATGCGACTCATGGGAATAAAGTCAGCACCTAAGTCAGGCGACGCCGACGGTGATACTGCAACGGCAGTAGAAAAGCACGGTCCTGACGTCAAGTCAAGACAAGCAATGTTTTCCAGCATGGAGCAGCAGTATGAGGTTGCACGGCAGGTCACACATACAATGCGAAGTGTCGGACTAGGGTTTTGCTCTCACAACAATGTTAAACAGAGTAAGTTGTTACGAACAAATTAAACGAAAAAAAGTGTTAAACGAAAAAAAATAAAGATTTTTTATGATCTAAAATCAAAAGAAAGGTTATCTCTTTTTATTTTTGGAAATTTGAAGTTTATGTTTGGTTGGATGTGATGATTCTTCCTGTTCGTCACTAACATCTAAGTGTTCATCATGTTCGCTGTTTTCGTGTAGGTTCTATCCGTACCTACATCATGACAAAAAATACCAGAATTAAACTCACAATGATACTAGTAATAAATTAATCAAGGGTTATCCAAGTAATTTTTCATTGTTATTTAACAAAACATTTTGAATGAACAATAAATTTTTGTAACTATTTGGGTGAGTTCTATCAGTTCGATCTCTCAAAAACACCCATTCACCATTTCTCAGTGTGGTTTCAATAATTTTGCCTTGAAGATCTTCAAGATACTTTGTGTCTATCTCATTTTGAAATAGTTGACTCCTTCCATTTCTTCAACGTAAATGTAATTTACGTAAATGTTGTTTAAGATGACGCATCAGTTCGACTATTATAAGCATCCGTTCTTTTTCAATCATGATATTTGTGGGAACCTTATTTTTCCTTTATTTTTCTTAGCTTGTGAATTTTGTGATGTTATTGCAAACTGTTCATGACACATAGACAAAATAAACGCATTAAGGGATAGAATCTGTAACAACAAAGCAATCAAATTAATTGACAATTGAACCAAAAGATTTTTTTTTTAATACCTCAATTGCAACTGAAATCCTTTGCTGCACCGACCTGCGACACCAAAGGTTATCTTCGATGTTATTACTTTCTTTAATAGCATCTAAAAACACCAATGTTGGATCATCGACACTATTGCTTATCACTTTGCACTGCTTCATTTTCATATTGCCTGTATGCAGGTCTATAATGAATTGTGATAGATCGCTGAAGAATTTTTCATACGGTAGTTCAAGCATCAGATGAAGTCGTGAAGGGAGCAAATTGACTAGAAACGAAGAATTTATTAGAAATCTTCTACGTAATACGTAATTCATCAGACGTATCCTCTGGAACAGGGTATTCCAACCTTGTTGCAACAATTCCACAGTGTCGGTATCTTTTGTTGGGGTCATCTTTCGTCTTACTACTACTGCTGTTGCCGTTGAAATGGTAGAGATCCACAAAAGAAGCAACTAGTCTCAACATTAACGATCGCAACTGAAGTGATTCAAGTTCTTGCTCAATGGTCTCCCGTTGGTTCTGCTCATGTGTTACGATATGCATAGGATCCCAGCGAACGATTGCAGGTAAGTTACGATTATCTGATAACTCATTCCAATTGATACGATCCTCTTGGGGTTCTATTTTCTATACTCATCAAATTTTATGTATTAAGGTTTTGCTGCACAGATCCGAAGAGGGCGACCAAATCAGCGAGCTGAGCTTCTACCGAAATAGAAACGTAATGTAAGAGCGGATTGGGAAATATCCTTGCTGTGAAATTATACAAAATAAAATAAAAATTGCCGATTAGTATGAGGGCAGGCGATGAAGCACATGTATGATAACTTCAAAATTCACATCAAAAATGCAACTTTGACACGGAATTTTTATCTTCGATTTTCGAAGATAGAATAATGGTCACTTTAATATACAATTTTAACACAATTTATGGTATTTTATTAGGAAAAAATGTATTACGATCTCGATCTTCTGAAAATAAATAAAATGACTGAAATGTGAAACGTCAAATGAAAATAAACTCACCACACATATACTTCCACAATTTTTTTTGCGCCATTTTTTTTCAGCTCACACGTATTCACAGATGCAGGCGGCGATTACAAAAACAACAATGTAAACAAATGGAAGTTGCGGGGCAAGAGACGTAATGGTTTTCCATCTTGTTCTTTATTCATCTAAGGCCGATAGAGAAAGATAACTTTACCCTTTTACAGCTGATCGGCGATGGAGGTGAAATTGTTTAAAGCATACAATATGAAAGAGAGCAGGAGATGATTCGTGCAAAATATTGCAATATGCTGCACTCCTTCCAACGTCATCACCACAAAGACCCGTGTGCAAAGTACATTTCAAAAGTAAACAAAGACACCACCATATTCTTAAAGAAAAACAACAACATCGTCATCTTACCAGCTGACAAAGGGAATGTTACTGTAGTGATAAACAAACACACTTATGAAGAAAAAATGAAAGAGTTATTGTCAGATTCATTGTTACACGTGCCTCCAATAAAAGCAATGAAAGCATAATTTAAAAGGTTCGTTGCACTCTGCACCGAACCTCAACTTCATTTCCGATTACCTACCCACCTTGCATTTTTTTACAAGAATCAGTTAACACATTTCTGTCACACACTTTTGTCAAGTTAAATTTCATTTTCTCTGAATTACTATTTTTCCACAGAATGCCACTTTGCAGTCTAATTATTTTTCCACAGAATGCAACTTTTGCAGTCTATTTATCCACAGAATGTAATTGTGCAATCGTGCACATTTCATGTACGATTGCTAGGTGTAATGGTTTATGAAAAGATCTTGTATAATTAGTCTTAAGAAAGATTCAAACCAATAAAGAATATTTTTTTTATTCAAAACGAGTTTTCCTCCTCGTAACTGGCGCAGTCGGTAGGATATTTAACTATATATATTGACGCTTAAAGATAAACGCAATAGTACGTCTTAACGTTTTAATCGCGAACACAAAAAAAAAAGTTACATCGATATTTAAAGATAAATACGGTAACGAATACAGTAGTGCGTCTCAGCGTTTCAACCGCGAACAAAAATAAAGCAAGAAAACGAGTACTAAGTCTCTCATACTCCAAATCAGACCCATTATTTGTGTCTTCATCGCTCATTAGTGTTTTAATATTTTCGACATAATTTAAAAGAAAGGAGCTCTCGTCCTTATTTCAACAAACGCAACAATTCAACAACAAAAAAAAAAAAAAACAATCTTCTCAACAACTTTTAATCAACAAGCGAAACAATTTGAAAGAGAAAATCATCTCAACAAGTTTTAATCAACAACAACAGCAAACAACTTAGGGGTGACTTATATACACATATTTTGTTCATTTTTTATTCTCTCTTGTCCTTACCGTATTGATAAATATATTATATTTTTTTTATTTATTATTTTGTGTACATTTACTAAGTTTGAAACAACGAATAAGCCTTTGTGTATAATGCTATAATATGAATGAAAGTGGTTCAAGTGTAGACGACATTTCAAGACAGTTAGAACAGGCGCAGCAAAAAAGCGATCAGATCACTGAAATATTAGGAAACTTTTTTCAAGAAAGCAACCAAGAAAGCAATATGTTGACCTTAAACATTGACCCCCTTAAGTATTTTACGAAACTTCCAGACTTCAGTGGAGATTTTCGAGACTTACAAAATTTTATTGATTTAGTGGATAAAGTTCACCCAATTTTGACTAAATACGACGAATTAGCCCAGAGTATAATTTCGGATAATTTAAAATCCAAACTCAAAGGGAAAGCCAGGGAAGTCATTGAAATCAATGTACACATAACTTCATGGCCCGTGATAAGAGCGACTCTTATTAACAACTTTGGAGACAGGTTAACTCTTGAGGAACTCTTCTATGAGTTGAGAGCAGTTAGATTCAAAACGAACAGCATAGATTTCTTTAACAACATAAAAACAATTTTAAGACGTTTTCAATGTGAAAACGAAGCAAATTTTCGAAAGTTCGGAAAATACTTCGAGTCTAATTAACTCCAACATACAAAACAACAAGTTATCAGCTCTGGTTATTTTTAGAAATCAGATACCTGAGCCCATGCGCTCACTACTATGTTGTAGGAACCCGACCGACCGGACCTAGAAGGAGCAATAAATATCCTATACGAATGTGGATACGCCCATTATAATCCATTTACTAAATCCACATACCCACAATTACATGCTGACATTAAGTCACACAATAATCGACCGATAAATTCAAATGCATTTCGGCAACCTAAGCCATTTGACAACCCGAGCGGTAGAACTTTATTCGATCAATATCGATCAAACAATACAGACACATCATGGCAATCAAGGCCACCTAACAACAACCGATATATCAAACCCCCGCTTGATCACTATAAATCAGACAACCCCAGTACATCATGGCAATCTAGACCATCTAATAATAATCAGTACATCAAACCCCCATTCGATCATTTTAGATCAACGAACACAAATAATAATAACAACAACTACAATAACCATAATAATTCGAACCATAATAGTAATCAAAATCCTTTTAAGAGTAACAATAATTATGAACCTATGCAAATAGGATAAACACAGAAAAGAAATAAAAGAAACGTTAAAAGCAACTACTTTAGAAATAATAACAATATTTCAAACAATAACACCGAAAACTATTGTACAGAAGCTGAAAGTTTTCTCTCAGAAGCCTCGGATGCGAATTACCTTATATAATAGTAGCATCAAAGGGGAGACCTTTGAAATTTATAATCGACACGGGCGCCACCCACTCAATTATTAATCCAAACATATGTCATCCTAAATGGCATATTACTTTAACCAAACCTGTAAACTTAAAAACACTTAGCCATAATGTCACGATAAAAGAAAAAGTACAGATTCCTTTATTCAGTGAACTAGGTGATAATAACGAATGAATAGAATTGTTTATTTGTCAGTTTCACAACAAGCTCGACGGTTTGATAGGAAACAATATTCTTTATCCCTTAAAAGCACACATAGATTATGAAAATAATTTGTTAAAAACTGGAGATAAAATAATAACACTCCATTTTAACAGAAATAATAGTTCCGAAGTTAAATTAATTGATGTAGGTAGATATACCCGTGCAACATAAGCAAGGATTAGGATATATAAAAGAAACGATATTAGGAAACAGTTTGAGAGTAGAGGAAGGAATCTACAACATAGACAATTATGTCATCAACACAGATCTGATCCCCTTTGAAGATAAAGTGGATATCGAAAAAGTAGATTTCAACAACTTCAATATAATAGAAGAACATCCCGAAAACTTATCGTTGTCAGACCAAATAAGAACTAATCATCTTAATAGTGAAGAAAAAAGTGAGTTAATAAAATTGATCAAACAATACAATGATATTTTCTACAATGAAAACACCAAACTTTCATTTACAAGTGAAATAAAACATACAATAAGAACAATAATATCATTCGTCACAGCAACTCACCTTATTCGGCGCCCATATGGATTGTCCCTAAGAAGGTTGACGCCAGTGGGAAACCAAAATGGAGGTTGGTGATTGACTACAGAAAGCTCAATCAAGTGACAATCGATGATAAATACCCAATCCCGAACATTGACGACATACTAGACAAACTTGGCAGATGCCAACATTTTACTAAACTCGATCTTGCAAAGGGATTTCATCAGATTGAAATTCACGAAGATGATATACATAAAACCGTTTTTAGTATTGAGAATGGACATTATGAGTTCTTACGAATGCCATTCGGACTAAAAACAGCACCAGCCACATTTCAGAGGCTTATGTTATGAACAATGTTTTAGGAGATTATAATAATAAAATCTGTCTCGTTTATGTCGATGACATAATCGTCTTTTCGACCACGCTTCAGGAAGACATAGTATCTCTGACAAAGATCTTTAAACGACTAAGAGAAGCTAACTTAAAAATACAACTGGACAAATCGGAATTTTTTAAGAAAGAAACCGAATTTCTTGGACACGTTGTTACTCCCGAGGGTATAAAACCAAACCCAAAGAAAATCGAATGCATAAAAAGTTACCCTATACCAAAAACAACTAAAGAAATAAAACAATTTCTATGTCTAACTGGATATTATCGAAAGTTTATCAAAGACTATTCAAAGATAGCAAAGCCAATGACACTGTATTTTAAAAAGGATACCAAGATAAACATTTCTAACTATGAATATAATAAGCTTTCGAAACTCTTAAAACTTTAATAACAAACGATCCAATTTTAATAAACATTTACCTTAACTACAGAAGCAACTTTGCTATAGGCGCAGTGTTTTCTCAGAACAACCATCCAGTTTCATTCGGAAGTCATACTCTAAACGACCATGAGATCAACTATAGCACTATTGAAAACGAGCTTTTCGCCATAGTCTGGGCGACTAAATATTATAGACCTTACCTATTTGGTAGAAGTTTTGTTATAGAAAAGGACCATAAGCCACTGACATGGCTATTTTCTATTAAAGAGCCAAACTCGAAACTCATTAGATGGAGGATAAAACTATCCGAATACGACTTTGAAATAAAATATAAAAAAGGCACTCTTAATAGCAATGCTGATGCACTCTCCCGGATACCTAACACAGAAGTCAGCTTTGTACAAAACACTCCCATAACTAAAAGTAATTCGAGTATTAACGTTTTTAAAAACCAAATTGTAGTTATAAAAATTCAGTCAGGTTCACAAAGAGTAAAACATTTAAAAATATTCGAAAGAAACCGAACTACACTTTACACAAAAAATTTAGATAGACAAACAGCTATTATTCTACTAAAAAATCATTTCACACAAAAGGGCTTAAATGCAATCCTTATTGAAAACGAAGAATTTTACAATATCATAGAAAAAGTATTTCTGGAACATTTTTCGAATAATTCTAAATTTAAAATAATCCGGCGTTCGAATCTTTTGGAAGATAAAGTAGACGAAAGTAAATTAACAGATATTATAGAAAAAGAACATTTAAAAAATAATCATAGAGGAATCGAAGAAGTTTACAAAGAAATAATGGTAAACTATTTCAATCCAAAATTAAAGCAGCGTATAACACAATTCATTAATAATTGCGATATATTTAATACAGAAAAATATGTCAGGAAGCCCCCAAAGCCACTATTAAAAACTACAGAAACTCCTTCAGAGCCACATGAAATTATTCATGTTGACGAATTTTATAGCTTGGAAAAATCACTGTTTTTAACAATCATAGATAAATTTTCGAAACATGCTCGTGCAATCAAAATAACTAGTAGGACTTGGAATTAATTCAAGAGAGCCCTCTCTTACTTTTTTAGCCAATTCGGAAACGTAAGGACAATTATAGTAGACAATGAATTAGGATTTAAAGCATTCCAATGAAAGAATATCTAGAAAATTGTAAGCTAGAAATCCACTACACATCCAATAGTAATCACACATCCAACTCTGACGTAGAAAGACTACACAACACAATTAACGAACATATCCGACTTTTAAAACATAACGAAAGTACTAAGGACGATACAGTCGAGGAAAAACTTTTAAAGATTATAACGTATTACAATAACACAATTCATTCTACAACAAATCGAAAACCCATCGATTTTGTAAACGAACACATACAATCAAGAACTCCTAGGAAAGGTACAAACAATTGAAACAGAACTCGAAGTCATGCAGTTTCTATATCAGATAAACAATGATATTTTACTTCTCAGAAACCACATCGATGACATAGAACAAATCTTATTTTCCAGTAAATTAAGAATTTTAACGAAAAACATTCTGAGTCAAGAAGAATTAGCTTTAGTTCCAGATATGGAAAACTTAACCGAAATTAAATTAACAGTTACAATCTACAAAAACCAGATCATTATCGTATTACTGTTAGACTGTTACCACAAATGTCTGATCATAGATTTTCACAAATACGCATAGAACCATTTTCAGATAAAGAAAACATGACAGTGATGTTTAAATTTAAAGACGTCCTGATGGATGAAGATAACAATATTTTTGAATTTCCTGTTAAAGAAAACATCAAAAGAAATCTCGTTGAAATATCTGATGAACATTGTATTCAACAAATATTGCAATCTAAAGAAGCAATTTGTAATAAAATCAAATCTAACATATCAGAAATAAAAGAAATAACAACAGGCATTATTTTGTTAAGGAATATTAAAGAAAGCCACATTATACAGAATTGTAATAAGCAAGATATAAGATTAAAAGGAAACTACTTGGTGAAATTTAAAAATTGTAAGCTAAGTATACATATCACAACTTTGTAAAAACTATTCATGATAAGTTCGTATTGCCAAATTTCATTACTAAAATTAGTGACATTTAAACTATACCATATTTGAATCTCGATGAATAATTATAAATTAAAAACATTGAAAATAAAGAAATAATAAAGGAAAATTCAAAAAATAATAAAACTTTCAACGTTTCATCATTAAGTACAAACATTTTTGTAATAATATTTGCATCTATTGTAATAACAATTCTTATGAAATAAAAGCATAATTTAAAAGGTTCGTAGCACTCTGCACCGAACCTCAACTTCATTTCCGATTACCTACCCACCTTGCATTTTTTCACAAGAATCAGTTAACACATTTTTGTCACACACTTTTGTCAAGTTAAATTTCATTTTCTCGGAATTACTATTTTTCCACAGAATGCAACTTTGCAGTCTAATTATTTTTCCACAGAATGCAACTTTTGCAGTCTATTTATCCACAGAATGTAATTGTGCAATCGTGCACATTTCATGTACGATTGCTAGGTGTAATGGTTTATGAAAAGATCTTGTATAATTAGTCTTAAGAAAGATTCAAACCAATAAAGAATATTTTTTTTATTCAAAACGAGTTTTCCTCCTCGTAACTGGCGCAGTCGGTAGGATATTTAACTATATATATTGACACTTAAAGATAAACGCAATAGTACGTCTTAACGTTTTAATCGCGAACACAAAAAAAAAGTTACACCGATATTTAAAGATAAATACGGTAACGAATACAGTAGTGCGTCTCAGCGTTTCAACCGCGAACAAAAATAAAGCAAGAAAACGAGTACTAAGTCTCTCATACTCCAAATCAGACCCATTATTTGTGTCTTCATCGCTCATTAGTGTTTTAATATTTTC
The DNA here is from genome assembly GCA_914767635.1 of Melanostoma mellinum. Taxonomy (NCBI): domain Eukaryota; kingdom Metazoa; phylum Arthropoda; class Insecta; order Diptera; family Syrphidae; genus Melanostoma; species Melanostoma mellinum. The sequence continues at coordinate 105,460,255 of OU612060.1, forward strand.
GACATAATTTAAAAGAAAGGAGCTCTCGTCCTTATTTCAACAAACGCAACAATTCAACAAAAAAAAAAAAAAAAAAAAACAATCTTCTCAACAACTTTTAATCAACAAGCGAAACAATTTGAAAGAGAAAATCATCTCAACAAGTTTTAATCAACAACAACAGCAAACAACTTAGGGGTGACTTATATACACATATTTTGTTCATTTTTTATTCTCTCTTGTCCTTGCCGTATTGATAAATATATTATATTTTTTTTTATTTATTATTTTGTGTACATTTACTAAGTTTGAAACAACGAATAAACCTTTGTTTATAATGCTATAATATGAATGAAAGTAGTTCAAGTGTAGACGACATTTCAAGACAGTTAGAACAGGCGCAGCAAAAAAGCGATCAGATCACTGAAATATTAGGAAACTTTTTTCAAGAAAGCAACCAAGAAAACAATATGTTGACCTTAAACATTGACCCCCTTAAGTATATTACGAAACTTCCAGACTTCAGTGGAGATTTTCGAGACTTACAAAATTTTATTGATTTAGTGGATAAAGTTCACCCAATTTTGACTAAATACGACGAATTAGCCCAGAGTATATCTTCGGATAATTTAAAATCCAAACTCAAAGGGAAAGGCAGGGAAGTCATTGAAATCAATGTACACATAACTTCATGGCCCGTGATAAGAGCGACTCTTATTAACAATTTTGGAGACAGGTTAACTCTTGAGGAACTCTTCTATTAGTTGAGAGCAGTTAGATTCAAAACGAACAGCATAGATTTCTTTAACGACATAAAAACAATTGTAAGACGCCTCAATGTGAAAACGAAGCAAATTTTCGAAAGTTCGGAAAATACGTCGAGTCTAATTAACTCCAACATACAAAACAACAAGTTATCAGCTCTGGTTATTTTTAGAAATCAGATACCTGAGCCCATGCGCTCACTACTATGTTGTAGGAACCCGACCGACCTAGAAGGAGCAATAAATATCCTATACGAATGTGGATACGCCCATTATAATCCATTTACTAAATCCACATACCCACAATTACATGCTGACATTAAGTCACACAATAATCAACCGATAAATTCAAATGCATTTCGGCAGCCTAAGCCATTTGACAACCCGAGCGGTAGAACTTTATTCGATCAATATCGATCAAACAATACAAACACATCATGGCAATCAAGGCCACCTAACAACAACCGATATATCAAACCCCCGTTTGATCACTATAAATCAGACAACCCCAGTACATCATGGCAATCTAGACCATCTAATAATAATCAGTACATCAAACACCCATTCGATCATTTTAGATCAACGAACACAAATAATAATAACAACAACTACAATAACCATAATAATTCGAACCATAATAGTAATCAAAATCCTTTTAAGAGTAACAATAATTATGAACCTATGCAAATAGGATTAACACAGAAAAGAAACAAAAGAAACGTTAAAAACAACTACTATAGAAATAATAACAATATTTCAAACAATAACACCGAAAACTATTGTACAGAAGCTGAAAATTTTCTATCAGAAGCCTCGGATGCGAATTATCTTATATAATAGTAGCATCAAAGGGGAGACCTTTGAAATTTATAATCGACACGGGCGCCACCCACTCAATTATTAATCCAAACATAATATGTCATCCTAAATGGCATATTACTTTAACCAAACCTGTAAACTTTAAAACACTTAGCCATACCATAATGTCACGATAAAAGAAAAAGTACAGATTCCTTTATTCAGTGAACTAAGTGATAATAACGAATGAATAGAATTGTTTATTTGTCAGTTTCACAACGAGTTCGACGGTTTGATAGGAAACAATATTCTTTCTCCCTTAAAAGCACACATAGATTATGAAAATAATTTGTTAAAAACTGGAGCTAACATAATAACACTCCATTTTAACAGAAATAGTAGTTCCGAAGTTAAATTAATTGATGTAGATATACCCGTGCAACATAAACAAGGATTAGGATAAAAGAAACGATATTAGGAAACAGTTTGAGAGTAGAGGAAGGAATTTACAACATAGACAATTATGTCATGTTTGCAAAAGCAGAAGTAGTTGGAAACAACACAGATTTGATCCCATTTGAAGATAAAGTGGATATCGAAAAAGTAGATTTCAACAACTTCAATATAATAGAGGAACATCCCGAAAACTTATCGTTGTCAGACCAAATAAGAACTAATCATCTTAATAGTGAAGAAAAAAGTGTGTTAATAAAATTGATCAAACAATACAATGATATTTTCTACAATGAAAACACCAAACTTTCATTTACAAGTGAAATAAAACATACAATAAGAACAACGGACAATGTTCCAATACAGAGCAAGAGCTATAGGTATCCATTTATCCATAAAGAAGAGGTTAATAAACAGATAAAAGAAATGTTAAACAATAATATCATTCGTCACAGCAACTCACTTTATTCGGCGCCCATATGGATTGTCCCTAAGAAGGTTGACGCCAGTGGGAAACCAAAATGGAGGTTGGTGATTGACTACAGAAAGCTCAATCAAGTGACAATCGATGATAAATACCCAATCCCGAACATTGACGACATACTAGACAAACTTGGCAGATGCCAACATTTTACTAAACTCGATCTTGCAAAGGGATTTCATCAGATTGAAATTCACGAAGATGATATACATAAAACCGTTTTTAGTATTGATAATGGACATTATGAGTTCTTACGAATGCCATTCGGACTAAAAACAGCACCAGCCACATTTCAGAGGCTTATGTTATGAACAATGTTTTAGGAGATTATAATAATAAAATCTGTCTCGTTTATGTCGATGACATAATCGTCTTTTCGACCACGCTTCAGGAAGACATAGTATCTCTGACAAAGATCTTTAAACGACTAAGAGAAGCTAACTTAAAAATACAACTGGACAAATCGGAATTTTTTAAGAAAGAAACCGAATTTCTTGGACACGTTGTTGCTCCCGAGGGTATAAAACCAAACCCAAAGAAAATCGAATGCATAAAAAGTTACCCTATACCAAAAACAACTAAAGAAATAAAACAATTTCTATGTCTAACTGGATATTATCGAAAGTATATCAAAGACTATTCAAAGATAGCAAAGCCAATGACACTGTATTTTAAAAAGGATACCAAGATAAACATTTCTAACTATGAATATGATAAGCTTTCGAAACTCTTGAAACTTTAATAACAAACGATCCAATTTTAATAAACATTTACCTTAACTACAGAAGCAACTTTGCTATAGGCGCAGTGTTTTCTCAGAACAACCATCCAGTTTCATTCGGAAGTCATACTCTAAACGACCATGAGATCAACTATAGCACTATTGAAAACGAGCTTTTCGCCATAGTCTGGGCGACTAAATATTATAGACCTTACCTATTTGGTAGAAGTTTTGTTATAGAAAAGGACCATAAGCCACTGACATGGCTATTTTCTATTAAAGAGCCAAACTCGAAACTCATTAGATGGAGGATAAAACTATCCGAATACGACTTTGAAATAAAATATAAAAAAGGCACTCTTAATAGCAATGCTGATGCACTCTCCCGGATACCTAACACAGAAGTCAGCTTTGTACAAAACACTCCCATACCTAAAAGTAATTCGAGTATTAACGTTTTTAAAAACCAAATTGTAGTTATAAAAATTCAGTCAGGTTCACAAAGAGTAAAACATTTAAAAATATTCGAAAGAAACCGAACTACACTTTACACAAAAAATTTAGATAGACAAACAGCTATTATTCTACTAAAAAATCATTTCACACAAAAGGGCTTAAATGCAATCCTTATTGAAAACGAAGAATTTTACAATATCATAGAAAAAGTATTTCTGGAACATTTTTCGAATAATTCTAAATTTAAAATAATCCGGCGTTCGAATCTTTTGGAAGATAAAGTAGACGAAAGTAAATTAACAGATATTATAGAAAAAGAACATTTAAAAAATAATCATAGAGGAATCGAAGAAGTTTACAAAGAAATAATGGTAAACTATTTCAATCCAAAATTAAAGCAGCGTATAACACAATTCATTAATAATTGCGATATATTTAATACAGAAAAATATGTCAGGAAGCCCCCAAAGCCACTATTAAAAACTACAGAAACTCCTTCAGAGCCACATGAAATTATTCATGTTGACGAATTTTATAGCTTGGAAAAATCACTGTTTTTAACAATCATAGATAAATTTTCGAAACATGCTCGTGCAATCAAAATAACTAGTAGGACTTGGAATTAATTCAAGAGAGCCCTCTCTTACTTTTTTAGCCAATTCGGAAACGTAAGGACAATTATAGTAGACAATGAATTAGGATTTAAAGCATTCCAATGAAAGAATATCTAGAAAATTGTAAGCTAGAAATCCACTACACATCCAATAGTAATCACACATCCAACTCTGACGTAGAAAGACTACACAACACAATTAACGAACATATCCGACTTTTAAAACATAACGAAAGTACTAAGGACGATACAGTCGAGGAAAAACTTTTAAAGATTATAACGTATTACAATAACACAATTCATTCTACAACAAATCGAAAACCCATCGATTTTGTAAACGAACACATACAATCAAGAACTCCTAGGAAAGGTACAAACAATTGAAACAGAACTCGAAGTCATGCAGTTTCTATATCAGATAAACAATGATATTTTACTTCTCAGAAACCACATCGATGACATAGAACAAATCTTATTTTCCAGTAAATTAAGAATTTTAACGAAAAACATTCTGAGTCAAGAAGAATTAGCTTTAGTTCCAGATATGGAAAACTTAACCGAAATTAAATTAACAGTTACAATCTACAAAAACCAGATCATTATCGTATTACTGTTAGACTGTTACCACAAATGTCTGATCATAGATTTTCACAAATACGCATAGAACCATTTTCAGATAAAGAAAACATGACAGTGATGTTTAAATTTAAAGACGTCCTGATGGATGAAGATAACAATATTTTTGAATTTCCTGTTAAAGAAAACATCAAAAGAAATCTCGTTGAAATATCTGATGAACATTGTATTCAACAAATATTGCAATCTAAAGAAGCAATTTGTAATAAAATCAAATCTAACATATCAGAAATAAAAGAAATAACAACAGGCATTATTTTGTTAAGGAATATTAAAGAAAGCCACATTATACAGAATTGTAATAAGCAAGATATAAGATTAAAAGGAAACTACTTGGTGAAATTTAAAAATTGTAAGCTAAGTATACATATCACAACTTTGTAAAAACTATTCATGATAAGTTCGTATTGCCAAATTTCATTACTAAAATTAGTGACATTTAAACTATACCATATTTGAATCTCGATGAATAATTATAAATTAAAAACATTGAAAATAAAGAAATAATAAAGGAAAATTCAAAAAATAATAAAACTTTCAACGTTTCATCATTAAGTACAAACATTTTTGTAATAATATTTGCATCTATTGTAATAACAATTCTTATGAAATAAAAGCATAATTTAAAAGGTTCGTAGCACTCTGCACCGAACCTCAACTTCATTTCCGATTACCTACCCACCTTGCATTTTTTCACAAGAATCAGTTAACACATTTTTGTCACACACTTTTGTCAAGTTAAATTTCATTTTCTCGGAATTACTATTTTTCCACAGAATGCAACTTTGCAGTCTAATTATTTTTCCACAGAATGCAACTTTTGCAGTCTATTTATCCACAGAATGTAATTGTGCAATCGTGCACATTTCATGTACGATTGCTAGGTGTAATGGTTTATGAAAAGATCTTGTATAATTAGTCTTAAGAAAGATTCAAACCAATAAAGAATATTTTTTTTATTCAAAACGAGTTTTCCTCCTCGTAACTGGCGCAGTCGGTAGGATATTTAACTATATATATTGACACTTAAAGATAAACGCAATAGTACGTCTTAACGTTTTAATCGCGAACACAAAAAAAAAGTTACACCGATATTTAAAGATAAATACGGTAACGAATACAGTAGTGCGTCTCAGCGTTTCAACCGCGAACAAAAATAAAGCAAGAAAACGAGTACTAAGTCTCTCATACTCCAAATCAGACCCATTATTTGTGTCTTCATCGCTCATTAGTGTTTTAATATTTTCGACATAATTTAAAAGAAAGGAGCTCTCGTCCTTATTTCAACAAACGCAACAATTCAACAAAAAAAAAAAAAAAAAAAACAATCTTCTCAACAACTTTTAATCAACAAGCGAAACAATTTGAAAGAGAAAATCATCTCAACAAGTTTTAATCAACAACAACAGCAAACAACTTAGGGGTGACTTATATACACATATTTTGTTCATTTTTTATTCTCTCTTGTCCTTGCCGTATTGATAAATATATTATATTTTTTTTTATTTATTATTTTGTGTACATTTACTAAGTTTGAAACAACGAATAAACCTTTGTTTATAATGCTATAATATGAATGAAAGTAGTTCAAGTGTAGACGACATTTCAAGACAGTTAGAACAGGCGCAGCAAAAAAGCGATCAGATCACTGAAATATTAGGAAACTTTTTTCAAGAAAGCAACCAAGAAAACAATATGTTGACCTTAAACATTGACCCCCTTAAGTATATTACGAAACTTCCAGACTTCAGTGGAGATTTTCGAGACTTACAAAATTTTATTGATTTAGTGGATAAAGTTCACCCAATTTTGACTAAATACGACGAATTAGCCCAGAGTATATCTTCGGATAATTTAAAATCCAAACTCAAAGGGAAAGGCAGGGAAGTCATTGAAATCAATGTACACATAACTTCATGGCCCGTGATAAGAGCGACTCTTATTAACAATTTTGGAGACAGGTTAACTCTTGAGGAACTCTTCTATTAGTTGAGAGCAGTTAGATTCAAAACGAACAGCATAGATTTCTTTAACGACATAAAAACAATTGTAAGACGCCTCAATGTGAAAACGAAGCAAATTTTCGAAAGTTCGGAAAATACGTCGAGTCTAATTAACTCCAACATACAAAACAACAAGTTATCAGCTCTGGTTATTTTTAGAAATCAGATACCTGAGCCCATGCGCTCACTACTATGTTGTAGGAACCCGACCGACCTAGAAGGAGCAATAAATATCCTATACGAATGTGGATACGCCCATTATAATCCATTTACTAAATCCACATACCCACAATTACATGCTGACATTAAGTCACACAATAATCAACCGATAAATTCAAATGCATTTCGGCAGCCTAAGCCATTTGACAACCCGAGCGGTAGAACTTTATTCGATCAATATCGATCAAACAATACAAACACATCATGGCAATCAAGGCCACCTAACAACAACCGATATATCAAACCCCCGTTTGATCACTATAAATCAGACAACCCCAGTACATCATGGCAATCTAGACCATCTAATAATAATCAGTACATCAAACACCCATTCGATCATTTTAGATCAACGAACACAAATAATAATAACAACAACTACAATAACCATAATAATTCGAACCATAATAGTAATCAAAATCCTTTTAAGAGTAACAATAATTATGAACCTATGCAAATAGGATTAACACAGAAAAGAAACAAAAGAAACGTTAAAAACAACTACTATAGAAATAATAACAATATTTCAAACAATAACACCGAAAACTATTGTACAGAAGCTGAAAATTTTCTATCAGAAGCCTCGGATGCGAATTATCTTATATAATAGTAGCATCAAAGGGGAGACCTTTGAAATTTATAATCGACACGGGCGCCACCCACTCAATTATTAATCCAAGCATAATATGTCATCCTAAATGGCATATTACTTTAACCAAACCTGTAAACTTTAAAACACTTAGCCATACCATAATGTCACGATAAAAGAAAAAGTACAGATTCCTTTATTCAGTGAACTAAGTGATAATAACGAATGAATAGAATTGTTTATTTGTCAGTTTCACAACGAGTTCGACGGTTTGATAGGAAACAATATTCTTTCTCCCTTAAAAGCACACATAGATTATGAAAATAATTTGTTAAAAACTGGAGCTAACATAATAACACTCCATTTTAACAGAAATAGTAGTTCCGAAGTTAAATTAATTGATGTAGATATACCCGTGCAACATAAACAAGGATTAGGATAAAAGAAACGATATTAGGAAACAGTTTGAGAGTAGAGGAAGGAATTTACAACATAGACAATTATGTCATGTTTGCAAAAGCAGAAGTAGTTGGAAACAACACAGATTTGATCCCATTTGAAGATAAAGTGGATATCGAAAAAGTAGATTTCAACAACTTCAATATAATAGAGGAACATCCCGAAAACTTATCGTTGTCAGACCAAATAAGAACTAATCATCTTAATAGTGAAGAAAAAAGTGTGTTAATAAAATTGATCAAACAATACAATGATATTTTCTACAATGAAAACACCAAACTTTCATTTACAAGTGAAATAAAACATACAATAAGAACAACGGACAATGTTCCAATACAGAGCAAGAGCTATAGGTATCCATTTATCCATAAAGAAGAGGTTAATAAACAGATAAAAGAAATGTTAAACAATAATATCATTCGTCACAGCAACTCACTTTATTCGGCGCCCATATGGATTGTCCCTAAGAAGGTTGACGCCAGTGGGAAACCAAAATGGAGGTTGGTGATTGACTACAGAAAGCTCAATCAAGTGACAATCGATGATAAATACCCAATCCCGAACATTGACGACATACTAGACAAACTTGGCAGATGCCAACATTTTACTAAACTCGATCTTGCAAAGGGATTTCATCAGATTGAAATTCACGAAGATGATATACATAAAACCGTTTTTAGTATTGATAATGGACATTATGAGTTCTTACGAATGCCATTCGGACTAAAAACAGCACCAGCCACATTTCAGAGGCTTATGTTATGAACAATGTTTTAGGAGATTATAATAATAAAATCTGTCTCGTTTATGTCGATGACATAATCGTCTTTTCGACCACGCTTCAGGAAGACATAGTATCTCTGACAAAGATCTTTAAACGACTAAGAGAAGCTAACTTAAAAATACAACTGGACAAATCGGAATTTTTTAAGAAAGAAACCGAATTTCTTGGACACGTTGTTGCTCCCGAGGGTATAAAACCAAACCCAAAGAAAATCGAATGCATAAAAAGTTACCCTATACCAAAAACAACTAAAGAAATAAAACAATTTCTATGTCTAACTGGATATTATCGAAAGTATATCAAAGACTATTCAAAGATAGCAAAGCCAATGACACTGTATTTTAAAAAGGATACCAAGATAAACATTTCTAACTATGAATATGATAAGCTTTCGAAACTCTTGAAACTTTAATAACAAACGATCCAATTTTAATAAACATTTACCTTAACTACAGAAGCAACTTTGCTATAGGCGCAGTGTTTTCTCAGAACAACCATCCAGTTTCATTCGGAAGTCATACTCTAAACGACCATGAGATCAACTATAGCACTATTGAAAACGAGCTTTTCGCCATAGTCTGGGCGACTAAATATTATAGACCTTACCTATTTGGTAGAAGTTTTGTTATAGAAAAGGACCATAAGCCACTGACATGGCTATTTTCTATTAAAGAGCCAAACTCGAAACTCATTAGATGGAGGATAAAACTATCCGAATACGACTTTGAAATAAAATATAAAAAAGGCACTCTTAATAGCAATGCTGATGCACTCTCCCGGATACCTAACACAGAAGTCAGCTTTGTACAAAACACTCCCATACCTAAAAGTAATTCGAGTATTAACGTTTTTAAAAACCAAATTGTAGTTATAAAAATTCAGTCAGGTTCACAAAGAGTAAAACATTTAAAAATATTCGAAAGAAACCGAACTACACTTTACACAAAAAATTTAGATAGACAAACAGCTATTATTCTACTAAAAAATCATTTCACACAAAAGGGCTTAAATGCAATCCTTATTGAAAACGAAGAATTTTACAATATCATAGAAAAAGTATTTCTGGAACATTTTTCGAATAATTCTAAATTTAAAATAATCCGGCGTTCGAATCTTTTGGAAGATAAAGTAGACGAAAGTAAATTAACAGATATTATAGAAAAAGAACATTTAAAAAATAATCATAGAGGAATCGAAGAAGTTTACAAAGAAATAATGGTAAACTATTTCAATCCAAAATTAAAGCAGCGTATAACACAATTCATTAATAATTGCGATATATTTAATACAGAAAAATATGTCAGGAAGCCCCCAAAGCCACTATTAAAAACTACAGAAACTCCTTCAGAGCCACATGAAATTATTCATGTTGACGAATTTTATAGCTTGGAAAAATCACTGTTTTTAACAATCATAGATAAATTTTCGAAACATGCTTGTGCAATCAAAATAACTAGTAGGACTTGGAATGAATTCGAGAGAGCCCTCTCTCTCCTTACTATTTTAGCCAATTCGGAAACGTAAGGACAATTATAGTAGACAATGAATTAGGATTTAAAGCAATTCCAATGAAAGAATATCTAGAAAATTGTAAGCTAGAAATCCACTACACATCCAATAGTAATCACACATCCAACTCTGACGTAGAAAGACTACACAACACAATTAACGAACATATCCGACTTTTAAAACATAACGAAAGTACTAAGGACGATACAGTCGAGGAAAAACTTTTAAAGATTATAACGTATTACAATAACACAATTCATTCTACAACAAATCGAAAACCCATCGATTTTGTAAACGAACACATACAATCAAGAACTCCTAGGAAAGGTACAAACAATTGAAACCGAACTCGAAGTCATGCAGTTTCTATATCAGATAAACAATGATATTTTACTTCTCAGAAACCACATCGATGACAGAGAACAAATCTTATTTTCCAGTAAATTAGGAATTTTAACGAAAAACATTCTGAGTCAAGAAGAATAAGCTTTAGTTCCAGATATGGAAAACTTAACCGAAATTAAATTAACAGTTACAATCTACAAAAACCAGATCATTATCGTATGACTGTTAGACTGTTACCACAAATGTCTGATCATAGATTTTCACAAATACGCATAGAACCACTTTCAGATAAAGAAAACATGACAGTGATGTTTAAATTTAAAGACGTCCTGATGGATGAAGATAACAATATTTTTGAATTTCCTGTTAAAGAAAACATCAAAAGAAATTTCGTTGAAATATCTGATGAACATTGTATTCAACAAATATTGCAATCTAAAGAAGCAATTTGTAATAAAATCAAATCTAACATATCAGAAATAAAAGAAATAACAACAGGCATTATTTTGTTAAGGAATATTAAAGAAAGCCACATTATACAGAATTGTAATAAGCAAGATATAAGATTAAAAGGAAACTACTTGGTTAAATTTAAAAATTGTAAGCTAAGTATACAAAATAAAACATATCACAACTTTGTAAAAACTATTCATGATAAGTTCGCATTGCCAAATTTCATTACTAAAATTAGTGACAATTAGACTATACCATATTTGAATCTCGATGAATTATAAATTAAAAACATTGAAAATAGAGAAATAATAAAGGAAATTTCAAAAAATAATAAAACTTTCAACGTTTCATCATTAAGTACAAACATTTTTGTAATAATATTTGCATCTATTGTAATAACAATTCTTATGAAATAAAAGCATGATTTAAAAGGTTCGTTGCACTCTGCACCGAACCTCAACTTCATTTCCGATTACCTACCCACCTTGCATTTTTTCACAAGAATCAGTTAACACATTTTTGTCGCACACTTTTGTCAAGTTAAATTTCATTTTCTCGGAATTACTATTTTTCCACAGAATGCAACTTTGCAGTCTAATTATTTTTCCACAGAATGCAACTTTTGCAGTCTATTTATCCACAGAATGTAATTGTGCAATCGTGCACATTTCATGTAGGTTACATATGCCGCCCCATCTATTTTTGCACAAACTTGATTTCCAACGGAAACCAAGTTCATTTAAGATTTCATATTGCAATGTAAACACACGCTTGCACAAACTTGATTTCCAACGGAAACCAAGTTCATTTAAGATTTCATATCGCAATGTAAACACACGCATTCTTTTTGGGCACTCGTAATCGGATACCCAAAACGAATGTGCAATTCTGCTGACACATTAAAAACTAAATAAGAATAAAGGCATTGATAGAATTAAGGAATGAATAAGAAGTCAGTCTGAATCAACAGCTCAAAGAATAAAGTTCTTTTTAAAAACCTCAATCGTGATAGTAATTACTTCTCTGGCGCAGTCGGTAGGATTTTTTCAAACAGAAGAAATCCATACGAGAACGAAGTTACGCGAAAACAACTTAAGATTGTTAAAGTGTTAATCTCAGTGTTCAGTGCGTGGCAAACAAAATAAAATTGTGAAGCACGTATACGAAAAGTGAATAAACCAAAAAGTGAAGTTTTTGGATATAAGAAAATAATTTATTTTTCTTTCTTTTTCTTGAATTGCATTGACGATTCAAGGGAACTAAAAAAAAAAGAAGAAGTAAACAATCACGATTAAAAGAAAAACACAAACTAACATTGTTAACCGCCAATAATAAAATCTAATTAACCCAAAAGTGAAGTTTTGGTATAAGAATTTCTTTTTGGTGCTCAAGTTCAAGTGAACGTTGTGAAAAAATAAAAGTAACCACGATTAACAAAAAGGATAAAACGCTGAAATTTTGGCCGGTTATCAACAACACCATGGACCAAGAACAACTAGACCGTCTCGTGAGGGCCATTCAAGCCCTAGCAGTGCGTCCGCAACCACAACAAAGTCGGACAATCCAAATAATAAAAGAAATAGCGTACATACCGGAATTCGAAGGCCAAAATGAAAGATTGACGCAGTTCGTCAGTGTGGTTGAAAACCACATCAACGGCACCAGAGCTGAAGAAAGGCAGGAGATATGGAGGGCAATATACAACTCCAAGGTGACGGGAAGAGCGAAGGAGCTGCTCATCCACAATACCACAACAACGTGGGAGGAAGCAAAAAACCTATTGAAACAACACTTCCGACCAACAATTAACTACAAGGAAATTGCCAACAAAATATCATACCTGAAAGTAAGTTCTGTACTAGATTTAAATAATAAAATCGAATATTTAATTAGAGAAGCGAACACATTCGCTACATATGAAAGTAATTCTGCGGAAGTTAAATCAAATTTATACGTATTGATAGTTAGTAAATTTAAACAACTAGCTATAGGGAATTTATCAAGGGACATTAGGGATATCTACGATATCCACAAAATTAAAGAGATCCTCTACTCATTTGTAGGGTACGATGATGGGAATATACTAATAGAGTCTAAAACAAACAGACAGTACAGACAAGATAGGCCGATTAATTATAGGAACACAGTAGGACAAAACAGCAGTAACTATAACCAGAATTTCCAGAGACAGACTAGTAATTTTCAAGCTAACGCCAATTCCTCAGGACAGTTTAATCCGTTCAGGCAGGCAAACAGTTTCCAAAACAACAGGCATCCCCAAGAAAATTTTCGGAATACGTCAGGGCAGTATAGGAATGGTAACACACCAAGATATAACAATTATCAACCCATTTTTAACACTTCAGGACAGATTAGAAACGCGACACAGAACCCAGCTCCAATGTCGATAAATCAAATCGAGAATAGGGAAGAAGAAATTCACAATGTTGAGTTTTTTCTCAATTGAGCCTCGGGAACAAAATTTTTTTAGATTTAACAATTGACAATAGAAAGTATAAGGCACTGTTAGACACAGGATCAACTATGAGCATTATAAATTCTAGCTCAGTAGATTGCAGTAGGTTTAAGGTATACGACAAAATAAAAATGCAGCTTAAGACAATTAACAATACAACGGATGAGGTAGTTGAAAGAATCATTACCAATATTCCGGAAGAATTTAAAGAAGAAAATAAAACTGCTACCAGATGGTACAAAAGAGACTTAGGTCCAAAGCCTTATGATATTCTAATAGGCATGGACTTACTAAGTAAAATTGTTAAAACCCTTGATTTTAACAGTAAAACTCTTATATTAAAAAACAATTCAATAATCCCTCTTTACTCCGAAAAAGACATCACAGCCTTCGATTGTTTTGAGCTTATCGGAGGAGAAAAAGAATTGGACCTAAGCCATCTGAACGCAGAGGAAAAGAAAGAAATAGAAGCATTATTAAGAAAATTCAAAAAATTAGTTTACCGTGAAGGTGATCAGCTGACGAATACGGACACTATCATGCACGAAATAAAAACTACCGTAGACCAATCCATACATGCTAAACTCTATAGGCTACCCCCAAAACATGAAGAAGAAGTAAAACGACAAGTGTTAGAAATGGAAAATCAGGGCATAGTAAGAAAATCAAACAGCAGATATGCCTCTCCTATTGTGGTAGTGGCAAAGAAAAAAGACAATTCTGGGCAACAAAAATTTAGATTATGCGTTGACTATAGAAAGCTTAATGAAATAACAATTGATGATAAATACCCACTCCCAAACATCGACAGCATCCTTGATAAACTAGGTAGGGCCCAATACTTTTCATCAATAGACCTTGCAAAAGGATATCATCAAATCAAAGTTCACCCCGCCGATATTCCAAAAACCGCATTTGTGACACCCAATGGCCTCTATGAATATCTTAGAATGCCTTTTGGATTGAAAAATGCGCCGGCAACGTTCCAAAGATTGATGAACCAAATACTAAGGGACTATATTAACAAAATTTGTGTTGTCTATTTAGACGACATCCTAATTTTCTCAACAAGTTTAAAAGAACATATTCAATCTTTAACCTTAATTTTCAAAAAGCTCTCAGAACATAATTTAAAGATTCAATTTGATAAATGTTCATTCATGAAAAGAAATACCGAGTTTTTAGGTCACGTACTTACAGCGGAGGGAATGAAACCGAACCCAGATAAAATACAATGTATTAAAGAATACCAATTACCCAAAACAGAGAAACAGATAAAAACATTCTTAGGTACCACAGGGTACTATAGGAAATTTGTAAAGGACTACTCAAAAATAGCTTATCCCATGGTGAAATACTTGAAAAAAGGAATGAAAATAAATCTTAACGATCCCGAATACATCCAAGCGTTTGAAACACTTAAATCAAATATTATCAAGCACCCCATACTCAAATTTCCCAACTTTGAAAAACCCTTCACACTTTTCACCGACGCTAGCAATTATGCGATAGGAGCAGTACTCACGCAGGAAGGTCAACCTGTATGTTACGGGTCAAGAACATTAAATGATCATGAAAAGAAATATTCTGCGACTGATAAAGAGTTCCTAGCAATTGTTTGGGCAGTAACTTACTATAGACCATATTTATGGGGCACAAGATTCACCATCATAACAGATCATCAACCTATTAAATATTTAAATAAGAAATATAACGGCAAAGAGTTTAGTCAGAGAAACCAGAGGTGGCTTCTAAAACTACAGGAATACCAATTCGACATAGAATATTTAAAAGGTAAGGAGAACAAAGTGGCAGATTTTTTATCAAGAATTCCAGAAGAGGAGATAGAGAAGAATAATACCGAAGAGATGTCAATCAACAATCTATCTGATATTGCAACTGTACATTCGCAAGAAGAGCAACTTCTTGATCACATTCCAATTAAAGAAACAATAGTTAACAAGTACAGAACACAACTAATATTAGTAAATAAAACAGAAAGAGAGATTGAAATCATAGAAAAGAGAAGAATTATTTACTTAGACATGACTAAAACTAAGGAATACTGGTCAGATCTACTAAGACGATTTATAAAACCAGGAATAACAGGTATTTTCACAGAACTTTCCTACGAAGAATTTAATAAAATTCAAAAATTACTGATAGAATTATTTAGCAATAATAGAGAAATAAAATTCATAAAAGCAACCATTAGAGCAAAGGAAATACGAACAGTAGAAGAACTTCACAAACAAATCTCATCGTATCACATAAAAGAAAGCATACACAGTGGTATAGTAGAGACGTATCATAGCCTGAAAAATAGAATTTATTATCCACAAATGTTCAGAGAAATCACTAAAGTTATAAATAATTGCAAATCCTGTATAGAAACGAAGTATGAAAGACACCCAATAAAAAAGAAATTTGAAATTAGTGAAACACCAACAAGACCAAACGAAATTTTACACATTGATATTTTTTATTTCATGAAACAACCATTTCTTACTTTAATAGACAAACTAACAAAGAAAGCTTACGCTTATCATTTACCAAATAGAAACTGGATCAAGAAAATTGAAACATTAGAAGAACATATTTCCAAATTTGGTAAACCAAAGAAAATTATAGCCGATAATGAATTCCAAGCAGAGAATCTTAAAGAATTTTTTAACCAACAAGAAATTGACCTTCACCTTACTAAGCCCAACACACATACAGGTAATAGTGATGTTGAAAGATTTCACTCTACACTTCAGGAAAAATTAGTTTCAATGAGGAAGTTAGATTTGACATTAGTTCAGAAAGTTCATAGAGCAGTTAAGAATTATAATGACAGATATCATTCCACACTCAAAACATCTCCAAATGAAGCAATGTTTGCAGACATAGCCACTCTAAGAAAACAAATTATGACGGAAAAAGCAAATAGGACCGAAAAACTTAACAAAAACAGGGAGATATATATTGAAAACAGGCAGATAGTACCAATTAAAAATTACAAAAGAAACTATTACAAAAACGAACCTAGATACAGATTTAAAAAACTAGAAAGAGAACATCCTATTAACATTAAACGCCCTCGCATATTTGCAGACGACAATGTTAGTATACGCACTAACCATACGGATGACACCAGTAGCAGCGACCCTAACAGTCAACAAGTTAACGACTAACAATGGATATACCACTATTAACATGGGACAAACCGAACTGATAGAAAATACAAGGACAATACTGCATATCATAAACACGGACGACCTAGAACAAACTTTTAATTCTTTTAAAGGAAACGTAGAAAATCTTCAAATAAGAGACGACTGGACGATAAGTAAAATGATAGAAAACATACAAGCAAAACTTCAGGCAATAGGAATAGTAAAAATAAGACAAAGAAGAGGACTTATAAATATTATAGGCACAGCACAAAAATGGATGTTCGGAACAATGGACGATATCGACAGACAAGAAATAATAGAACACTTGAAAACAATAGAAGAGAACGATAATAACTCAATATTTAATTTAAACAAACAGATTAAAATAAATTCATATTTTAATGACACAATATTTGACCTTAAGAATATTATAGAAACAGATAGAAAACAGATAGCCCAGGTATACAAAGAATTAACAGAAAATGAGAAACGAATGATAGAACAACAACTTAAGATTAATCAAATATTAAAGTTACGTTTTTTGGAAGACAAATTGAATCAAATTGTAGATACCATAGCTCAAATAAGATTAGGTATAATTCACCCAAGCATAATGACGTCAGAAGAAATGACAGAAACAGGTTTAGACATTTACAAACTTAAAAACGCTAGAGTAGGAGTTTTAAGATACGAGAAAAATAGAATCATTATAGCAATGAAAATCCCGAGTACCTACAAACGAGTAGATTTCAAACTCATAACAGCGATCCCTACAGAAAATAATCAAGAAATAATAATCAAAGATCAATTTTTTATAGAAATGAATGAAACAAGATATGAATATAACGAAAAAATTTTATATGAAAAAGAACTTGTAAAACTTAGCAACTGCATATCGCATAACAACTGTAAATTAAAAAAAAATAGCCTTATCGAAATAAAATCATTAGACGATTACACTATTCTCTGTAAAAATATGAATAATGTTGAAATAATAAATAAGTGTGATGATCGTAAAATAAAACTAAATGGAAATTACCTAATTGTATTTAATAATTGCTCAATAGAAATACTAAACCAAACATTTGGCAATATGAATATTCAACATGTAAATAGATTTTTCTATAACGAAAACATAAAGTACAATTTTACGGAAGAATTAAATTTTGAAGAAATTACTCTGAAAAACTTTGTAAACCTAGAAAGTATAAACTTACTTAAATTTCATAAAAATGTACACTATTCAGTAATATCAATATTATTTGTAACTTTGATTGTTCTTACAATTTTTATATTAAGAAAAAACAAAAAGCTAAAAATTTTAATCAAATCAAATGTCAGTAAAGAAACTCCCAAAATTCAGGAGAATTTTAACCTAAAGGGGGGAGAGGTTACATATGCCGCCCCATCTATTTTTGCACAAACTTGATTTCCAACGGAAACCAAGTTCATTTAAGATTTCATATTGCAATGTAAACACACGCTTGCACAAACTTGATTTCCAACGGAAACCAAGTTCATTTAAGATTTCATATCGCAATGTAAACACACGCATTCTTTTTGGGCACTCGTAATCGGATACCCAAAACGAATGTGCAATTCTGCTGACACATTAAAAACTAAATAAGAATAAAGGCATTGATAGAATTAAGGAATGAATAAGAAGTCAGTCTGAATCAACAGCTCAAAGAATAAAGTTCTTTTTAAAAACCTCAATCGTGATAGTAATTACTTCTCTTGTACGATTGCTAGGTGTAATGGTTTATGAAAAGATCTTGTATAATTAGTCTTAAGAAAGATTCAAACCAATAAAGAATATTTTTTTTATTCAAAACGAGTTTTCCTCCTCGTAACTGGCGCAGTCGTTAGGGTATTTAACTATATATTGACGCTTAAAGATAAACGCAATAGTACGTCTTAACGTTTTAATCGCGAACACAAAAAAAAAGTAACAGCGATATTTAAAGATAAATACGGTAACGAATACAGTAGTGCGTCTCAGCGTTTCAACCGCGAACAAAAAAAAGAAGAGAGGTGTCAAGGGACACCCGGATGGAACGAAGTTCCTTTCGATTAATTAGTGAACGAATTGTAGTAAAATTTAATTTTTTTTAAGTTATAATAATATTTTTTTATTATTAACAAATATAATGTTATATAAACTTAATCAGTAGGCTCAATTTTCGTATTAATTGGCTTGTGGTAACTGAAGTAGGAAACATATGTTTGGGATTCTATTTTATTTAAATGTCTTGAAAAAACTGCATCAATGGTAGTATTATATTTTGTTGTTGATTCTGCTGGATTATTGTTAATTCTTAAATCAAATTCTTCCTCTAGAAACTGTAGCAATGGTTTTGATTTTTCATTACTGAAGTTGATGTTAAAATCACCGGCTAAAATGAGTGGAACTTTATCTAAATTTTTGTTGTATCTGCTAAGCGTTCGAGATACATCTTAAGAATACTCTAGCAGTGCTCGATGAATGAACTCCTGAATATCTATTAATTTGTTATTTGGTGAGACATATATGACTGCCATGATTAAGGTAACACCGTTTTCCATTACACACTCTGCTGCACATAAATCTGCAACACTTGTACGTCTTACGTGCAAGTTCTGCATATTGTTCATTATGACCGACATATTTGGTGTTACAAGATTGGTTGTATCATTTATGTTGTCATGTTGTGATATAACGCAACTCTACCTGAAGGAACAAAATCACGTTTAAAGTGGGTAATACAATTAAAATTCGGTATATCACATTCTTCTCGATTGTCCAACCATGTCTCTGATAATAACAAAATGTCCGTTTTTTCTGTAACAGAGTCTATTAAATCAACTGAATGTTTACGAAGGCTTTGGACGTTGAACGTACACAATGAAATGCCTTTATCTCTAGTAATGAAATCAATGACGAGTTTGCCTTCGTTTCAAGCTTATTTAATGACAATCTCTGAAACTCTTGTACTAGAGATATTGTTGATGAAGCTTGTACTCGATTATGATGAAATCGAAATTTAGTTTCATCATCATCAAATATAACAATAAATAAACCTTCAATGCTTGTTACACGAGAGAGAGCAACATAAACAAGTTGTTGTGGATGTATTTTGTCATACTCGTAAACAATTTGATCAAATGTTCCACCTTGTGACTTATGAATAGTTATAGCACAAGCAGAAATTATGGGAAAGTGTTTACGTTTAACAGTAACTGCTTTATTCCTTGTCATGGTTATGTTGGATGTTCACCATTCAATAGGTACAGCAGCATTAATTAGTAATAGTATTAGTATTAGTATTAGTATTAGTATTAGTATTAGTATTAATATAAGTATAAGTATTAGTATTAGTATAAGTTTTAGTATTCGTATTAGTGTTAGTATTAGTAATAGAATTAGTATAAGTATTAGAATTAGTATAAGTATTAGCATTAGTATAAGTATTAGTATTAGTATTTGTATTAGTATTAGTATTCCTTCCCCTTCCCCTTCCCCTTCCCCTTCCCCTTCCCCTTCCCCTTCCCCTTCCCCTTCCCCTTCCCCTTCCCCTTCCCCTTCCCCTTCCCCTTCCCCTTCCCCTTCCCCTTCCCCTTCCCCTTCCCCTTCCCCTTCCCCTTCCCCTTCCCCTTCCCCTTCCCCTTCCCCTTCCCCTTCCCCTTCCCCTTCCCCTTCCCCTTCCCCTTCCCCTTCCCCTTCCCCTTCCCCTTCCCCTTCCCCTTCCCCTTCCCCTTCCCCTTCCCCTTCCCCTTCCCCTTCCCCTTCCCCTTCCCCTTCCCCTTCCCCTTCCCCTTCCCCTTCCCCTTCCCCTTCCCCTTCCCCTTCCCCTTCCCCTTCCCCTTCCCCTTCCCCTTCCCCTTCCCCTTCCCCTTCCCCTTCCCCTTCCCCTTCCCCTTCCCCTTCCCCTTCCCCTTCCCCTTCCCCTTCCCCTTCCCCTTCCCCTTCCCCTTCCCCTTCCCCTTCCCCTTCCCCTTCCCCTTCCCCTTCCCCTTCCCCTTCCCCTTCCCCCTCCCCCTCCCCTTCCCCTTCCCCTTCCCCTTCCCCTTCCCCTTCCCCTTCCAATATCTGGCTTGCTTTCTATAAGAGAGAGAGAGAGAGAGAGAGACAGAGAGAGAGAAAGAGACAAACAGACAGAGAAATTGCTTTCTATAAGAGAGAGACAGAGAGAGAGAGAGAGAGACAGACAGAGGAACATGCGACGCCGCACAGCTTACAATAGCTTACTATAACAAACGTGACAACTTTTCGTATGAATTTTTTATGTCGTTTTATGTCGTGACAACTTTTCGTAAGAATTTTTTCCATCTAGCCCCCTTTCATAACGCGCGATAAGGAACTTCGTTCCAATAAAGCAAGAAAACGAGTACTAAGTCTCTCATACTCCAAATCAGACCCATTATTTGTGTCTTCATCGCTCATTAGTGTTTTAATATTTTCGACATAATTTAAAAGAAAGGAGCTCTCGTCCTTATTTCAACAAACGCAACAATTCAACAAAAAAAAAAAAAAAAAAACAATCTTCTCAACAACTTTTAATCAACAAGCGAAACAATTTGAAAGAGAAAATCATCTCAACAAGTTTTAATCAACAACAACAGCAAACAACTTAGGGGTGACTATATATATATATACACATATTTTGTTCATTTTTTTTTCTCTCTTGTCCTTGCCGTATTGATAAATATATTATATTTTTTTTATTTATTATTTTGTGTACATTTACTAAGTTTGAAACAACGAATAAACCTTTGTGTATAATGCTATAATATGAATGAAAGTGGTTCAAGTGTAGACGACATTTCAAGACAGTTAGAACAGGCGCAGCAAAAAAGCGATCAGATCACTGAAATATTAGGAAACTTTTTCAAGAAAGCATCCAAGAAAACAATATGTTGACCTTAAACATTGACCCCCTTAAGTATTTTACGAAACTTCCAGACTT
The DNA here is from genome assembly GCA_914767635.1 of Melanostoma mellinum. NCBI lineage: Eukaryota > Metazoa > Arthropoda > Insecta > Diptera > Syrphidae > Melanostoma > Melanostoma mellinum. Next base: position 105,482,094 of record OU612060.1, read on the forward strand.
CAGTGGAGATTTTCGAGACTTACAAAATTTTATTGATTTAGTGGATAAAGTTCACCCAATTTTGACTAAATACGACGAATTAGCCCAGAGTATATTTTCGGATTATTTAAAATCCAAACTCAAAGGGAAAGCCAGGGAAGTCCTTGAAATCAATGTACACATAACTTCATGGCCCGAGATAAGAGCGACTCTTATTAACAATTTTGGAGACAGGTTAACTCTTGAGGAACTCTTCTATTAGTTGAGAGCAGTTAGATTCAAAACGAACAGCATAGATTTCTTTCACGACATAAAAACAATTTTAAGACGCCTCAATGTGAAAACGAAGCAAATTTTCGAAAGTTCGGAAAATACGTCGAGTCTAATTAACTCCAACATACAAAACAACAAGTTATCAGCTCTGGTTATTTTTAGAAATCAGATACCTGAGCCCATGCGCTCACTACTATGTTGTAGGAACCCGACCGACCTAGAAGGAGCAATAAATATCCTAAACGAATGTGGATACGCCCATTATAGTCCATTTACTAAATCCACATACCCACAATTACATGCTGACATTAAGTCACACAATAATCGACCGATAAATTCAAATGCACTTCGGCAACCTAAGCCATTTGACAACCCGAGCGGTAGAACTTTATTCGATCAATATCGATCAAACAATACAAACACATCATTGCAATCAAGGCCACCTAACAACAACCGATATATCAAACCCCCGTTTGATCACTATAAATCAGACAAATCCAGTACATCATGGCAATCTAGACCATCTAATAATAATCAGTATATCAAACCCCCATTCGATCATTTTAGATCAACGAACACAAATAATAATAACAACAACTACAATAACCATAATAATTCGAACCATTATAGTAATCAAAATCCTTTTAAGAGTAACAATAATTATGAACCTATGCAAATAGGATTAACAGAGAAAAGAAACAAAAGAAACGTTAAAAACAACTACTATAGAAATAATAACAATATTTCAAACAATAACACCGAAAACTATTGTACAGAAGCTGAAAATTTTCTCTCAGAAGCCTCGGATGCGAATTATCTTATATAATAGTAGCATCAAAGGGGAGACCTTTGAAATTTATAATCGACACGGGCGCCACCCACTCAATTACACAAGTCGACAAAAAAATTTTTTTCTTTGAGTCTGCTATTTAGTGAATATTTTCTGATTGTACACATCGAAAAAAAAGCAGAAACTCCATTTATAATAAATAAAGTTTGCTTTTGTACCGTTACACAATGTAAAACGAAAGTTATAGTGTTTTAGCAGTTTATTTCAGGAGCCGTTGCATATAAGATACAGGAGAGGGGTAGGGGGCGCTGTGGGTGTGAAGCGGGAGTGACAAACTGTCAACGGCAGTGTGCGCGTGCGATTTGCAAAGGAATAACGTATTTTATGTGTCGTGAGGCCTAAAATGTCTTCCAAAAAGTGTAAAAATAACGTAAAGTCTTTTTGTTACATTTATGGTGAATTCAATGCAGTAAGGGCTAAAAAATTTAGTTTTTTGACAAATACTAGACTTTGTAGAGCTTATAAAGCATATTTCAATCTTACTATTCGAAGTCAAGACAAAATATGGGGCCCCTAATTCTCGGAGACGCCTCCACTTTTCGATCTTTTGCGGTGTGCAAGATAACTTTTGACAGGATCATCTAAAATCAAAATTCTAAAAAGATTTCGCTAAAAGACAACTTTCTGCAGGTAATAAATAACATGAGGTTTTTTTGTGCAATTTTGAAATTTTGGTGACACTTTGAAGTGAAAAGTCGTTATTTTTTTGTTTAAAAATGCCGCCATCTTGTAGCTGTCAATTCCGGAAAAATTAAATTTTTTTAAAATCCTCGTGTTATAACCTCTTAAAATATATATTAAAGAAGTGTGCAAAATTTCAGAAGGATCGGTGCAACAGTCACCGAGATATTTTGCACACCGCCTTTAAGAATACTAGTTTCGAGATAAACGCGTTTAAAAATAAACGCGAAAAACAGCACACTGAATGGTTCCCCTCAAAAATATTCCGTTAGAAACGTCATTAGAGTGAGCTCCCCTTCCCTGAACACAAAAGAAGACCTCGAGCTACCTTGAACCAATCATAAAAGGTTGGTTCAAGGTCGTCCGGCCGGCCCCCCTCTATTCGCTCGCCGCGCATACCTACTCTTAAATCATCTAAAATCACTGTAACTTTTCGAATTCAACTCGGAATGACTTGAAATTTTGACACAACATTCTTGAAATGTAGTATAATAAGAAAATGCAATAAATCGATTCTTTTGAAAATGCCCAGGGTTTACCCCTCCCTTAAAAACTAAGATTGAAGAAAATCTTTTTGAAATTTGAAATTTCGTTCTTAATTCTACAAAAGCAAACTTTATTAGATAAAATTATTTTTTCCTTGTTTAGTTAGACATATTTAATCAAAATCAGCACCCCAGAACTCATACTCAAAAATCGTGTTTACTTGTAATATTAATCCAAACATATGTCATCCTAAATGGCATATTACTTTAACCAAACCTGTAAACTTAAAAACACTTAGCCATACCATAATGTCACGATAAAAGAAAAAGTACAGATTCCTTTATTCAGTGAACTAGGTGATAATAGGCGTGTTTGATGAAAAAAAGAGCAGAGCAGCGTAGCTCAGAGCAGAGCAAGAAATGAGATAAATGTCAGGCAATTTAGAGCAGAACAGCTGGTGTCAAAAGTCAGCTGATAAGAAAGCAACAAACATTTTGTGACCTTAGCTAGTTTGCAAAATTATGTTTGGTATGCTATTATAATAAAAATCTATATGCGGAAACATTGGAATCAAAACTAAGCTAACATGCGATGTTAATTCAATTGATTTTAAGTTAAATTCGATTTCAAATAGATTGCAAAACGCAAAATATAAACAAAAATATTTGAATCAAATGTCAACAGCTGATTTTGACACTTTTGCTCCACTCTACTCTTACTCAAAAGCAAGTGCAGAAAATGCTGCTCTAAAAGCTCTAGAGCAGGTCATTAAACACAAAAAGTTCTTGCTCGGAGTAGAAAAATTTGTCATTAAACACCAAAAAGCTGCTTTTTTCTGCTCTAGATCGATCTAGAGCAGGTCATTAAACACACTTATTATTTTTTATTTTGAACACAAATGTCATGCACAGCATAAAAAGTCTGATTTACATTCAGCAATTTAAGTCTGTTTAACATATTTTGTATCGGTGTATATCTGTTACATTTCAGAATTACTCTCATCATTTTATTTTGCTGTAATTGAAGTCTATTTTTATGACTTTGTGGACACAAGTACAATAGACTAGCACAATAATGAAAATGTGGTTTAACTAACACATTGGACAAATTAACAGCCATACTCATAGCTATATATTTTTTCTAATTTTTCGCAATACACCTATTTTTTTTTAGATATTTTTTTTACAAATATAGTTTATGTGTTCGTTAAAGTTAAGTTGCTCGTCCAGAATAATACCAAGATATTTTACTTGTTTAATTTGTTCAATTTGCTCATTATTTATATTTACATCAATGGAAACATTATTGTGAGACACACTTACAGTACTACTTCAAAACACCATACATTTAGTTTTATTCACATTAAGGACCAGCCTATTCATTTTCATCCACATACTAACTCTCTCCAGATCTTGATTTAGGGTTTCTGCACACTCTGTTTGGTCCTTTCCAGCAACATATAGAAGACCGTCATCAGCAAACAATACCAGTTTTGACGAATTGATTACTTTGTTCATATCGTTTGTGAACATGTGGAATAACCACACTCCAAGTATTGTACCTTGTGGTATTCCTATGTCCACGTAAATTTGTGGTGATATAATCCCATTGACTGAGGTTCGCTGTGTTCTTCCATGTAAAAATGATTTAAACCATTTGAATTCAGGAGACTTTATTCCGAAGTACTTTAATCTTTATATATAAAAATGAATCACAAAATGTGTTGGTAAGCGCATAACTCAACAACGCCTGGACCAATTTGACCAATTCTTTTACTGTTGTGTTTGTCATTCTAAGGAGAAGGTTTTTATGACATAAAAAATTAAAAAAAAATTTGCAGATATTCCCACAGGAACGGGTTTGGGAACGAAAACTTAGAAACTACTAGACAGGCTTCTTAAACGATTCGAGCATAAGGGGTGCTACATTATCCCCCTCCATCACTAATTTAGATTATATTTCATCTATATAATCCCACGGGCACAGAAACGGGAACGAGAACCGAAATCTTAAAGTTATTTGACCGATATCAAAAATTCATTCAACTCTTGGATGTTAGTGACATAGACTTATGAATGATTCCTGTCAAGGGTTGATCACCCTGTTTCCGAAAGGAACGGGTTGGGGAATGGAAACTTAGAAACTTACTGGACAGCTTTCTATATCCCTTCCAGCACTAGGATTGCTACATTATCCCCATTCATTAGTAATTTAGACCATATTTCATCCCTATAATCCCACGATAACAGAAACGGGAACGAGAACGGGAACCATAAAATTATTTGACCGATTTCCAAAATGCTTTCAACTCTAGGATGTTACATTATCCCTCAGAGAATTAGGCTTATATTTCACATATTTCCAGAGAACGGGAACCTTAAAGTCACTTGACCGATTTTAAAAAATGTTTCAGCTCTAGGATGTTACATTATCCCTCCAGAACGGGGTTTTAAATAGAATTTTAGAAACAACTGGGCAGATTTAAAAAATTCTTTCGCCACTATGATGCCACATAATGCCTCAGTAACTTAGCGTAGATTTCATCCCTATAATCCCACGGAAACAGAAACAGGAATGAGCACGGGAGCATTAAAACTACAGACCCGAGCAACGCCAGGCGACTCAGCTAATTAAATAACAAATAGTAAGATTATTGGATTGTTTGTTTTTAAGAACTCTTTTGACTTTCGCCTGGTAAGAAGAAAGATTGAAACTTTTTTTAGTTAAAAGTGTTACTTTTACAATAATCCAAACTATTTTTTCATATTGTAACGTGAACCCAACATTTAGTACCAATTTCCTAATCGAAAACGTTCAAACGAAAACACAAGTGGCAAAACTAGTGTAAGTGTAGAAATTTGTACTAGGAGGAAAAATGTTTGACAGTTGCAGTGGAGAGTGGAGACAATGTGGAAGTTACTGGAGAGTTCTAGATGGCATGTCATTCGATATAAATAGCCCGCTCGAGGCAACCAGAGGGCAGTTTTAGAGTGATAAAGTTAAGAGTAAATACAAGTGATAGTCCAAAAGTCGAGTTGAGTTCGAATAAAGTGTATATCGAAAGTAGATACTGAATAAAGTGGTAGAATTAAATTGAAAGGTAGAGTTTTATTTTTGCGAACTAAGCGCACGTTACATTGGTGTCAGAAGTGTAAATAAAACTTATTTGAAGTAAAGTGTAAAAAAAAAAAAAAAAGTAAAAAAAAAAAATAATAATTATACAGTGAAAATGGGTAAGTGTTTCTAGAGCGGGATCGAAAAATGAGCTCGTCCTGCGCTTGCGTAACTATTTGGAACAGCAAGGGGAAGACGTAAACACTTTTGTTTTTGAAACAGAAGTGGAAGAAGAGGAAGTAAGTGAAAATATAGATTTTTCTAGTATGATGAAACTTTTGTTAGAACAGCGAAACGAGCAAAAGAAGGAACAGCAGAATGTTCTCGAACAACTTGAAGCACAACGAAACGAGCAAAAGAAGCTGATTGAAGAGCAACGAAGCGAGCAAAAGAAAGAACAGTAGAATGTTCTCGAACAACTTGAAGCACAACGAAACGAGCAAAAGAAGCTGATTGAAGAGCAACGAAGCGAGCAAAAGAAAGAACAGCAGAATGTTCTCGAACAACTGGAAGCACAACGAAACGAACAAAAGAAGGAACAACAGAATATTCTCGAAAGACTTGAGGCACAACAGAATGTTTTGGAAGGTCAGAAAAACATTCTAGAAGGTAAATTGGGTAACATTGAGAAAAATGTATGTGCCCTAGACGAACGCGTTGAAGGTGTGGAGAAACAGCTTTCTGTTGTAGAGAATCGTTTCGAAATCGTAGAAACCCGATGTGATAAACAGTTCTCTGTTCTAACCAAGGAATTAGACCAGATCCGGAAAATCAAAATTCGAGAGTCTGCTGGGGAGTTTGCAAAGAAAAAGGAGATGAAACCCCCAACATTTGATGGACAGTCTTCTTGGCCATTCTACAAGAGACAATTTGAGGCAGCCGCGACAACAAATGACTGGGATGACGAAGACAAGTACATTGCACTGACTCTTGCTCTTAGAGGACCAGCAGCTGAATTACTTCAAACAGTTCCAGCTGGTAAGAGCGGCGATTTCAGTTCTCTCGTGGCAGCTAAAGATAAACGCTTTGGAGATAGCCACTTGAAAGAAGTCTTCCGAGTCCAACTCAATAACAGAGTCCAGAAAAGGGGTGAAAGTCTACAGCGGCTCCAGCGACGTCGAAAGACTGGTTCACCTGGCATACCCGGATGCTGGAGAAGAAATCATCAACCAGCTTGCTGTTGAGTCCTTCGTTAGTGCCATTTCCGATATACATCTTCAGAGGTCTGTGCGGACTGCTAGAACACGTACTCTTTCTGAAACCTTAGCGTTCGCATTGACAATTGAAGCAGCAGAACAGGCTTCTCATGGAGTACATCGACTTAGAGAAGCCATAGTCAAAGAATGCTCGTGCCAAAGAGCTGAAATACAAAAGATCCAACGGAGCGGACCAGCAAGATGTTGGAACTGCAACAAGACCGGGCACTTACAGCGTCAATGCCGACTACCACCAAATAAAGCCGGTTGTCAACATTGTGGAAGCAAGAGATCCAACCCAGAGCAAGGTAACAACAACACCAGCGTTGCCTATCAGCCCGTTTCCCATCAGGGAAACGAGTAAGAACCAACCTCGAGGGGCAGAGGCTGGTTTCTTGTATCGATGGCCCCAGAACCACCATCCAGGTCTCCCAGACCAAACGAGACAACAAAAGTCTGACTGTGGAGACTACTATTAACGGGAACAAACATGTGGCTACCATCGACACCGGTGCCACTGCCTCCATAGTACGTCGAGACCTGGTAAGGACGACGTGGCTTCATAACACCAATAGCTACCGTCTAAGAACCGCAACGGGAGAAGCAGCAAGAGTATATGGAGAAGTGTGTCTTAAAATCCGACTGGCCGATCTAGTGTTTACTCATCAATTCCTGGTGGCAGATATATGTGACGAGTGCATCATTGGAATCGACTTTATGAAACAGCACGGAGTTATTTTAGACATCGGTAATCAGGTTCTGAAGTACCAAAATAAGGAACTTCCAATGACCTATTCGAACGAAAGTACGTCGACATTGAGAACTGTCATCACGGAAGATCTGATTCTGCCTCCTTCTTCTGAAGTGTTCGTTTGGACAAAACTGGAAGGTGAGTTTGGAAGCCTTCGATACCTCATGGTGGAACCAGACCCAGAGTGTTCCTCCCAAAGCGTCATCATTGGGAAAACACTGGTAGCACCGAAGAATAAAATGGTCCCCGTACGATTACTAAACACCAGACCGTACGATGTAAGGTTGAAGAAAGGAGAAGTCGTTGGACGTTGCGAATCCGTTGCAGCAATTACGAAGATCACAGACGAAGCCCCGAGAAAAACTATAACTCCGGAGGAGCTCAAAACCATCAGAGCTAAAATACTGAATTCATCCAACCTTGATCACCAACAAACAAGGATAGCTGAAAATCTCCTACAAGAGTACACTGACTTCTTCGCATCGCAAAAGGGACAATATGGTAGGACACAGTTGGTGCAGCATCGCATCAACACAGGAGATGCAAGACCGATTCGTCAACCCGCAAGACGTCTTCCACTGGCCAAACAAGGTGAGGTTGAGGAAATGATAACAGCAATGAAGAAGGACGGTCTTATCGAAAATTCCAAAAGTCCTTGGGTGTCACCAGTGGTGTTAGTGAAAAAGAAAGACGGAAGCACTCGTTTTTGTGTGGACTACCGAAGGCTGAATGATGTGACTAAGAAAGACAGCTATCCCCTGCCCAGAATCAGTGATACCCTGGATGCCATGGAGGGAGCTCAGTGGTTTTCGACGCTGGACTTGAAGAGTGGATATTGGCAAGTTGACATCCACCCTGATGATCGGGAAAAAACGGCGTTTTCTACAGGTAATGGGCTCTGGCAGTTCAAAGTTATGCCGTTTGGGCTATGCAACGCTCCGGCAACATTCGAGCGTTTGATGGAGTGCGTTCTTCAAGGACTGACGTGGAAAGCGTGCCTAGTCTACTTGGACGATGTCATTGTTTACGGGAAAACATTTGACCAACATTGCAAGAACCTAAAAGCCGTGTTTCAGAGACTTCGAGAGGCTAACCTTAAACTGAATCCGGAAAAATGTGCACTTTTCAAAACCGAAGTTAAGTATTTGGGACATATCATCTCTTCCCAAGGAGTGAAGACTGATCCTGAAAAAGTTGACTCCGTCAAAAATTGGCCAGCATCACAGGACAAACATCAACTCCGAAGCTTTCTTGGTCTTGCCACATATTACCGACGTTTTGTTAAGAACTTTGCCGGAGTTGCAAAGAGTTTACATCAGCTCACCGAAAAAGGGAAGCAGTTTAAATGGTCAGGTGAGTGCGAGAAATCTTTCCAGGAACTCAAATACCGCCTCTGTAATGCTCCAGTGCTGGCACATCCAACACCTGGCAAAACATTCATCATCGACGCAGATGCAAGCAACGTTGGAATCGGGGCGGTACTATCCCAAGTGCATGATGGCGAAGAGAAAGTGGTGGCGTATTACAGCAAGGTCCTCTCGAAGCCCGAAAGAAACTACTGTGTGACCAGAAGGGAACTGCTAGCTCTTATCTTGGCAACAAAGCACTTCCATAAGTACATCTATGGACAGAAATTCCTTCTGCGGACAGACCATGGTGCTCTGAACTGGCTGTTGAACTTCAAAAATCCAGAAGGTCAAGTCGCTAGGTGGATAGAAAGACTGCAAACTTATGATTACCAGATTCAACACCGTAGAGGAAAGCTGCACTCAAACGCCGACGCATTATCCCGAAGACCTTGCAAAGTGGATTGCAAGCATTGCAGGCGGCAAGAAGACAAAGAAAATATTACCGCTCAGCGACTAAGAGCTGACCCAATATGCGGATGGAGCAATGAGGAAGTGAGGACTGCTCAACAGGAGGATCCAGATATCGAACCCATTCTCGCATGGAAAGAAAATGAAGAAAAACCTGAATGGGGAGACATTTCTGACAGGAGTCCAGTTCTCAAAGCCTATTGGGCACAGTGGGACTCACTATATGTGCAAGAAGGTGTCCTCAGGCGAAGATGGGAATCCGCTGATGGTAAGTCATATGTGATGCAGCTGATCGTACCGCAATCCAAAGTCAGTGAAGTTCTGCGGGAGATGCACGACGGACCTTCTGGAGGCCACCTGGGAGTTAACAAAACACTGGAGAAGGTGCGACATCGGTTCTACTGGTTACATGCTAGAGATGACATGGAGAAATGGTGCCGTCAATGTGACAAGTGTGCTGCAACCAAAGGACCTGGTAGGAAGATTCAAGGTAAGATGCATCAGTACAACGTTGGATCGCCTTTTGAGAGGATTGCAGTAGATGTGGCTGGGCCTTTTCCAGAGACCAACGCTGGAAACAAGTACATTCTGGTTGTAATGGACTATTTTAGCAAGTGGCCTGAGGCGTATGCCATCCCAAATCAAGAGGCCAAAACGGTGGTCGACAAGATTGTGTTTAACTGGGTGAGTAGGTTTGGCGTGCCTATGGAACTCCATTCCGACCAAGGGAGGAACTTCGAGTCAAACATCTTCCAAGGAGTGTGCGGACTACTTGGCATTAAGAAAACGAGAACCACACCGCTACATCCACAATCTGATGGGATGGTTGAAAGATTCAACCGGACCTTGAAAGAACACCTTACCAAGGTCGTAGGCGACTACCAAAGAGACTGGGATAGGCACGTACCGCTATTCCTGTTGGCCTATAGAAGTGCAGTACATAGCTCGACAGGACAAACACCATCTGACATCCTGTTCGGGAAAACCATGCGGCTGCCCAGCGAACTTAAATTTGGATGCCCCACAGAGGAGCCACAGGACACGAACGAGTATGTGGACGACCTCAAGGATAGACTCGCTGACATCCATAAAAGAACAAGGGAACGGATGAAAACCTACAGCGACCGGATGAAGACACGGTATGACACAAAAGCGACAACGGCAGGATTCCAAGCAGGAGATCGTGTGTGGCTTTATAATCCTCATCGTCAAAAGGGATTGTCACCGAAACTTCAGCAGAACTGGGAAGGTCCTTATACTGTTGTCACGAGGATTAACGACGTGGTTTACCGCATCCAAAGAGGGCTAAGAGGCAAGTTAAAAGTAGTTCATTGTGACCGGCTGCATCGATATAGTGGCGAGGCTGCAGATGGAATTATTCGGGACGAACAATTTTAAGGAGGGGGCAGTGTAACGTGAACCCAACATTTAGTACCAATTTCCTAATCGAAAACGTTCAAACGAAAACACAAGTGGCAACACTAGTGTAAGTGTAGAAATTTGTACTAGGAGGAAAAATGTTTGACAGTTGCAGTGGAGAGTGGAGACAATGTGGAAGTTACTGGAGAGTTCTAGATGGCATATCATTCGATATAAATAGCCCGCTCGAGGCAACCAGAGGGCAGTTTTGTTTATAGAGTGATAAAGTTAAGAGTAAATACAAGTGATAGTCCAAAAGTTGAGTTGAGTTCGAATAAAGTGTATATCGAAAGTAGATACTGAATAAAGTGGTAGAATTAAATTGAAAGGTAGAGTTTTATTTTTGCGAACTAAGCGCACGTTACAATATGAACACATTGAACTTTATTTACATTCGCAAAACAAAACGAATTGATTTAAAGTGATACTATACACTTTGACATAAGCAATGATAGCGTCTTCTAGGCCTTTGGTAGGGATAATAAGGATCTCGAAGGGATATAGGTTTCGAAATGAAGTCGAAGTTCTTTAGTTATTATGTAGTCAGGAAGAAATGAGTAAAGTAATAAAGGCTCGAAGAAAATTTTAATTTTGGCTCAGACCCAATAAGGGTATTGTAAAATCGCTTGGTGGTCTCTGTGACCATGTTGAACGGTGCAGATGCTGACACTTTGATGTACTCAACAAGTGTCACGAGCTTCGGCTACGGGACGGGAACAACATCATTAGCAGGAACATGGAAATATTCAACCAATTCCCAAAAATTTTTCAATGTTTGAATGCTTCATTGCTCCTGAGTATTAAAGACAATATTTCCTTCCCATATTCTTTCCGGAACGGAAACGGTATTGGCGAAATAACCAAGAAACTGGAAAGTACTTAAGCGATTACAAAAATTCTTTCACTGTTAGAATGCTTCATTGTCCCTGAGAATATATTTCATCACCATTCTCCCACAGGAACGGGAACGGAAATCCAAAAAAAAAACCACTCTACCGATTTCAATGCGTATTTCAATTTAACAGTACTGGGCCGATTCCAAAAACTATGTCATGAGTGCTTAACTGTTCCAAAGTAACATTAACTATATTTCATCCCCATTCTCCCACTAAAATGGTAACTTGGAAACTACTTAACTAAACTTACCTAATTCGATTAACGTAGGGCCTGAGCTACGCCAGGCGGGTCAGCTAGTTTTCTTAATAAAAGTGTATGATTTACAGTTTCAAAGGCTCTTTTTAAATCAAGAAACACAGCAATTACATAGTTTTTATTAAGTGTGTTTAATGAAAAAAAAAGCAGAGCAGCGCAGCTCAGAGCAGAGCAAGAAATATGAAAAATGTCAGGCAACTTAGAGCAGAGTCAGCTGATGCCAAAAATCAGCTGATAAGAAAGCAACAAACATTTTGTGACCTTAGCTAGTTTGCAAAATTATGTTTGGTATCCTATTATAATAAAAATCTATATTCGGAAACATTGGAATCAAAACTAAACTAACATGCGATGTTAATTCAATTGATTTTAAGTTAGATTCGATTTCAAATATACTGCAAAACGCAAAATATAAACAAAAATATTTGAATCAAATGTCAACAGCTGATTTTGACACTTTTGCTCCACTCTACTCTTACTCAAAAGCAAGTGCAGAAAATGCTGCTCTAAAAGCTCTAGAGCAGGTCATTAAACAAAAAAAGTTCTTGCTCGGAGTAGAAAAATTGTCATTAAACACCAAAAAGCTGCTTTTTTCTGCTCTAGATCGATCTAGAGCAGCAGGTCATTAAACACACTTAATAACAAATGAATAGAATTGTTTATTTGTCAGTTTCACAACGAGTTCGACGGTTTGATAGGAAACAATATTCTTTCTCCCTTAAAACACATAGATTATGAAAATAATTTGTTAAGAACTGGAGATAACATAATAACACTCCATTTTAACAGAAATAGTAGTTCCGAAGTTAAATTAATTGATGTAGATATACCCGTGCAACATAAACAAGGATTAGGATATATATAAAATAAACGATATTAGGAAACAGTTTGAGAGTAGAGGAAGGAATCTACAACATAGACAATTATGTCATGTTTGCAAAAGCAGAAGTAGTTGGAAACAACACAGATCTGATCCCCTTTGAAGATTAAGTGGATATCGAAAAAGTAGATTTCAACAACTTCAATATAATAGAAGAACATCCCGAAAACTTATCGTTGTCAGACCAAATAAGAACTAATCATTTTAATAGTGAAGAAAAAAGTGAGTTAATAAAATTGATCAAACAATACAATGATATTTTCTACAATGAAAACACCAAACTTTCATTTACAAGTGAAATAAAACATACAATAAGAACAACGGACAATGTTCCAATACAGAGCAAGAGCTATAGGTATCCATTTATCCATAAAGAAGAGGTTAATAAACAGATAAAAGAAATGTTAGACAATAATATCATTCGTCACAGCAACTCACCTTATTCGGCGCCCATATGGATTGTCCCTAAGAAGGTTGACGCCAGTGGGAAACCAAAATGGAGGTTGGTGATTGACTACAGAAAGCTCAATCAAGTGACAATCGATGATAAATACCCAATCCCGAACATTAACGAAATACTAGACAAACTTGATGCCAACATTTTACTACACTCGATCTTGCAAAGGGATTTCATCAGATTGAAATTCACGAAGATGATATACATAAAGCCGTTTTTAGTATTGAGAATGGACATTATGAGTTCTTACGAATGCCATTCGGACTAAAAACAGCACCAGCCACATTTCAGAGGCTTATGACTGATAGCTCAATCGTAGAATCAATTGATTCTCTTGAACATCGTCGAAACGTTGCCTGTCTCACTCTCTTTTATCGCTTTTTTCACAAGCAGTGCTCCAGTGAAGTATTCAGTTACATTCCTCCCCTGAAACAATGAAGCCGCAACACCCACCTCGCTAGGAATGTTCATCAGCTTTACATGGCTCTGTATTTCCCCTGCATTACGATTCACAAAGATTCAAAAGCAACGTGCATCGGTGTCTCTTTTCAAGTCCTCTCCTATTTTCCTAAATGCTCGCACTGTGTTTTATAACATTATGAGGGTTTTCATTCATTATAAAAAAAAAAATTTGCCTCTTCTAACAAACTTGAAGTTATTGTTTCTTTGAGCTTTGTTCTCTTAAGCTATAGGTACATCTTTTATAGTTTAACCATCAACACTTTTTATAAATGCAATCAAAGGTTCAATTAAAGACATGGCTAGGTTATACTGCAAAATAAATATTATATTTTTTAGATCTGATGTTTTGAGCTTTTCATTTTTTAGTCGATTCTGAATTTAGAATATTTGTTTTTGGTTGTTGTTTAATCTATTTGAGTATTTGTTTGTGGTTTTTTGATTTTTCAATTTATTCCCATATGCTGTTTGTTGTTTGTAGGATTCGTTATTCATTTTTCAATACGAATAAACTGTTCTTAGTTTATAGGAGCAGCAGCAGACTCAGTTGCTTTAGAACTCCCAGCAGCATGATACACATGTACAGCTTTATTTCTTTTATCGCCTTAAAAGAATTCAATTTCAAAAAATATCTACATATAAACAAGTTTAAGTCCTTTGAATTATTTTGCTGCGGTAAAATTTACCACAACAAAAACCATCTTACGATAGTTTGTTTTAAACCTTATTTTTTTTTTTTTTGCTTTTGGTCGCAGCTGCATGGTTCTGGGTGAGTTGAGGGCAGCCATGGTCCCATCAACCAATGGCGTACTCACAGAGAACCCTGCAGAAGCAACCAACTACCTGCGAACAGAACGGACGGTTCTGTAAAACTCTTTACCCTTCCTCTTCACTTCCTGATTCCTGATACCTACCCCATCTTTCCACCTGGTCATCAATCGTGTCGAGCCAGCAGGTTGGCTGGAGACTCTCACGCAACATCATGTATGCATACTGCTAAAGGACAGAAGGAGTCTGTTTCCTATCATAATATACACAAACCTACATTGATACACAATCACCATCATACGTACATACATACTTACACTGATCCATACACATCAATCACCGCATACACAAACCTACACTGTTCAGAAACATTGCATACACACACTTTCACTGATACACAAATCATCCATCACACATATACATACAAATCAGTCATCATCCTCATACAACGACACTGATACACAAGTTCATCAACACCAAATTATTATCAATGGCAAAGTACCCAACGAACATACTTTTCTATGGCCGAGTGCCCAACTTTTAACTTTAACTTTAATTACTAATCGCCACTTAAATTTTGTTGCAGGAAAATCACGTTATTTGTCAGTCTTCCCCTGTTAAAAATCTGAACAAAAGTCCACCAGATCTAGATTGTAAAAAAATACGCGTTACCAATTTTTCCTCCTTCTCTTCGAAACATTTTGCTACGTCGTTACTAGAAAAGTTGTCTGCAGACCCGTTCTGCACATAATTTTCCCTACCACCGATGTAGCTTAACTCTTAGTTGCACAGAATGGTGCATGTCTTCGATTTATCGCTTTCGCTACAAAAAAAGGCACTGAACTCTTCCGTCCGCTGTAAGCCGACCATAATTTCCCAAGATCGTGGAAATTTGGTGGCTAAGAGGAATATTGAGAGATTGTAGGGTATTCCAAATAAAACGATAGTCCTCTCACGCAAAACGCTGATTGGTGCTTAATATCCGTAATGGAACCCACTGTGGCTGAGTGAACGGCCAAGACACACGACGACCATGAAGAAGCTTGATGAGAGAGTTGGGGAAGTCACTTCATTGTTGGCTATAGAACATAGAGGTTTTGTGAGAAAAAGCGATAAAATCATTTAAAAAAAAAAGCGATTTGATTTTGATCAGCCATATTGGTTAATTTTTGAGATTTTGTTTTAAAAAGTCCAAGTAAAAGTTTTGAGACTGATTGGAAAATTAGTAATTTTCTTGTACGATTCGAGTAATTTTTTTTCTCGCGTGTGGATAAAGGGTTGTGTCAGAGCGGGCCAGTGACAGAATTTCCCACCAGAAAATAATAAGGAAGTGTCAGAGGACACAGACATTTCAAGTAGAGTGAAAGCTATTGTGTAAAGTGTGCGTTGAAAATTGTTGAATTTTGCTTCAATTGTGCGTTCAAATCTGGTTGTCTTTTGTGTCGATAATATCCCGAATTTTGAGGTACTCGCGACCTTTTCCATTGCCATACGGCATCTTCAAGACAGCACGATAGTGGGCTTTTCTTGCTTCATTTGTTTTTGGCGAATCTACTGTTTGCTTGCTTTTCTTTTCACAATCTTCTAAAAATTATTATAACCTTGTCATTCCGAAAAGATTTGGTTTTTTAATCCTGAATTTTAAGGTTTTCCCAACCTCATTACTTGAACATTAATGAGAACAAGCATTCACTAAACAAACTTTTTCATTTTAAAATACTGCAGACATAAATTCACGAAGTTCAAACAAAAAAGTAGAACCAGTAGGTTACACCACAATCTCAGGTTGTAGGAAAGCAAAAAACCGAACGCCTATTTGACAACTGAAAATTTCATGAACGCTGAACCCAACGAATAATAAAAAGAAAAAAAGAAAAGAGTACTATTACATGGTGAAATTTGCTTCATGAAACTGCTCGAACACCGTAAGTGCAAAGAAGAATGAAAGCTGGAAAAAAAAGAGATGGACAACAAACTCTGTGTCGCATGGGTTATGGTTTTGGTGAAACAGATTTGGCGTTTCTCTTTGTCTATGTTCGTATTTTTGTTTATTCTGCTTCATTTGGGTCAATAATAAGTAATAATACTAATAATAATGACTTTTTTGTTTTTCAATTGCCAATAAAAGAGGTTTTGAAGCAGCCAGACACTAGTAGTAAACTATTTTTCCACTAAAACAAAAACACCGAATAAACGGTGAAATTTACATGAAACTGTACGAACACCATAAGTGCAAAAGAGAACGAACGTTCGAAAAAAGAGATGGACAATGGGCTATCGTGTGTCGCATGGGTTATGGTTTTGGTGAAACAGCTTTGAGTTTCTCTTTGTTCTTATTCGTGTTTTGTTTACTCTGCTTCATTCGGTTCAATATTAATGAGTAAAACTAATAATAAATTTTTTGTTTTTCAATTGCCAAAGAAAGACGTTTTGAATCAGCCAGACACTAGTTGATACCTAACTATTTTTCCCCAAAATAAAATCACGGAATGAAAGATAAAGAGAAACGTAAAACTAGTTTCATGAAACGGGATTTCATCGTGTAATAGCCCTTGTGACACGGGATGGTAGAACAAAGAAGAATTCGAAGAAGATTCATGAAACAAATTTCACCGTGTAATAGTCCTCAAAGAAGGGAATCCCCTTCTGGCCTGTTTTGAAGATAAGATTGCTGCCACGTTTGGATTAAATTTAAAGTAAGTTAAGTTTGTTTAGGGTGACATTACACTTTACTACAAGTGTAAGATATTTTAGGTCTTTGAAAAAAGTAGGAGTACGAATGTGAAAAGAAGAGTACGGGCGTACGGAGTTGAAAGTAGTACAACACGACGAGAGAGTTGAGGGAAGTTACTTATGTATGTATCTTGTGAGTAGCCATATTGGTTTAATTTTGTATTAAAATTTCTTAAGTATGTAATAAATTACAAGTGGAGTAATTTGCAAAGGTGTAAATTTTCTTCTCAACTCAAATCTTTTATTTTCGAGTGTTGATAAAGGGTATTGCTGGCAGAACAGGTCAGACTTCAGATTTTCCTGCGAGAATTTGAATTGAAAGAAAGATGTGTCAGAGAGGAGTAAAAATTGATGAAAAAGTAGCGTGAACAATTTTTAACTTGTGTGTTAGTTTTCTTTTCCTGTCTAGTAGGTACAATAATTCATATAGTCGTGAGCTTTGTCATTGCCGTACGCCATTTTTAAGTCCGTGCGATAACGGCTTTTTCTTTTCTGGAACTTTCTTTTGAACGAAAAATACCGTTGGCTTTCTTTTTTTTTGCTTTTCCGAAATACCTTCAACAATTTTAATCTATATTTATATATAAAAGAAAGTCGTGTTAGTTACACTATTCATAACTCAAGAACGGCTGAATGTGTTGGTGGGGAGGTAGCTTAGGACCAGAGGACGAACACAAAATACTTTTAATCCCTATATTTCTATGGGAACTAGAACATAAACGGGAACGTAGAAACTACTGACCCGATTTCAAAAATTCTTTTGCCGTAAGTATGCTACACTATGACCCACAGAATAAGGAATATACAGAAGGTCCACTTCACAGAGTAGAACAGAGAGTCCACTTCCACCATCTCCACCCGCAAAACCCGCAAATTTCCCAAAAATGAACTTTAGGGAACAGGAAATGGTTCATTGAAAAAGTTCATTGCTGAGGTGAGATATACAGAAAATAGAACTTTGACTAAAGCTTTGCGGGATCTCCTAGAACTATACATTATTGAGTAGTGCTTTAATTAAATTGGGGATTTGCTTTTGGTAACAAGATCTCAACCTTTTTGTTAGATATAATCTTGAAAACACTATAGGGTTAAGTAATAATTGGTTTTAAGTGCACTTGGGAGAAGTAGAAGAAGAAGAAATAAAATATAAAATATGTATAAATTTTGTTGTATCTTTTTTATACCTACTCCTAAATGTATGTTCTTTTTTTTATTCTTTCGAAAGCCTACCACACCAGCTGCTTTCGAGTGGTGAGCTTAAAGCTATGTGTTGTAAAATTTAATAGAACGTCTGCGTCGGCATGCAGTTAAGGTTATTTTTTTCTCTTTTTGAGTAAAATACTTTATGAAATGGAAAATAAAGTTCATATATGACACATAAATCAGTTTTTCAACATTCAAGACTGTAAGAAAGCTTAAAAATACCAACTTTTATGCAACAAAATAAAAAACGTTATATTTTCGGAATTGATCTCACCTCAACCGTCTTTTTGCACTGACCACATTTTCCGGCCCGGGGGCTTCCGGCCCGGGGGCTTCCGCTAAGTTTTAGCTTGTAGGCAAAATGAACTTTTTGGATGAAGTGGACCTTCTGTATATTCCTTATTCTGTGGGTCATAGCACAGAGTAGAACAGAGAGTCCACTTCCACCATCTCAACCCGCAAAACCCGCAAATTTCCCAAAAATTTACTTTAGGGAACAGAAAATGGTTCATTGAAAAAGTTCATTGCTGAGGTGAGATATACAGGAAAAAGAACTTTGACTAAAGCTTTGCGGGATCTCCTAGAACTATACCTTATTGAGTAGTGCTTCAATTAAATTGGGGATTTGCTTTTCGTAACAAGATCTCAACCTTTTTGTAAGATATAATCTTGAAAACACTGTAGGGTCAAGTAATAATTGGTTTTAAGTGCACTTGAAAGAAGTAGAAGAAGCAGAAATAAAATATAAAATATGTATACATTTTTTTCTATCTTTTTTTATACCTACTCCTAAATGTATGTTCGTTTTTTTATTCTTTCGAAAGCCTACCACACCAGTTGCTTTCGAGTGGTGAGCTTAAAGCTATGTGTTGTAAAATTTAATAGAACGTCTGCGTCGGAATGCAGTTAAGGTTATTTTTTTCTCTTTTTGCGTAAAATACTTTCTGAAATGGAAAATAAAGTTCATATATGACACACAAATCAGTTTTTCAACATTCTAGACTGTAAGGATGCTTAAAAATACCAACTTTTATGCAACAAAATAAAAAACGTTAAGTTTTTTTAATTGATCTCACCTCAACCGTCTTTTTCCACTGACCACACTTTCCGGCCCGGGGGCTTCCGCTAATTTTAGCTTGTAGGCAAAATGAACTTTTTGGATGAAGTGGACCTTCTGTATATTCCTTATTCTGTGGTCCACTTCATCCAAAAAAATTATTTTGCCTACAAGCAAAAGGGGGCCGGAAGCCCCCGGGCCGGAAAGTGTGGTCAGTAGAAAAAGACGGTTGAGGTGAGATCAATTCCAAAAACTTAACGTTTTTTATTTTGTTGCATAAAAGTTGGTATTTTTAAGCTTTCTTACAGTCTTGAATGTTGAAAAACTGATTTATGTGTCATATATGAACTTTATTTTCCATTTCATAAAGTATTTTACTCAAAAAGAGAAAAAAATAACCTTAACTGCATGCCGACGCAGACGTTCTATTAAATTTTACAACACATAGCTTCAAGTTCACCACTCGAAAGCAGCTGGTGTGGTAGGCTTTCGAAAGAATAAAAAAAAGAACATACATTTAGGAGTAAGTATAAAAAAGATACAACAAAATTTATACATATTTTATATTTTATTTCTTCTTCTTCTACTTCTCCCAAGTGCACTTAAAACCAATTATTACTTAACCCTATAGTGTTTTCAAGATTATATCTAACAAAAAGGTTGAGATCTTGTTACCAAAAGCAAATCCCCAATTTAATTAAAGCACTACTCAATAATGTATAGTTCTAGGAGATCCCGCAAAGCTTTAGTCAAAGTTCTATTTTCTGTATATCTCACCTCAGCAATGAACTTTTTCAATGAACCATTTCCTGTTCCCTAAAGTTCATTTTTGGGAAATTTGCGGGTTTTGCGGGTGGAGATGGTGGAAGTGGACTCTCTGTTCTACTCTGTGCTATGACCGATCAACATAAACTTTTATTCATCCCCATATTCCCACGGGATCGTGATTGGGAAAGTAAACTTGGAAACTACTGGACAGATTTCAAAAATTATTTCTGCTCTATGATGCTACATTATCCCTTAGTAGCATAGATTATATTTCATCCATACATTCCCATGGGAACAGAAACGGGAACTAGAACGGCAACCTTAAAACCACAAGATCTTTTTCAAAAATTGTTCATCTTTAAGATGGTACATTATTCATTAACATTAATTATTTCATCCTCATGTTCCCACGGGACCCGAGCAAAGCCAGAGGGCTCAGCTATATATATTTTTTTCGGAACGGAAACCTAGATACCAATGGACAGATCTCACAAATTCTTTCAGAATTGGGATGATACATTATCCCTTAGTAAATAAGATTATAATTCATCCCCATCTTCCCACGGGAACGAAACCATGAACCTCAAAACTATTTGACCGATTTCAAAAATTCTTTCGAATTTAGGATGGTTCGCGAACGTGATTGGGAAAGCAAACCTTATAAAATTTTTTAACCAATTTCAAAAGTTCTTTCGAATTTTATAACTCAAGGACGGCTGAACCGATTTTGCTGAAAATTGGTGGGGAGGTAGCTAAGGACAAGGTGACGGTCCCTATAACAGCATTTCTATCCCGCCACCGACATAAAATGTAAACGAAGTGCTTAAAATCACAACAGTAAAAGTAAGCAATAAAAAAATCTGACATTGGGCGTTGACTATCGTTTCATTGACTCAAATAAACAAAAAGCAGCGTGCAACAGAAACGACATCAAAGCAATGCGTTAGCTCTCGTTATAAACAAAACCCTGTTCTTAAACAAAAAAAAAAAAACAGTTGACTTCTCATGACATGCATAATGCAAATGTCAGCCAATTTATGAGTCAGCGGTGATCTTCGCTCAACACTCGGGAATGTTTCAGATATACTCATATACCTCTTATCCCTCGACATTTACGGCGTTGATAAAGTCTGTGTTTTTAAAGTTCCCGTCCTTCTATTTGCGTGGGAATATGCGGATAATAATATAGTACATACAGGGACGTATCTCTCCTTAATGTTTTATCTAATATTCGAAAGATCTTTTGAAATTGCTCAAAAAGTTTAAAAGGTCCCGTTATCGTTTCCGATCTATCATGCATTCGCTGGACCATAAATAATTCACAAGATCAATCATTGAATGTTTTTCCCATGGTGAGTTATATGTGGCATGCTCACGAGTCGGAAGATCATATGCGTTATTTGTTCTCGTGCCTGATAGAAAGACGAAAAATATCGTCTAACAAACGGTGCTTCACTGGAAAGTGCAACACATGGAAATAAATAAATCTATCTATCTGTAACGTGAACCCAACACTTAATACCAATTTCCTAATGGAAAACGTTCAACCGAAAACACATCTGGCAGCACTGGTGTAAGTGTAGAAATTTTGAAGGAGAGAAAGTGTTTGACAGCCAGTGGAGAGTGGAGACAATGTAGAAGTTACTGGAGAGTTCTAGATGGCATGTCATTCGATATAAATAGCCCGCCCGAGGCAACCAGAGGGCAGTTTTGTTTATAGAGTGATAAAGTTAAGAGTAAATACAAGTGATAGTCCAAAAGTCGAGTTGAGTTCGAATAAAGTGTATATCGAAAGTAGATATTGAATAAAGTGGTAGAATTAAATTGAAAGGTAGAGTTTTATTTTTTTGCGAACTAAGCGCACGTTACATTGGTGTCAGAAGTGTAAATAAAACTTATTTGACTAGTAAAGTGTAAAAAAAAAAAAAAAAAGTAAAAAGAAAATAATAATTATATACAGCGAAAATGGGTAAGTTGTTAGAAGAGCTCACTTGCATTGAGCTTAAAAGTGAGTTAGGTAAGCGAAATCTTTCTAGAGCGGGATCGAAAAATGAGCTCGTCCTGCGCTTGCGTAACTATTTGGAACAGCAAGGGGAAGACGTAAACACTTTTGTTTTTGAAACAGAAGTGGAAGAAGAGGAAGTAAGTGAAAATATAGATTTTTCGAGTATGATGAAACTTTTGTTAGAACAGCGAAACGAGCAAAAGAAGGAACAGCAGAATGTTCTCGAACAACTTGAAGCACAACAAAACGAGCAAAAGAAGCTGATTGAAGAGCAACGAAGCGAGCAAAAGAAAGAACAGTAGAATGTTCTCGAACAACTTGAAGCACAACGAAACGAGCAAAAGAAGCTGATTGAAGAGCAACGAAGCGAGCAAAAGAAAGAACAGCAGAATGTTCTCGAACAACTGGAAGCACAACGAAACGAACAAAAGAAGGAACAACAGAATATTCTCGAAAGACTTGAGGCACAACAGAATGTTTTGGAAGGTCAGAAAAACATTCTAGAAGGTAAATTGGGTAACATTGAGAAAAATGTATGTGCCCTAGACGAACGCGTTGAAGGTGTGGAGAAACAGCTTTCTGTTGTAGAGAATCGTTTCGAAATCGTAGAAACCCGATGTGATAAACAGTTCTCTGTTCTAACCAAGGAATTAGACCAGATCCGGAAAATCAAAATTCGAGAGTCTGCTGGGGAGTTTGCAAAGAAAAAGGAGATGAAACCCCCAACATTTGATGGACAGTTTTCTTGGCCATTCTACAAGAGACAATTTGAGGCAGCCGCGACAACAAATGACTGGGATGACGAAGACAAGTACATTGCACTGACTCTTGCTCTTAGAGGACCAGCAGCTGAATTACTTCAAACAGTTCCAGCTGGTAAGAGCGGCGATTTCAGTTCTCTCGTGGCAGCTAAAGATAAACGCTTTGGAGATAGCCACTTGAAAGAAGTCTTCCGAGTCCAACTCAATAACAGAGTCCAGAAAAGGGGTGAAAGTCTACAGCAGCTCCAAGCAGACGTCGAAAGACTGGTTCACCTGGCATACCCGGATGCTGGAGAAGAAATCATCAACCAGCTTGCTGTTGAGTCCTTCGTTCGTGCCATTTCCGATATACATCTTCAGAGGTCTGTGCGGACTGCTAGAACACGTACTCTTTCTGAAACCTTAGCGTTCGCATTGACAATTGAAGCAGCAGAACAGGCTTCTCATGGAGTACATCGACTTAGAGAAGCCATAGTCGAAGAATGCTCGTGCCAAAGAGCTGAAATACAAAAGAACCAGCGGAGCGGACTAGCAAGATGTTGGAACTGCAACAAGACCGGGCACTTACAGCGTCAATGCCGACTACCACCAAATAAAGCCGGTTGTCAACATTGTGGAAGCAAGAGATCCAACCCAGAGCAAGGTAACAACAACACCAGCGTTGCCTATCAGCCCGTTTCCCATCAGGGAAACGAGTAAGAACCAACTTCGAGGGGCAGAGGCTGGTTTCTTGTATCGATGGCCCCAGAACCACCATCCAGGTCTCTCAGACTAAACGAGACAACAAAAGTCTGACTGTGGAGACTACTATTAACGGGAACAAACATGTGGCTACCATCGACACCGGTGCCACTGCCTCCATTGTACGTCGAGACCTGGTAAAGACGACGTGGCTTCATAACACCAATAGCTACCGTCTCAGAACCGCAACGGGAGAAGCAGCAAGAGTATACGGAGAAGTGAGTCTTAAGATCCGACTGGCCGATCTAGTGTTTACTCATCAATTCCTGGTGGCAGATATATGTGACGAGTGCATCATTGGAATCGACTTTATGAAACAGCACGGAGTTATTTTAGACATCGGTAATCAGGTTCTGAAGTACCAAAATAAGGAACTTCCAATGACCTATTCGAACGAAAGTACGTCGACATTGAGAACTGTCATCACGGAAGATCTGATTCTGCCTCCTTCTTCTGAAGTGTTCGTTTGGACAAAACTGGAAGGTGAGTTTGGAAGCCTTCGATACCTCATGGTGGAACCAGACCCAGAGTGTTCCTCCCAAAGCGTCATCATTGGGAAAGCACTGGTAGCACCGAAAAACAAAATGGTCCCCGTACGATTACTAAACACCAGACCGTACGATGTTAGGTTGAAGAAAGGAGAAGTCGTTGGACGTTGCGAATCGGTTGCAGCAATTACGAAGATCACAGACGAAGCCCCAAGAAAAACTATAACTCCGGAGGAGCTCAAAACCATTAGAGCTAAAATACTGAATTCATCCAACCTTGATCACCAACAAACAAGGATAGCTGAAAATCTCCTACAAGAGTACACTGACATCTTCGCATCGCAAAAGGGACAATATGGAAGGACACAGTTGGTGCAGCATCGCATCAACACAGGAGATGCAAGACCGATTCGTCAACCCGCAAGACGTCTTCCACTGGCCAAACAAGGTGAGGTTGAGGAAATGATAACAGCAATGAAGAAGGACGGTCTTATCGAAAATTCCAAAAGTCCTTGAGCGTCACCAGTGGTGCTAGTGAAAAAGAAAGACGGAAGCACTCGTTTTTGTGTCGACTACCGAAGGCTGAATGATGTGACTAAGAAGGACAGCTATCCCCTGCCCAGAATCAGTGATACCCTGGATGCCATGGAGGGAGCTCAGTGGTTTTCGACGCTGGACTTGAAGAGTGGATATTGGCAAGTTGACATCCACCTTGATGATCGGGAAAAGACGGCGTTTTCTACAGGTAATGGGCTCTGGCAGTTTAAAGTTATGCCGTTTGGGCTATGCAACGCTCCGGCAACATTCGAGCGTTTGATGGAGTGCGTTCTTCAAGGACTGACGTGGAAAGCGTGCCTAGTCTACTTGGACGATGTCATTGTTTACGGGAAAACATTTGACCAACATTGCAAGAACCTAAAAGCCGTGTTTCAGAGACTTCGAGAGGCTAACCTTAAACTGAATCCGGAAAAATGTGCACTTTTCAAAACCGAAGTTAAGTATTTGGGACATATCATCTCTTCCCAAGGAGTGAAGACTGATCCTGAAAAAGTTGACTCCGTCAAAAATTGGCCAACATCACAGGACAAACATCAACTCCGAAGCTTTCTTGGTCTTGCCACATATTACCGACGTTTTGTTAAGAACTTTGCCGGAGTTGCAAAGAGTTTACATCAGCTCACCGAAAAAGGGAAGCAGTTTAAATGGTCAGGTGAGTGCGAGAAATCTTTTCAGGAACTCAAATACCGCCTCTGTAACGCTCCAGTGCTGGCACATCCAACACCTGGCAAAACGTTCATCATCGACGCTGATGCAAGCAACGTTGGAATCGGGGCGGTACTATCCCAAGTGCATGATGGCGAAGAGAAAGTGGTGACATATTACAGCAAGGTCCTCTCGAAGCCCGAAAGAAACTACTGCGTGACCAGAAGGGAACTGCTAGCTCTTATCTTGGCAACAAAGCACTTCCATAAGTACATCTATGGACAGAAATTCCTTCTGCGGACAGACCATGGTGCTCTGAACTGGCTGTTGAACTTCAAAAATCCAGAAGGTCAAGTCGCAAGGTGGATAGAAAGACTGCAGACCTATGATTACCAGATTCAACACCGCAGAGGAAAGTTGCACTCAAACGCCGACGCATTATCCCGAAGACCTTGCAAAGTGGATTGCAAGCATTGCAGGCGGCAAGAAGACAAAGAAATCATTACCGCTCAGCGACTAAGAGCTGATCCAATAAGCGGATGGAGCAATGAGGAAGTGAGGACTGCTCAACAGGAAGATCCAGATATCGAACCCATTCTCGCATGGAAAGAAAATGAAGAGAAACCTGAATGGGGAGACATTTCTGACAGGAGTCCAGTTCTCAAAGCCTATTGGGCACAGTGGGACTCACTATATGTGCAAGAAGGTGTCCTCAGGCGAAGATGGGAATCCGCTGACGGTAAGTCATATGTGATGCAGCTGATCGTACCGCAATCGAAAGTCAGTGAAGTTCTGCGGGAGATGCACGACGGACCTTCTGGAGGCCACCTGGGAGTTAACAAAACACTGGAGAAGGTGCGACATCGGTTCTACTGGTTACATGCTAGAGATGACGTGGAGAAATGGTGCCGTCAATGTGACAAGTGTGCTGCAACCAAAGGACCTGGTAGGAAGATTCAAGGTAAGATGCATCAGTACAACGTTGGATCGCCTTTTGAGAGGATCGCAGTAGATGTGGCTGGGCCTTTTCCAGAGACCAACGCTGGAAACAAGTACATTCTGGTTGTAATGGACGATTTTAGCAAGTGGCCTGAGGCGTATGCCATCCCAAATCAAGAGGCCAAAACGGTGGTCGACCAGATTGTGTTTAACTGGGTGAGTAGGTTTGGCGTGCCTATGGAACTCCATTCCGACCAAGGGAGGAACTTCGAGTCAAACATCTTCCAAGGAGTGTGCGGACTACTTGGCATTAAGAAAACGAGAACCACACTGCTTCATCCACAATCTGATGGGATGGTTGAAAGATTCAACCGGACCTTGAAAGAACACCTTACCAAGGTCGTAGGCGACTACCAAAGAGACTGGGATAGGCACGTACCGCTATTCCTGTTGGCCTATAGAAGTGCAGTACATAGCTCGACAGGACAAACACCATCTGATATCCTGTTCGGGAAAACCATGCGGCTGCCCAGCGAACTTAAATTTGGATGCCCCACAGAGGAGCCACAGGACACGAACGAGTATGTGGACGACCTCAAGGAGAGACTCGCTGACATCCATAAAAGAACAAGGGAACGGATGAAAACCTACAGCGACCGGATGAAGACACGGTATGACACAAAAGCGACAACGGCAGGATTCCAAGCAGGAGATCGTGTGTGGCTTTATAATCCTCATCGTCAAAAGGGATTGTCACCGAAACTTCAGCAAAACTGGGAAGGTCCTTATACTGTTGTCACGAGGATTAACGACATGGTTTACCGCATCCAAAGAGGACTAAGAGGCAAGTTAAAAGTAGTTCATTGTGACCGGCTGCATCGATATAGTGGCGAGGCTGCAGATGGAATTATTCGAGACGAACAATCTTAAGGAGGGGGCAGTGTAACGTGAACCCAACACTTAATACCAATTTCCTAATCGAAAACGTTCAACCGAAAACACATCTGGCAGCACTGGTGTAAGTGTAGAAATTTTGAAGGAGAGAAAATGTTTGACAGCCAGTGGAGAGTGGAGACAATGTAGAAGTTACTGGAGAGTTCTAGATGGCATGTCATTCGATATAAACAGCCCGCCCGAGGCAACCAGAGGGCAGTTTTGTTTATAGAGTGATAAAGTTAAGAGTAAATACAAGTGATAGTCCAAAAGTCGATAGATATTGAATAAAGTGGTAGAATTAAATTGAAAGGTAGAGTTTTATTTTTTTGCGAACTAAGCGCACGTTACATATCTATCTATCTATCTATCTATCTATCTTTATAAAAAATAGGATGTCTGTATGTTTGTATGTATGTCCGGTATAGACTCCTAAGCCACCCAACGGATTTCTATGAAATTTAAAGGGTTGACATAGTTTAGCCCAGAGATGGTTTTTGTCAAGGTTTGATCCCCATATTCATACAGGAATGGGGTTGGGAACGGAAACGTAGAAACTACTTGATTTATTTCCAAAAATTCTTTCAGCATTAGGGGTGCTATATTATCCCCCTCCATCAGTAACTAAGACTATATTTCATCCCTATAATCCCAGGCGAACAGAAATAGGAACGAGAACGGGAACATTAAAGTTACTTGACCGATTTCAAATATTCTTTCAACTGTATGTAACATTATCCCTTAGTGACATAGACTTATAAGAACGGGGTTGGGAACGGAAACTTAGAAACTACTGGACGGCTTTCAACAATTCTTTCAGCATTCGGATGCCACATAATACCTCACTAGCTTAGTGTAAACCTCATGCCTATAATCCCACAGAAACAGAAAAAGGAAAGAGAACGCGAACCTTAAAGTTATTTGACCGATTTCAAAAATGTTACATTATCATAAATAGACATGGGTGATTCTTATATAGCTGTGATTTTTACAACTCAAAATTTTTTTAAACCAAAAATGCTATAAAATTTGTGATCTGGGTGTTATTGGTCTTTTATTATGCTCAAAATTAAGCCTGTAACGTAGCTCTACTACAACTGCAATAGAATAGATGCTAGAACAAAAATTTGAAATTTCACTACCACGGTACTGACATCAAAATGAAATATTCAGAATATTTGGCTAAATCTCTTAGAATAATAAAGCAAATGATAAATTATAGGATTTTGATAGTTATACAGAGACATTTACGGTATTTTCCTTCTTGATTTTAACAATCTTTAAAATTTATTAACAGTAGAATTAAAATAAAAATGTTTATAATAGTCTTAGAATAAAACAAAGGTTAACATTAGTCAAATATTGAAATTCATTGAAGTTTTTAACAAAAAACAATTTAAATCTTATAACACTAGATCAATTAAGCATGATGATAAATTAAAACATCAAGGAAATATTCATTTAAATATTATTTGATTTGTTTACCAAGGTACTGTCATCCACGGTACTGACATTTGTCAGTACCGTGGATGTATAATTAACCTTACTTAAATTCTCACACTTACTTAAAATGATTGGCTAAATAATTTTGAATTAACACGTGAATTTAAATAATTATTCAGTATAATAAATTGACCTAAACATTCTATTAACACGCGTGAATTTCAATACCATGGTACTGACCGGTAATTTTATGACATACCTTTTAAAAAACACAACAGATTATTTCTGTTTTAACATCGAGTCTAGAGACAACCTCACAGCTATGAATTGTACACAAATAATCATTCTTCAGAATGCCACTAGAGCGAGTGACAGAAACTGAATAAAAGATGGCGTTTAAGCGGGAAATATTTTAAATTTTAAAATTGAATAAAATCCAGGACATGAAGCAATGACCATTATTCCTCTCTACTAGTCAATATTGGGATACAATTGTAGCATAATTTGATGAAATGTACAATAGGTTTTAGTTATAAAAGCAAAACTTTAGATTATAATACGACTATTTATAGAAATTTATGTATTTAGGTCGAAAAACGAAATGCGGACATTCAATCCATCATACTTATGCTTCAATATACATTGTCGACACTAAAATACTATCAAATTCATCATAATTATAATTTTTTAATAAAACAAAACATGCTAAACAATAAATACAGTACTAGACATAAAAAATCACAGTTAAATAAGAATCACTCACATAGACTTACATTTCATTCACATATTTCCATGGGAACGAAAGATCCCACAGGAACGGGGTTGGGAACGGAAACTTAGAAACTACTAAACTGATTTCGGAAAATTCTTTCAGCACTGTGATGCCACATAATTTATCAGTAACTTAGCAAAGATTTCATCCCTATAGTCCCATAGGAACAGACACATTAATCCTATATTTTAGAAAAGATTTTGAATTTTAATCCTAATCTCTTAAGGTTTTCCCAACCATAAATACAATTGTAAAATTTCTAGAACAGTCTTTGTTCTTTCCATTTGGTTCGTTTATTTTTATTTTTGGTCTTTTTACCTTTTTTCAGATTTTTTTAAGATTCCTTTCAATGATTTTCTGGCGCCCATTTCTTTTATTTGTTAAATATGTACTAACGAACATTTAATTTGAATAATTCCGCTTACACCCACTCACCCACTAAATAAATACGTCGATTGTTTTGTTAATAATATTTGCCTTCCCCAAGTAATAAAAACATTTCCACTGAACGCACTCCCAGCTCAGCGACAGTGGAACCAGCCCATATTTTCTGCTGAATGCACTTTTCTGCCCATCGATCAAACACACTTTTTCATTAAACGTAGTTCTTTCGAAATTCCAATCGGTGCACATGGACTGTGCAATTCCTACTTTTTTTCGGTTGGAATCGTTTAGCTTGTCTGTGTTTAATAGTTCGCGGTTTATAAGTCCGCAATCATCCTAATTTGTAAATTTGTAGATTAAATAATAACAAAAGCGAAATTTATAAAAATCCCCCTTTGAAGAAGAAAAACACAGGAAGTCATTTAGGAGCTAGGTCAAAATGTTTGCACCTGAGGCCCCAATTTTTTTTTTGTTGTTTAAGATCTAGCTCCTTGACCACTCTCCGGCTCATTATAAAAATTATATCTTAAAGGCCCCGGCCCATAGAACGCGTTGCGCGCGTGCGGCCCATAATCGCTGACAGCTCGATTAAATACACACTGTCTTATGAAAGGTGGCCCATAGCCATAACCACCGCGCGCAACGCGCCGAACGCGTCGAGTAGCCCAACTTTCTACTTTGCCGCGGCTCTCACACGGTGACATTTTCTGTCAAAACCAATTTGAAGTTCTCTCTTGTTGCTTGTGATGAGATAGGACAAATAGCCGGAGAGCTAGTGACCGATTTGCTTACCTCATTTTAGCAAGGCTCAAACTTTGCTCATAGAAAGATTTAGGAACGACATGTATAAAAGTGCCCGTCTTACACTCCGGTTCGGTCCACAAGGCCTTAAGAATAGGGCTTGAAGTTGTAAAAAATAAGTGCCCATTTACCTCATTTTAGCAAGGCTCATCTTTTAATATATTCTTCATTGATCCAATATATACACGAAAATAGCATTGTAAGACGTTTTAGCGGTCCACAACATGCTGTAAGACGCTCGTATATATGTAAAAAAAATGACCCCATTTACCTCATTTTAGCAAGGCTGGTTTTTACACACAACTAAGATTTACACACAACTAAGATGATTATGTCATTTCTTAAGGAACTCGACATTGAATGAACTTTTATTGCATGAATCGATTAATGGGTTAATTTTAGAGAAAAAAACCAAAGTCCTATTAAATTAGAGGGTGCGAATCGGAGATATGGGTTCCAAACCATCTTCATTCGTTTTTTCAATATATCTCGAGAACGAAGCAAAATTTTGATACAATTCCGAGGACATTTTTTTTAGAGAGCAAATTTTCCCATCGAAATGCATCTTTTTAAAAATTGTAAATAAAAATTTTTTTGGCCGAAATAGTAAAATTCCCGATAGAAAAAAAATCAATTTTTTCCAGTTTTTGAGTTTTGTCAGTTTTTTTAATGGCATTTCTTTCTGGTTGCAGATAGGTATAGGCAATGCTTCATAAAAAGAAAGTAAATAAAATTTTCTTTAAAATGCTATATCAGAGAGCTTTCTATGTTTGAATTTTACCGAAATATTGTCACTTGAACATAGACATTTATCGTCGATTTTCATCTTTCTTATACTGACACACAGCATTTATCCTTATTTTGTTGAAAAAAAAATTTTTACTCTATGCGAAAGTATTTTAGGTTGATAATAAGTAAAATAAATTACCTGAATACTTTGTTTCTTGAATTTAAAATATGATACTATTCTAAAAATGATTTGTGGAACATTATTAAAACAGTTATCTACAGTTGACCTCACAAGGAATGGTTGTGAGAAAAGCACTAGGCCCAGGGGCTCCTCGCTCTGTTGCGACACCCTATTTATTTATTTTTACTTGCGATTATAGGTACTATAAGGCAAGTCTTGCAATCGTGCAGAAAAAAAATTTTGAGATAACAATTAAACATGACATTACGATGATAGAGAATACGAAAAAAGTGGGTCCTGCAATTCTGTCTGTCTGTCTGTGTGTCTGTGTGTCTGTGTGTCTGTCTGTCTGTCTGTCTGTCTGTCTGTCTGTCTGTATATGGATCTACAGCCTGAACCGCTGGACCGATTTTCTTCAAAATTTGCATTTAGGGTCTGTGGAGCATCCTACAGGGGGGTTTTTGGAATTGAGTCTCTAGGTCTTGAGATAACGGTACCTGCCATACAACCGATATGATAATACTTATTTTTCTCGAAAACGGCTCCAACGATTTCAATAAAATTTTGTGTGAAGAATTAATTTAGGATTTTTTTCTTATGATGCAAAAAAAATTTTTGGAAAAGGCCTAAAAACGGTACCTCCCATAGTACCGTTTTTTTTTAAACCGACTTTCTCGTTATTGGCTCACACGATCTTGAAGAAATTTTGGATTTAAGAAGTCGTAAGCTGTTAAAGAAAGACTGCATATCAATATTTAAAAAAAACTTAGTTTTGGAAATTTTTATAAATTTTTTTAAAAAATTTTGATTTTTGAAAGTAACTTCGAAATTATAACTTTGATTTTTTTCAAATTTTTTGTCAAAATAACTCCTGTTAAGATCTAGAACTTTGCATACTCGAATTTTAAAAAATAGTTTTTAAAAAAAGTGCAAAATAAAAAACCGTTTTTTGGAAAAACTGCTCCAACGATTTTGATTAAATTTTCATCATTCATATGTATTAGCGATTGCAAAAGAATGGCGTTTTTAGATTTTTGCTTGAAACCTTTGGAGTATTTAATTTAATTTTTTCATTATTTTGCGTGATTTGATTCAATTTTCATAATTAATGTGTAGTTGGCAACCCTGTACCACAAAATATATTATGAAGAGCTAATACCAAAACCTTTAACTCAGCCTTAAGATTTTGATATCGTATTTAGAACACAATCGCAAGTTCGTGCGACCCAGTCGTGCCCATTTTTTTTATCTACAGTTAACCACTTAGGTCCCACTTTTGCCGGAACATTATCAAAATGTGTATCTATTGAAACCAGGTCTAGAAAAAACAACCGCAAATTGTACTATCGAAAGATTTTCAATTTTCTTCATCTCCAAAAATATCTTGGCTTTATTCATGCATTTAGTGGCTGCAATACTATGTCTGCATTTTATAATTTTGAAAAAAAAAATCATGAAATTTATAAATGAAAATATCAAACAGTTACAAACACACATATAGACACATTTTTACGAGATGCTGCTGCTAAAGAAGACACAAGATCTGCGTCAGATATATTGCAGTTTCCTTGTATGGAACAAAGTTGAACCAGACACTAAGCAACTGTTATTTCCAATTTTTTTGCAAATTATCAAAAGAGCAAATTTTTCGCTGGCAAAAATACCACCAAAACGCGATGCCATCAAACATCATGGCCTAAGAACTTTTTTCCAAATCCAACAGTGGCATGGAAGCACTTAAATCTTCTGAACTTTGGTCGGGAAAACTCTAAATGTGGATACTGCTTGTTGTTGAACTACAGGTTGCCTTGTAAGCTGTGGTTCCAGAAAACAACAAATTGCTTGCTCAATATGTATGGGAGTCAATTGCGATAATGAGCAAGTAGCCGATATTGCATAAGAGGACATTTTTGAAGATGTAGATGTCGATATAGACCCTCACAATGTTATTGAAGACTTATAATTGTAAAAATAAGTACATTAAACTTTTTTTTTGTAACAAATACCTTTTTCATTGAGTAAAAAATGTTTTTTTATTCCACAGAGTAAAAATAAATGCAGTTAGTATAAAAAAGATGAAAATCGACGATAAATGTCTATGTTCAAGTGACAATATTTCGGTTAAATACAAACATATAAAGCTCTCTGATATAGCATTTTAAAGAAAATTTTATTTACTTTCTTTTTTATGAAGCATTGCCTATACCTATCTGCAACCAGAAAGAAATGCCATTAAAAAAACTGACAAAACTCAAAAACTGGAAAAAATTGATTTTTTTTCTATCGGGAATTTTACTATTTCGGACAAAAAAATTTTATTTACAATTTTTAAAAAGATGCATTTCGATGGGAAAATTTGCTCTCTAAAAAAAATGTCCTTGGAATTGTATCAAAATTTTGCTTCGTTCTCGAGATATATTGAAAAAACGAATGAAGATGGTTTGGAACCCATATCTCCGATTCGCACCCTCTTATTTAATAGGACTTAGGTTTTTTTCTCTAAAATTAACCCATTAATCGATTCATGCAATAAAAGTTCATTCAATGTCGAGTTCCTTAAGAAATGACATAATCAATAGACTATAATTGTTTCTATCTTAATTTAATTTTCAGCGTCTTACGGAGGGTTATCGACCGAATAAACGTCTTACACTTGAAAAGTGTGTTTGTTTTTATGTCATCTTAGTTGTGTGTAAAAACCAGCCTTGCTAAAATGAGGTAAATGGGGTCATTTTTTTTTACATTATACGAGCGTCTTACAGCATGTTGTGGACCGCTAAAACGTCTTACAATGCTATTTTCGTGTATATATTGGATCAATGAAGAATATATTAAAAGATGAGCCTTGCTAAAATGAGGTAAATGGGCACTTATTTTTTACAACTTCAAGCCCTATTCTTAAGGCCTTGTGGACCGAACCGGAGTGTAAGACGGGCACTTTTATACTTGTCGGGCCTAAATCTTTCTATGAGCAAAGTTTGAGCCTTGCTTAAATGAGGTAAGCAAATCGGTCGTTAGCTCTTGGTCTAAAACTGATACCTCAGAGATGTGACTCAGCTGTGGTTGCTACTGCTGCTAAAATAACAGTTTAAGTAGCATTTTCAATCAGATTTTATTGTCAAGCTATTTTAAATGTTGAAAAGTACAAACTATTTCTTGAAAATATGTTTGTTAAGCCATAAAGATTAATTTTTGTTTTGAAAATAATGAAAAAAAAGCATTTTAAAGTTTGACAACAGCAAAAAAAAAGTACTAAGAAACATAATCTTTGTTATATTTTACTGTAATCACAATTTAAAAAGCTTTAGTTTCATTTGTTGCAAAAGAATTAATTCTTTGAACAATATTTCCACCAAATTTAATAAAATATCTACAAAATAAAATGTTTTTTTATATATAATAGGTATGTGAATATGTGAACTAAGACAGACATGCACTTTTTAGGCTTGTAGTCTATTCCCACTGGGACAAAAACGTGGTTTTCGTAACAATTCCCAAATACTAACAAATTTTCACATAAGTTTTTCTAGAACCTCATGTTTTCAGTTGTGAGATGTTTTCTAGTCGCTCATGCTGAAACCAATAGCAATTAAGTGACGGAATAGAAGCTATTTTATGTTCTTAATTTGTTCACCATAAGCAAATGTTATAACAAATCTTTTCTTTTGACTTCTAGCACATAATTTTTTTTAGTGTTTTATGATATTGTAATGTGCACCCAACATTTCATGCTAATTTCCTAATTGAAAACGTTCAACCGAAAACACAAGTGCTGGCAACGCTATAATGGAGTGCTATAATGGAAGACGTTGTTTGTGAGTGAGTGTGTGTGTGTGCAGAAAAAAACCGGGAGGGGAACTTGTCTAGACATCATGGTTCATAGAAAAACTACCAGAAATCTCTCTATGTTTCACACTCCTATATAAAGAGGGAGCTGACGCAACTAGAAGTCAGTTTTGTTTATAGAGGGATTAAGTTAAGAGTAAATACAAGTGATAGTCCAAAAGTCGAGTTGAGATCGAATAAAGTATAAATACTGAATAAAAGTGGTAGAAATAAATAAAAGTGAAGTTTTATTTTGCGAACTAAGCGCACGTTACATTGGTGTCAAAAGTTTGACTAGTAAAGTATAAAAAAAAAAAAAAAAGTAAAAGGAAAAATAATAATTATATACAGTGAAAATGGGTAAGTTGTTAGAAGAGCTCAACTGCATTGAGCTTAAAAGTGAGTTAGGTAAGCGAAATCTTTCTAGAGCGGGATCGAAAAATGAGCTCGTCCTGCGCTTGCGTAACTATTTGGAACAGCAAGGCGAAGACGTAAACACTTTTGCTTTTGAAACAGAAGTGGAAGAAGAGGAAGTAAGTGAAAGTGTAGATTTTTCTAGTATGATGAAACTTTTGTTAGAACAGCGAAACGAGCAAAAGAAGGAACAGCAGAATGTTCTCGAAAGACTCGAAGTACAACAAAAGAATCTGGATGAGCAACGAAACGAGCAAAAGAAGGAACAACAGAATATTCTCGAAAGACTTGAGGCGCAACAGAATGTTTTGGAAGGTCAGAAAAACATTCTAGAAGGCAAATTGGGCAACATTGAGAAAAATGTATGTGCCCTTGACGAACGAGTTGAAGTTGTGGAAAAACAGCTTTCTGTTGTAGAGAATCGTTTGGAAAGCCGATGCGATAAACAGTTCTCTGTTCTGTCCAAGGAATTAGACCAGATCCGGAAAATCAAAATTCGAGAGTCTGCTGGGGAGCTTGCAAAGAAAAAGAAGATGAAACCCCAACATTTGATGGACAGTCTTCTTGGCCAGTCTACAAGAGACAATTTGAGGCAGCCGCGACAACAAATGGCTGGGATGACGAAGACAAGTACATTGCACTGACTCTTGCTCTTAGAGGACCAGCAGCTGAATTACTTCAAACAGTTCCAGCTGGTAAGAGCGGTGATTTCAATTCTCTCGTGGCAGCTATAGATAAACGCTTTGGAGATAGCCACTTGAAAGAAGTCTTCCGAGTCCAACTCAATAACAGAGTCCAGAAAAGGGGTGAAAGTCTACAGCAGCTCCAAGCAGACGTTGAAAGACTGGTTCACCTGGCATACCCGGATGCTGGAGAAGAAATCATCAACCAGCTTGCTGTTGAGTCCTTCGTTCGTGCCATTTCCGATTTACATCTTCAGAGGTCTGTGCGAACTGCTAGAACACGTACTCTTTCCGAAACTTTAGCATTCGCATTGACAATTGAAGCAGCAGAACAGGCTTCTCAGGGAATACATCGACTTAGAGAGGCCATAGTCGAAGAATGCTCGTGCCAAAGAGCTGTAATACAAAAGAACCGGAGCGGACTAGCAAGATGTTGGAACTGCAACAAGACCGGGCACTTACAGCGTCAATGCCGACTACCACCAAACAAAGCCAGTTGTCAACATTGTGGAAGCAAGCAAGAGATCCAACCCAGAGCAAGGTAACAACAACACCAGCGTTACCTATCAGCCAGTTTCCCATCAGGGAAACGAGTAAGAACCAACTTCGAGGGGCAGAGGCTGGTTTCTTGTATCGATGGCCCCAAAACCACCATCCAGGTCTCCCAGACCAAACGAGACAACAAAAGTCTGACCGTGGAGACTACTATTAACGGGAACAAACATTTGGCTACCATTGACACCGGTGCCACAGCATCCATAGTACGTCAAGACCTGGTAAAGATGACGTGGCTTCATAACACCAATAGCTACCGTCTAAGAACCGCAACGGAAGAAGCAGCAAGAGTATATGGAGAAGTGTGTCTTAAAATCCGACTGGCCGATCAAGTGTTTACTCATCAGTTCCTGGTGGCAGATATATGTGACGAGTGCATCATTGGAATCGACTTTATGAAACAGCACGGAGCTATTTTGGATATCGGTAATCAAGTTTTGAAATACCAAAATAAAGAAATTCCAATGACCTATTCGAATGAAAATACGTCAACACTGAGGACTGTCATCACGGAAGATCTGATTCTGCCTCCTTCTTCTGAAGTGTTCGTTTGGACAAAACTGGAAGTTGAGTTTGGAAGCCTTCGATACCTCATGGTGGAACCAGACCCAGAGTGTTCCTCCCAAAGCGTCATCATTGGGAAAACACTGGTAGCACCGAAAAACAAAATGGTCCCCATACGATTACTAAACACCAGACCGTACGATGTAAAGTTGAAGAAAGGAGAAGTCGTTGGACGTTGCGAATCGGTTGCAGCAATAACGAAGATCACAGACGAAGCCCCGAGAAAAACTATAACTCCGGAGGAGCTCAAAACCATCAGAGCTAAAATACTGAATTCATCCAACCTTGATCACCAACAAACAAGGATGGCTGAAAGTCTCCTACAAGAGTACACTAACATCTTCGCATCGCAAAAGGGACAATATGGTAGGACACAGTTGGTGCAGCATCGCATCAACACAGGAGATGCAAGACCGATTCGTCAACCCGCAAGACGTCTTCCACTGGCCAAACAAGGTGAGGTTGAGGAAATGATAACAGCAATGAAGAAGGACGGTCTTATCGAAAATTCCAAAAGTCCTTGGGCATCACCAGTGGTGCTAGTGAAAAAGAAAGACGGAAGCACTCGCTTTTGTGTAGATTACCGAAGGCTGAATGATGTGACTAAGAAGGACAGCTATCCCCTGCCCAGAATCAGTGATAGCCTGGATGCCATGGAGGGAGCCCAGTGGTTCTCGACGCTGGACTTGAAGAGTGGATATTGGCAAGTTGACATCCACCCTGATGATCGGGAAAAGACGGCGTTTTCTACAGGTAATGGGCTCTGGCAGTTCAAAGTTATGCCGTTTGGGCTATGCAACGCTCCGGCAACATTCGAGCGTTTGATGGAGTGCGTTCTTCAAGGACTGACGTGGAAGGCTTGCCTAGTCTACTTGGACGATGTCATTGTTTACGGGAAAACATTTGACCAACATTGCAAGAACCTAAAAGCCGTGTTTCAGAGACTTCGAGAGGCTAACCTTAAACTGAATCCGGAAAAATGTGCACTTTTCAAAACCGAAGTTAAGTATTTGGGACACATCATCTCTTCCCAAGGAGTGAAAACCGATCCTGAAAAAGTTGACTCCGTCAAAAATTGGCCAACACCACAGGACAAACATCAACTCCGAAGCTTTCTTGGTCTTCCCACATATTACCGACGTTTTGTTAAGAACTTTGCTGGAGTTGCAAAGAGTTTACATCAGCTCACCGAAAAAGGGAGGCAGTTTAAATGGTCAGGTGAGTGCGAGAAATCTTTTCAGGAACTCAAATACCGCCTCTGTAACGCTCCAGTGCTGGCAATTCCAACACCTGGCAAAACGTTCATCATCGACGCTGATGCAAGCAACGTTGGAATCGGGGCGGTACTATCCCAAGTGCATGATGGCGAAGAGAAAGTGGTGGCATATTATAGCAAGGTCCTCTCGAAGCCCGAAAGAAACTACTGCGTGACCAGAAGGGAACTGCTAGCTCTTATCTTGGCATCAAAGCACTTCCATAAGTACATCTATGGACAGAAATTCCTTCTGCGGACAGACCATGGTGCTCTGAACTGGCTGTTGAACTTCAAAAATCCAGAAGGTCAAGTCGCTAGGTGGATAGAAAGACTGCAGACTTATGATTACCAGATTCAACACCGCAGAGGAAAGTTGCACTCAAACGCCGACGCATTATCCCGAAGACCTTGCAAAGTGGATTGCAAGCATTGTAGGCGGCAAGAAGAAAAAGAAGATATTACCGCTCAGCGACTAAGAGCTGAACCAATATGCGGATGGAGAAATGAGGAAGTGAGGACTGCTCAACAGGAGGATCCAGATATCGAACCCATTCTCGCATGGAAAGAAAATGAAGAGAAACCTGAATGGGGAGACATTTCTGACAGGAGTCCAGTTCTCAAAGCCTATTGGGCACAGTGGGACTCACTATATGTGCAAGAAGGTGTCCTCAGGCGAAGATGAGAATCTGCTGACGGTAAGTCATATGTATCGTACCGCAATCGAAAGTCAGTGAAGTTCTTTGGGAGATGCACGACGGACCTTCTGGAGGCCACCTGGGAGTAAATAAAACACTGGAGAAGGTGCGACATCGGTTAGAAAAACAATTTGAGTATTATGTTTCTCGTGATTACAAATGCCAATAAAAAAAAATTGATGTTGTTAGTTGCTTTGATAAATTTTTTATCAAACGCTGTAAACTACTTTTTTCTATGTCTTATAGTTTTTAAGATAATTGAAAAATAGTAAAACTATTGAAGTATGCAATATTTTCAAAAAATTATGGAAAAACGTACGAATTTACAATAATGTTAGGAAATATACTAGTGAAAGTATAAAAATTCATCAGACAGGTGCTAATGTGCAATTAATTTCCATATGCAACAGCTTTCCGCATGGCCCGCTTCGCGGGGCTCATTATTTTAACCCTTTTTTCCGCAGGGTTAGGCTGCTCAGGCAAAATATGAAAATAGCAATTAATTTCCGTACGCAACACCTCTCCGCATGGCCCGCTTCGCGGGGCTCATTATTTTAACCCTTTTTTCCGCAGGGTGAAGCTGCTCATGCTAAATATGAAAAAAAAAAAACAATTAATTTCCGTATGCAACAGCTTTCCGCATGGCTTCGCTCGAAAAACCTTCTTTTAGAGAGATTGACAGAATTCCTTTCGAGTTTTTGAAAACAATAGCTCCAAATTCGCGCGAATTTGAAGCTCTTATTTTCAAAAACTCGAAAGGAATTCTGTCAATCTCTCTAAAAGAAGGTTTTTCGAGCGAAGCCATGCGGAAAGCTGTTGCATACGGAAATTAATTGTTTTTTTTTTTTCATATTTAGCATGAGCAGCTTCACCCTGCGGAAAAAAGGGTTAAAATAATGAGCCCCGCGAAGCGGGCCATGCGGAGAGGTGTTGCGTACGGAAATTAATTGCTATTTTCATATTTTGCCTGAGCAGCCTAACCCTGCGGAAAAAAGGGTTAAAATAATGAGCCCCGCGAAGCGGGCCATGCGGAAAGCTGTTGCATATGGAAATTAATTGCACATTAGCACCTGTCTGATGAATTTTTATACTTTCACTAGTATATTTCCTAACATTATTGTAAATTCGTACGTTTTTCCATAATTTTTTGAAAATATTGCATACTTCAATAGTTTTACTATTTTTCAATTATCTTAAAAACTATAAGACATAGAAAAAAGTAGTTTACAGCGTTTGATAAAAAATTTATCAAAGCAACTAACAACATCAATTTTTTTTTATTGGCATTTGTAATCACGAGAAACATAATACTCAAATTGTTTTTCTAACCGATGTCGCACCTTCTCCAGTGTTTTATTTACTCCCAGGTGGCCTCCAGAAGGTCCGTCGTGCATCTCCCAAAGAACTTCACTGACTTTCAATTGCGGTACGATACATATGACTTACCGTCAGCAGATTCTCATCTTCGCCTGAGGACACCTTCTTGCACATATAGTGAGTCCCACTGTGCCCAATAGGCTTTGAGAACTGGACTCCTGTCAGAAATGACTCCCCATTCAGGTTTCTCTTCATTTTCTTTCCATGCGAGAATGGGTTCGATATCTGGATCCTCCTGTTGAGCAGTCCTCACTTCCTCATTTCTCCATCCGCATATTGGTTCAGCTCTTAGTCGCTGAGCGGTAATATCTTCTTTTTCTTCTTGCCGCCTACAATGCTTGCAATCCACTTTGCAAGGTCTTCGGGATAATGCGTCGGCGTTTGAGTGCAACTTTCCTCTGCGGTGTTGAATCTGGTAATCATAAGTCTGCAGTCTTTCTATCCACCTAGCGACTTGACCTTCTGGATTTTTGAAGTTCAACAGCCAGTTCAGAGCACCATGGTCTGTCCGCAGAAGGAATTTCTGTCCATAGATGTACTTATGGAAGTGCTTTGATGCCAAGATAAGAGCTAGCAGTTCCCTTCTGGTCACGCAGTAGTTTCTTTCGGGCTTCGAGAGGACCTTGCTATAATATGCCACCACTTTCTCTTCGCCATCATGCACTTGGGATAGTACCGCCCCGATTCCAACGTTGCTTGCATCAGCGTCGATGATGAACGTTTTGCCAGGTGTTGGAATTGCCAGCACTGGAGCGTTACAGAGGCGGTATTTGAGTTCCTGAAAAGATTTCTCGCACTCACCTGACCATTTAAACTGCCTCCCTTTTTCGGTGAGCTGATGTAAACTCTTTGCAACTCCAGCAAAGTTCTTAACAAAACGTCGGTAATATGTGGCAAGACCAAGAAAGCTTCGGAGTTGATGTTTGTCCTGTGGTGTTGGCCAATTTTTGACGGAGTCAACTTTTTCAGGATCGGTTTTCACTCCTTGGGAAGAGATGATGTGTCCCAAATATTTAACTTCGGTTTTGAAAAGTGCACATTTTTCCGGATTCAGTTTAAGGTTAGCCTCTCGAAGTCTCTGAAACACGGCTTTTAGGTTCTTGCAATGTTGGTCAAATGTTTTCCCGTAAACAATGACATCGTCCAAGTAGACTAGGCAAGCTTTCCACGTCAGTCCTTGAAGAACGCACTCCATCAAACGCTCGAATGTTGCCGGAGCGTTGCATAGCCCAAACGGCATAACTTTGAACTGCCAGAGCCCATTACCTGTAGAAAACGCCGTCTTTTCCCGATCATCAGGGTGGATGTCAACTTGCCAATATCCACTCTTCAAGTCCAGCGTCGAGAACCACTGGGCTCCCTCCATGGCATCCAGGCTATCACTGATTCTGGGCAGGGGATAGCTGTCCTTCTTAGTCACATCATTCAGCCTTCGGTAGTCTACACAAAAGCGAGTGCTTCCGTCTTTCTTTTTCACTAGCACCACTGGTGATGCCCAAGGACTTTTGGAATTTTCGATAAGACCGTCCTTCTTCATTGCTGTTATCATTTCCTCAACCTCACCTTGTTTGGCCAGTGGAAGACGTCTTGCGGGTTGACGAATCGGTCTTGCATCTCCTGTGTTGATGCGATGCTGCACCAACTGTGTCCTACCATATTGTCCCTTTTGCGATGCGAAGATGTTAGTGTACTCTTGTAGGAGACTTTCAGCCATCCTTGTTTGTTGGTGATCAAGGTTGGATGAATTCAGTATTTTAGCTCTGATGGTTTTGAGCTCCTCCGGAGTTATAGTTTTTCTCGGGGCTTCGTCTGTGATCTTCGTTATTGCTGCAACCGATTCGCAACGTCCAACGACTTCTCCTTTGTTCAACTTTACATCGTACGGTCTGGTGTTTAGTAATCGTATGGGGACCATTTTGTTTTTCGGTGCTACCAGTGTTTTCCCAATGATGACGCTTTGGGAGGAGCACTCTGGGTCTGGTTCCACCATGAGGTATCGAAGGCTTCCAAACTCACCTTCCAGTTTTGTCCAAACGAACACTTCAGAAGAAGGAGGCAGAATCAGATCTTCCGTGATGACAGTCCTCAGTGTTGACGTATTTTCATTCGAATAGGTCATTGGAATTTCTTTATTTTGGTATTTCAAAACTTGATTACCGATATCCAAAATAACTCCGTGCTGTTTCATAAAGTCGATTCCAATGATGCACTCGTCACATATATCTGCCACCAGGAACTGATGAGTAAACACTTGATCGGCCAGTCGGATTTTAAGACACACTTCTCCATATACTCTTGCTGCTTCTCCCGTTGCGGTTCTTAGACGGTAGCTATTGTTGTTATGAAGCCACGTCATCTTTACCAGGTCTTGACGTACTATGGATGCTGTGGCACCGGTGTCAATGGTAGCCAAATGTTTGTTCCCGTTAATAGTAGTCTCCACGGTCAGACTTTTGTTGTCTCGTTTGGTCTGGGAGACCTGGATGGTGGTTTTGGGGCCATCGATACAAGAAACCAGCCTCTGCCCCTCGAAGTTGGTTCTTACTCGTTTCCCTGATGGGAAACTGGCTGATAGGCAACGCTGGTGTTGTTGTTACCTTGCTCTGGGTTGGATCTCTTGCTTCCACAATGTTGACAACTGGCTTTGTTTGGTGGTAGTCGGCATTGACGCTGTAAGTGCCCGGTCTTGTTGCAGTTCCAACATCTTGCTAGTCCGCTCCGGTTCTTTTGTATTACAGCTCTTTGGCACGAGCATTCTTCGACTATGGCCTCTCTAAG
Organism: Melanostoma mellinum; assembly: GCA_914767635.1. NCBI lineage: Eukaryota > Metazoa > Arthropoda > Insecta > Diptera > Syrphidae > Melanostoma > Melanostoma mellinum. Next base: position 105,525,663 of record OU612060.1, read on the forward strand.
TCGATGTATTCCCTGAGAAGCCTGTTCTGCTGCTTCAATTGTCAATGCGAATGCTAAAGTTTCGGAGAGAGTACGTGTTCTAGCAGTTCGCACAGACCTCTGAAGATGTAAATCGGAAATGGCACGAACGAAGGACTCAACAGCAAGCTGGTTGATGATTTCTTCTCCAGCATCCGGGTATGCCAGGTGAACCAGTCTTTCAACGTCTGCTTGGAGCTGCTGTAGACTTTCACCCCTTTTCTGGACTCTGTGTGAGGACTGCTCAACAGGAGGATCCAGATATCGAACCCATTCTCGCATGGAAAGAAAATGAAGAGAAACCTGAATGGGGAGACATTTCTGACAGGAGTCCAGTTCTCAAAGCCTATTGGGCACAGTGGGACTCACTATATGTGCAAGAAGGTGTCCTCAGGCGAAGATGAGAATCTGCTGACGGTAAGTCATATGTATCGTACCGCAATCGAAAGTCAGTGAAGTTCTTTGGGAGATGCACGACGGACCTTCTGGAGGCCACCTGGGAGTAAATAAAACACTGGAGAAGGTGCGACATCGGTTAGAAAAACAATTTGAGTATTATGTTTCTCGTGATTACAAATGCCAATAAAAAAAAATTGATGTTGTTAGTTGCTTTGATAAATTTTTTATCAAACGCTGTAAACTACTTTTTTCTATGTCTTATAGTTTTTAAGATAATTGAAAAATAGTAAAACTATTGAAGTATGCAATATTTTCAAAAAATTATGGAAAAACGTACGAATTTACAATAATGTTAGGAAATATACTAGTGAAAGTATAAAAATTCATCAGACAGGTGCTAATGTGCAATTAATTTCCATATGCAACAGCTTTCCGCATGGCCCGCTTCGCGGGGCTCATTATTTTAACCCTTTTTTCCGCAGAGTTAGGCTGCTCAGGCAAAATATGAAAATAGCAATTAATTTCCGTACGCAACACCTCTCCGCATGGCCCGCTTCGCGGGGCTCATTATTTTAACCCTTTTTCCGCAGGGTGAAGCTGCTCATGCTAAATATGAAAAAAAAAAACAATTAATTTCCGTATGCAACAGCTTTCCGCATGGCTTCGCTCGAAAAACCTTCTTTTAGAGAGATTGACAGAATTCCTTTCGAGTTTTTGAAAACAATAGCTCCAAATTCGCGCGAATTTGAAGCTCTTATTTTCAAAAACTCGAAAGACCTTCTCTTAAAGAGATTTGACAGAAAACCTTTCGATTTTTTAAAAATAATCCCTCCAAACTCGCGCAAAACTAGAGCTAAAATTTTCAAAAACTTGAAAAAAAAATTTTTTTTTTTTGAATTTTGCTACACGCTGCCGGATTGTCATTTCAAAGCGTTTAAACTTTTTCCGGCCGAAAAAGGTCAAAAAACAAAAAAGTTTTTTCAGCTCAGAAAAATCCATACAAATTTTGCATTTTTTTTTTTATAGTATTTTTTTCCCCCAAAATTAAATTATTGAAAATATTATCTATCATTTCCAACCATTCCCATGCGATTTGAGCGTGTAGAACGCTTACAATAGAATTTCAAAGTGACGCAAGTCACTTCCTGCATTTTCTTAAAAAATGCACCTTTCAATTCAAAACGCTCCCAATCTGAAAAGTACTCAATACTACTCTTAACAAGCTTAAAAGTACTATCGGGCAACTGGAAAGGAGCGAAACACGAAAATCCCGAAAGTATCAGAAATGAAAAGTCAGGATTTTGTCCACTTCATTTTTTTGCGAAAATTATTCTAAGTTGTGTTGAGATTTTGCCCATCGGGATTTTAGAATTCGGGATTTTGTCCCTTTCCCGAAATCAGGTACCATTTGCAGCAGCTGAGTGTCTCCTACTCTCGCATTACAATCCCCAATCAACATGACATTTTCTCCGTGTTGTTCCAAGAGGAAATTATATAACTTTGCAAACTCTTCTGTCCACTTGTTACAATTGATATATACAGGCACGATGGTAAAAACATCATTTTCAGCCTTCATTTCAATTACAATTCTATTCATTTTACTAACAAAACGACAACCGGTGTTTTTTTTAAACGTGTTCTTTATACCAAATAAATATCCTGCACTTGCTCTGCCACGGGAGTGCGTTCTCGTAGCTTCAGACCATTGAAGAGAAAATTCGGGGAAAAGTTGATCATAATTTTCGGTTATTGATTCAATAAATGTTTCGAATAATAAAAATATGTCATTTTGCCTTATTTTATCAAAGAAATCTTTAAAAATAATTTTGTTTTTTAAACCACATATATTATAAGAACAAATTTTACATAGAACATTGCGACTGGTGTTAACTTGGCTGACGGCATTTTCATCAAACACGATTTGGCAGCACTTCAGTGCTTACAGTTTGAGATGTACTGGAAGGGTTTCCATTAGATCCATCATTTTACAGAAGCTGTTGTAAAAACATTTTTGCTCTCTCATCATCACTTGTCAAAACATTGTTTTGGTCGAGATAAAACTTACAGGGCTCAATGGGTAACTTGTGTGATAGTAACTGTGGCGTCCCTCAGGGTTCCATTTTGGGTCCATACCTCTACAACATTTTTATATATGACTTTCCACATCAGTATTCAGAAAACAATTTGCTATCAACTGGACTCCTATATGCCGATGATACAATTGTTTACTTTGCCACGCGATTTTTGTAAAGGCATCTTAATGAAATCAACCTCTACTATAAAACTTGGGGCATTGCTCTAAACATACCAAAATCGTAAGTCATTTGTTTCCGCAACGCCAGCGGCAAAGGTCCAGAAGGTGTGGTTAGAGAGAGTAGATTCCTCTCCCTAAGACTTGACGGCCACAGTATTCAGGTAAAAAATAAACTTAAATACCTAGGAGTGAACTTCAATAATCTACTAAATTCAACCCCCATGCTAAAATAACTCTCCAAAAAGCGAGAAAGATTTCTAATATGTTTATGCCTTTTTTCAGACACAGAGACCTTAATACTAAGACCAAACTCTTACTTTATAAAACCTTGATCAGGCTTGTCTTGAATTACGCCTTCCCAATTTGGTTTTCCATCTCTCCCACTGTAGCACAATCTATGGAGATTTTGGAAAGGAAAATCCTCCGGCTATGTGCGGGAAAAAACTTTGAGACGCCCACCAAACGTTTTTCTAACTCCTACATATACAATACCACCAAAGTCATTCCGCTTTTGAGATATAACCTCTTACTCATGACAAAAACAATTAACAATATCGACCTCTCAGAAAATGACTTGATAAACCACGTCATCCAATCCCAGACAGGGATCTCCTGGGATAGCAGCAGTTATTTATCTCCAGTCGGGATTCTGTCCATAGACCTGGGTTCGGCATCGTCATCCACTCCCTTGTTTTATACAAAGGCCACTTCTGGCCAAAATCGTGGCTAATGCACTATAATTTCAGTATTTTATAATACTTCAAAAGCTCTAACACTTAACCTGTTCTCTGTCCGACTGTGAGTTTGAACAGATATAAAAAAAAAAACAAAATAGTTTTAAAAAATAGACACTAACTACTCATACTTTCTACATTATGGGATGGACAGTGCTTACCTGATAATTCTATAAGATTAATAATAAGAACACTTCATATTTTATATAATTATATAATTTATTTTCAGAATAGTAGACTGTACATTATACCTTTACTGTGATAATATTTCGTATAAATGCAACTATCGAATATGTTCATTAGAAGTTTCTCATTAATGAGTTCGATCATTAGATATTTATGTCCAGTTTCGATTATCTCCATATTTGTATGCATCCATATTCATAAAAAAAAAAAAAAAAAAAAAAAAAAAAAAAAAAAAAAAAATCCTTTACATAAATGTATCTTTTACATATCGTATATTATACACCTCAACAAAATTGTTCAATTCAATGAATGCATTATCGACAGAGCGCTCTCGCTCGTTTCCTTAATGTTCAAAGAGAATTATAAAATAACTCTTTTACTTTTTCTACATTCCGCCCTCTATTGTTTTCTTTTCTTATTATATATTTTTTGTTATTTAGTCTTAAGTTTGTAAGTATTTGTACCATATGACATTTCTTCAACAAAACTGACATGTAATAGGCTCATGAGCAAGAGCAGTAAAAATATATATTTTAGTCAGCCACGAGGCATTCCATAAAAGTAAAAGGTAAAGCAGGCAATACTTGACAGCCGCAGTAATTAACATCTGTTATCGTTAAGAAATTCAATACCTATGTTATTTTAGACTTTATTTCGTTGAGTTTACGTCTTTTTTCTCTAGCGGCCAGTGGATAATCTTTGTGGATTGAAATACCGGCAGCTCTGTACTTCGTTGCTTCTTTGAGGACGCGCCCGACGTCTTCTCTGTTTCTCAATTCCACAGTTACATTTTTCGTTTTTTTATTCTTAGAACGTATTGTTCGCGTACTCACGATAACATCTTTGCTTTGAGATTGGAGCAATTCCATACATAAAGTCTTAGCTTTTTCAGTTGCCTGGTCATCAGTTTCTGCAGCGAAGTGAAGAACTACGTTTTTTCGTTGACCCTGTGAGACAGTTGCACAACTGATCTTGAAGAGCGACACTATCTTGTCTCAATGCTCCAATGTCTTGGCTTAGATTTTTCACATCTGCCTTGGTTGCGAAATCTTTAAATTTTTCATCCAAAAGCGTAGCCATTCTTTCAAAAAGATTATTAATTTTCATGCTACCAACGGATGAATTGATACACGAAGATGAACTTGATTTGTCATTTGACAGTTTCGGTGGTGGGAATTTTTCTGGCGAGGTGGAGGACAAATCTCTCTTCGAAGAATCCAGCATCTTTTGTGCCCAACCAAAATGCCAATTACCACCACAATAATTTCTCCAGGAATCAATCAAATTTCAATAGGCAGAACAACAATAATAATAAAAAGACGTTCTCTCAAAACTCAACGTCTCAAAATCAAGACTATACAAACAACCATGGCAAGAACAAACAATCTGAAAACTATTCATCAATCAAAACATTTTATTCGAATCGTTAAAAATGAGCAAAATGATTCCTCGCAATTGGAAAACACCGCTGCACCGACATTGTTCATGAGCAGAGACATGAGTTATCCGGAATAGCTTAACAACCTTATGAACTCATTTTTCTATGGCGTATGTAATGCACGTCAGAATTCAGTCCAGAGTGCAACCATACACTATGAATCTAAAGCTCACGATAAGCACATTCATTCAACATTCTCCGAGAAAGGACTTGATGCTCCTAAGGTTCAGCGCTTCGTAACTGAACAACCTAACGAAGTGCCAGATCCATTTCACTGTGATCTCAGTAAGCTCGACCTTACTTCTACTCAGCCTGCTCTTCAACATTTCAATGGAAAACGCCATAGACAGTCTGTTAGCAAAATATCACCCATTATTGGTATTGGGTACTTTAATGTCGGAGGTAAATGAGTTGAAACAGGTAAAGTATTTTATTTTCCCGAATTTATTGCCGCCAACTCATCCTCTTCTTCACAGGTGTCCATTACAAAACACTGGACTAGATGGAGGACCTTACGACAACGAGGACAGTGAAGGGGACGGCCATTGGTTTTCAGCGAGTTTAACCTGATCCATTTCATAGTATGTAAAATTCCTATATATTATGTACCTGTTAGATTTAAATACACGATTTTTTTGTGCCTTCGTAATTGGAGGGAATCAAAGATTTTTATTTGGTGAAGTTATTTCTGGTAGTAAACTCATTACCCATAAAAGCTAATTGTTTATGTGGGGAAGAACCCTCGAAAGCCGGGCTTCTAACTTGCGGTCACAGGGAATGTGTACATTCCACAAACTGGTTCAAATAGGGAAGTAAGTAGGGTTATTCTGGTTATGAAAGGTTTGTATATATGAAATCTTAGTATAGTGGTGGTATGGATTGGTTTGTCACCCTAATATACCATTAAAGACGGTTGAATGATAACCGAATGGAAGTATTTTAATCCAGATTAATTAAAGGTTTATCTGATGTTCGTAGATGGATATCTAAACCTGTCGATGGATGTATGTGTTTAATATAACAATTAGGAGGGAATTGAGGGTGACATTAAGAAAAAATAATTGATGATAATGAAGTTAGAATCTAAACTGCATGAATACCTAACATACTGATGGTGGTATGCCAAAGTAAACAACAAATCAATAAGATTCATAGGCATACGTAATTTATAAGTAGTGAATAAATACTGTTCGTTGGAAGGTAATTTAATTGCACTATGATAATCAATAAATAGTAATATACTTATATAATATAATAATAAATTAACAAAAAAAATTATCACAGGGTCTTATGGACATCACTGTTTTAATAAATAAGTAATAAATTAACATAAAAATATCACAAGGTCTTATGGACATCACTGTTTTAATAAATAAGTAATAAATCAACAAAAAAATTTCACAGGGTCTTATGGACATCACTGTTTTAATAAATAGGTAATAAATTAACATTAAAATATCACAGGGTCTTATGGACATCACTGTTTTAATAAATAAATAAGCTAAAAGATAACTAGAGTAGGAATTAATAAAGGTTATCTTAACATAGTATAAAATAAAGTCGCTTTCTCTGTCCCTATGTCCCTATGTATGCTTAGATTTTGAAAAATACGCAACGGATTTTGATGCGGTTTTTTTTTTAATGAATAGAGTGATTCAAGAGGATGGTTTATATGTATAATACATGCACATTGTAGCAGAAAAAAGCCAAGAAATTCAAAGTTTTGTAATGCAATGTCATAACAAACATATTATTTTACTATGAAAAAAATTATTTACTTTTACTTTTACTTCAATTTTATAATTTTCAAAATCAGTTTGAAACTCGTACGAATAGCAAACTATTTTTTAAAGCATCGTAGTATATGTTGAAAAGAATAGGTATCTTTTGTTTTTGTTTCTGAATGGTAAGTATTCAATTCAGGTTTTTTTTTACTGCGGCACATAATAATAATATGACAATTCGTGCATAGGTAATCAATTATAGCAAAAAAAAAGTACGTTCAGCAAGAGATGAAGAATCGTCAACGGAACGTAAGGCTTGCCTCAGTCAGGCTCGGGATAGATATAGAGCTGACAGAGAGAGAGAGAGAGAATCTTCAGTAGAGCGTGAGATTCGCCGCAGCCGGGATCGAGGTAGGCATATGGTTCAGAGAGACAGAGAATCATTAGCACGAGTTAATAATTCATGGGTAAATAAAGAAAATTCTGCATTAATTAGTATCAGCATTGTACCCGGGTGAAGCCGGGGCGGGTCGCTAGTAAATTATAAAGTAAAAATACATAGAACGTGTAAATACATAAAATACTTAAGGAGACAACAGACACAGTGTGGGATACGTTTTAAAAAAAATATTTTTACTGCTTAATATCTTTTGCATGGAAAACTCCAATAGTTTTTTCCAGCTAAATTTTCCAACTCATATAAGTTCTTTCCGATAACTTTTACTATCCTACACTTAACGAATTTTGGACAGAGTTTGGAACTTAGTTTTGGAATTTCGCTTGTATACTTCTTGCCCAGGTATAAAACGTATGTTGCGAGCGTGAGTGTTATATTTTTGAGCGCTTTTTTCGTTCGCCTTCACAATATTATTTTTGATTTTATCTCGTATGCACTGTAGTCGAGTATGTCTAGAGAGGATCATTAATTCGCTGTCTTCAATAGAATTAAGTTTTTCCGCGAGGTCGTAGCAAGTTCCATGTGTCATCATGTTAAAACCAAAGAGTGTGAAATATGGTGACACGCCGGTTGAGGTATGAACGGCAGTCCTAAGGGCACAAGCTATTGCGCTCAGATGGAGGTCCCAATCTCTCTGGTCTTCCTTGAGATAGGAACGAAATGCGGCCAAGAACGTACGATTAACTCTCTCAGATGCATTTGATTGAGGAGAGTAATTTGCCGTTTTGAAATGGCGTATTCCGTTCTTCTGCATGAAAGTTTGGAAGTCCTTAGACAGAAACTGTTTGCCGTTATCTGAATGGAGTACTTGGGGTACCCCAAACACATTGAAAATATTTTCTTGTAAAAATTTAATGGTACTTGACGAGTTAGCGTTTCGTAAGAGCTTCAGAAATACAAATTTGGACAAGTGGTCAAGGACGACAAAAACAAAACTGTTACCGGACCTAGAACGAGGATATGGAACTAAAAAGTCGATATACAACTTTTGAAAAGGACGATCGACGTTATACATACTTGACATGGGTGGACGCAATACTTGATTCGACGATTTACACTGAGTACAGATATCGCATTTAGCAATGTAGTCACGTATTTGGACTGTCATATTTGGCCAGTAGGAGTATTCGCGGATTCTCTGAAGCGTTTTTGCTATTCCGCCATGAGCAACCTGGGGTGGATTATGAGCGCGTACAATAATCTCGTTCGTGATTCCTGATGGTACCCATAATCGCCAGTTGTGTTCAACGGTAATAGGATCCTCATGTGACGGAAAAGCTCGCTTATATACGAAGTTGTCTTCAATTTTTAAATCGGGTAAACGTTCTTGATTTTCCCGTACGGTTTTTATTAAGGACACGTATTCTTCAGACTCGAATTCTTTTGATTGGAGATCTATTAATGGGGCTACATTTATTAAGTCTATACTCTCTACATCCATATACATTCTAGACAACACATCAGGAACATCATTTAAACTACCCTTGCGATGTTCGATATCGAACGAAAAGGCTCCATCGTGCAAGCCTGCCGTTAAGGTCTTTTAAACTCATGAGCCATTTAAGGCTAGAATGGTCAGTTATGACGGTAAATGTCATTCCCTCTACATAAGGTCTATACTTTTGAATAGCCAGTACTGCCACCAGACATTCTTTCTCCGTGACGCTATAATTTTTTTTGGCACTTATTTAGTTTTTGAGAGAAGAACGAAAGGGGTGTTTCTTCATCGTCGTCGTTCTTCTGGAAAACCACCGCTCCCACGCCAGTGTCTGATGCATAACATTGAATGTAGAAACGGTTTTAAAATTAGGGTGTGTTAAAGCCGGTGCGGCTGCTAGAGCTTTCTTCAACTCACCAAATGCCTCCAGAGCTTCATCCGTCATTTTAAATTTGGTGTTACTTCTTTTCAGGGTGTCCGTGATCGGAGCCGTCAGGGTCGAAAATTCCCGTATAAACCTACGGTACCACTCCGCTAAACCAAGCAGGCTGCCAACCTGTTTTGCCGTTTTTGGGATCGGAAAATTCTCGATCGCCTCAAATTTGGCGTGGTCTTTCCTGATGTTTCCACCACCAACGATAAAGCCCAGATACTTCAACTCCCTGAAGCAGAATTTTGACTTCGATACATTGATGGTGAGACAAGCCTTGTTGAGGCACGCAGCTACTTCGTCCAGCAGAGCGATATGAGTCTCAAAGTCTGGAGCAATGATGAGCAGGTCATCTAGATAGACGAAGACACGGTCCCGTAACCTGGAGGCAATGACCTTGTCCATCAACTGACATAACCTTTGGGCTGCATTACACAGACCAGACTGTGTAATGGTACAAGGGCCGTCCCGGTATTGTGAAGGCAGTTTTCTCTCTACTCTGCTCATCCAGCGGTATTTGCCAGAATGCGTCTTTGAGATCGATACTACTTATAAAAATAGTATCTCGAAGACGACTGAAGATGCCTTCGAGATTGGGGAGAGGATATGCATTTTTCTTGGTGACGGCGTTCAGTTTTCGTGAGTCCAGGCACAAACGATTTTTGCCGGGTTTCTGTACGAGGACTACTGGCGAGCTCCACGGGCTCTCACTCTCCTCAATGACTCCAAGGCTCAACATTCGGTCTATCTCGGCATATATCAAGGTTTGTGTCGCTGGAGAGAAAGGGTAGTGTCGTTGCTTCACTGGCCTTCAGCCTCACCGCCTCACCGGTATCGATGACATGCTCGACAAGGGTCGTTTTTCCGTGACCATATTTGGTATAACACTGGAACTTTCGCCTGACTGCGTCCAATCGGGTTTCTTGCTCCGAAGACAATTGGTGAGTATCTGGATTGTCTTTATAGTCTGTCACGGAAATTTCGCTTATAATTCCAGGTGCAAGACTGAAAGCTTTCTAGAAATCGACGCCGAAATACAGTTCCTGGTCTAAGTTGGGAACTAGAAAAAAGGTTATGTTTCGTTTTAAGTGTTTATATTCTACTTCTAAGTTTAATTTTCCTATTATTGCCTGTGACTTGCCATCAGCAGTCTTAACATCAGAGATCAGACATGAAGGGTATTGTTTGAACGTTAAGTTCATTAACTAAGTTTTTGCATCCTTTACCTAGTATGCTAATACTTGCTCCACTGTCAAGTAGTCCTAAAATATCTCTATTTGCTATTTTCACTCTAGCGTAAGGCCGAGGATCTCCAGAAACATCTATTATTGTAGATAGTATATTGTTCTTTGTTTCTTTTCTTAATTTGTACCTATTTCTAGTTTTAAGTATTTTGTTTTTAATTTGACCTCCAAAAATTCTTTCTTTAGCTTCGTTATATTCCTTAATTCTAATATGTAAGGGCTTTGTAAAAAGTAGAAACAAGTACGAATACAACGACGGTGTAGAAAGAGGAAACAAGTATGAACGCAATGACGGTTTAATAAAGACTCAAATCAGTCAACACATTTTATTTTTCGATTGGCAATACATTTTGGTTTTGGCAATACACAAGAATTGCAAGCATGCAAAACTGTGTTGCGCGTGCAATACCTCAACTGTGGGACCAGACATTTATAATTGATACACGATATGCGTGAACCTGAATTATTGAATTGTTCCCACAATTGAAGTATTGCTGACAATACTTTTAACATATGCTGACATTACTTTAGACATACTCCCCCCTTTGAGGGTTTTTAACTCTCTAAACTAAATTTCTAATGAATATTTTATACATTTTAATTTCATCAATATTTGTGTTCTTATATTAAAACAAACTAAAAACAAAATTTACACAAACAAAACAAATGTAACCACTATTAATTTACTGTTTACACAAAATTTGTAAAATGCAAAATGAAATAATGTTCAAAGAGATAAATAAAAAAAAATAGATTAACAATTAAAAAGGCAAGGTCATTCCATGCTATGCTTAAATATTTACATTAAATCTAGAAATACCACGTCTGGGAGCAGCGACTGGGTGCCTTCGTCGGTAGCAGTAAGCGATGCCAATCCCAATCATGCCAGCCAATAACAAGTAGCCCAGCCCGTAATGATGATAATCGTGAACATTGAATTTCGATGTGGCGTCTTCTGATTGCTGCATCACACTGTCGATTTGGTCTTTAAGCTTCGAAATATCTATTTTTTCCATTTCCTTTATTTGTGGAGGACTGCTGATGTTAGATTCTGTGCGATTTGTAATCCAAGCGTTTAGGTCGGTTTTTGGAATAAAGGAATTTTTTATGGCGATGTTATTTTTGTATTCCCGTTCCCCTTTAATAGTCAAAGATGGCATTTTCAGCAGGCAAGATTCCTTAAATTCGAGTAAGCCATTTCCGAATACTGAGAGGCTTTCAGTAGAATCTTCGCATACAAGATGCCCAGTTGTATTTGAAACTGTAGAAAATATCCAAGTGTTGGAGTTTTGAAGTGCCTTCCAGTAATCTGCGACAGGTATTTTATTTAACTTGCATTCGTGCAAAGCATTATTTTTGTGGTTTAGCAAGGCTATTTCACAACTACTCGTGACAGCTTGCTTTGTGTATGTAGGGTGCAATTTTTTGCAGAAAAACTGTTGAGGTGATAGAATGCGGCATTGACTAAGTTCTAGCTCGGACAGCGGGAAAAATGCATCCCTTGTCAATGAAATTGCAAGAAATTGGGATGTAACTTCAACTAAAAAGCTTGAGGATTCTTTTAAAATAGGGATCGGATGTACATTAAACAACTGGAACTCAGTGGTATCTACCAGTGGTAGTCGTATTTCAAAAACTACTGTTTCTTTAAGAACTCTCCCTTTTACAGACATCATCTTATACAAGTCCATTGTTGATCCCTTAGCCAGTGTCAATGTTGATGGAAGGTGTGCCTTAATTACCATAATTTGTTCGGTCAGTTGATTTGGAGTTATTATTTGTGGGTTAATCATTGCATGATTTAGATCCAGCAGCACATCTAGAAGAACATCTTGAAAGTTTTCATAGTTAGAAATAATCAAAATCAAGTACGAAGTCAACGAAGCAATGTTTTGCTTAACTTCATTAAGGTTTAGTTTTTCTTTTATTGCGTTTGTGATGCTCGATAAGTAGACATTTAAGGCTTGAAACTGTTGAGTTATTTGGAGCGTATTGCGTTTCAAAAGATTTGCTGTAGAATCTGCAATGGAAGTCTGCTTTTGAATTAGAGTTCTCAGATGATGTTCGTGTTGATTAATTATGTTTATCTGATCCTCAATGTGCTTAGCATCATCCTGATCAAGAACACCAAATAGACTACTTGCTAACTTTCCTACAATGTCCAGAGGAGATCTGCGTGATCTGGTTCTTGAATTTTTGCCCATGTTGTAACTGTCGAGGAGCTCGTTATTGTGCTCTATTATTGTGAGTCTATGTCGAACTTGCTCTGTAATTGGTTGGCAGTATACATGTTAAGCTACTTCTTGTCCACAAAGTTCTTCAATCTAGTGAAGGTATGATTTTATCTGATTTAATTCATGAACATAAGTAGTTAGATTATAGTACACATAAATATTCCAATTGCTGTTAATGGTTTGTATTTTCCCAATGTCCAATTACATTATCGTAAGGAGAGACCGACCCAACTCGACTTTCGCGGGTGGGGTTGCGATCTTCATACGTAAGGGCATTGCTCATAAGGTAATATATAGTGGTGAAGTACGCCGATTCCAGTTGCTTGAAGCGTGTATCGTATGCATCCCTCTCCAACAGGGGAGGCGGTTATATGTGGTCGCGATCTATGCGCCGGAGGCTTCTCAACCCTCATGTTTTATAACAGAGCTCGAATCACTTTTTCGAACTCTGAAACTGAACTTAGAAGAAAACTATTTCCTTTTGGCTGGTGATTACAATGCTAAACACCAAGATTGGGGAAATCAATTAGCCAATCCAAGGGGGACCCAGCTATTCAATTGGCTGGGGCTCCACAGCATTGAGTGTAAAGTCGATCTGCTGGCTACTGACAGGCCTTCATATCCTCGAAGTGGCTCTTATCTGGATTTATTGCTTTTAGACTCAAGACTTAAACTAACCGACGACATTCTTCGACGGATGAAAAATTGTTTGACGACGGTTGAGTACGACAGTGACCACTGTGGACTTGCCGCAGTCATTCTGCTTCCGAACGACCTTGTGGAACTGGAGGAGTACGTGCCGACGCACTCTTACAACTACGGTAAGACACGTTGGCCGCGCTTTTCCGGTGCCGTCTCAAGGGAAATTCGCTCGAACGGTATTGCGCCGCCATGCAACAGGAATCTGTCGAACGTTGAGATCGATGAATACCTGCAAAGTATGGAGGATGCAATCCGTACTACAATGGACAGGACAATTCCTAAATATAGGCAACATGACTCTACGAACATGTACAGAAACGCGACAATAGACGCACTTTACAAACAAAAAAGTAGACTCCTGTCAAGACTCAAACTCTTGCACAGGAGGTTTACTGACCGACACGATTTGGAGATTAGAACTCTGAAGTCACAGATCAAAAATCTCCAACAGTTAATAAAAGAAAACTACAGAATATCTATATCTCTTTTCTGGAACAACAAAATTCGGGCTGTACAGTCCAACAACCCGAGTATGTTTCCGGAAATAAATAAAATCTTTAGGAGAAAAGATCAAAATGACCTTCAGAGTATTAAACTCCAAAGGACGACAGAGAACAAAGACTTACTTCTGACATTAGGAATAGATCCAGATGACGCCATTTTGGATGATGACCACTTTATAGTTGAAGATGCTCAAGAGAAGGTAGAGACTGTTGGTGCTGTTTTCGAGCGAGTATATAAGGTGAATGATTGCATTCGCCCGAATTACGACCTTGAGAACAGAGCCTTTGTCGGACACTTCTATCTTAGAGACGAGATCTCGCATTGGCGATCTGAGAATCCTGGTTTCACTAGGTTCAATGACGACCGACTTGCAAATGCAGTCATCGCCCAGCGAAACGGGGATAACACCCTGTTCGTTTCTAAGATAGACCTCGTGGACATCTTTCACAAAATAAAGAAAAAGAAGTCAGCAGGAGTCGACGGCATACCCAATGTTGTGCTGCGAAACCTCCCTTCGGAAGCGGTGGACATATACACCACGTTGTTCAACAATGCGCTGAATAATGCATATTATCCAGTGCGTTGGAAGACGGCAGTGGTCCATCTGCTCCTTAAAAAAGGGAAGGATGGTTCCAATCCAACAAATCTCCGGTCAATTAGTCTTCTTCCGAGTATCAGCAAAGTATTCGAGAAGGTTCTCAATAGAGCACTGTCCACATGGGCTGAGGACAAAAATATTATTCCAGAAAATCAATTCGGTTTTAAGGCGGGTCATGATACCATACATGCCGCGTCTAAACTAGTATCTGATATTCAATGGAACAAAGCCAAAAAACAGTGTACGGGTGCATGTCTGGTTGACTTGGAGAAGGCTTTCGATACCGTTTGGCTAGACGGTCTTTTCTATAAGTTGATCAGGTATGGCATGAGTAAACCACTGCTATATATTCTTGATGACATGCTTCATGGTAGAACGTTTGTTGTGAAAAGTTGCAATATAACTTCTACCAGAACTTTTAAAATACAGAACGGTCTACAACAGGGGGCGGTGAATTCGCCTATTTTGTTTAGCATTTTCACCGGCGATCTAATTGGTTCCCTTCACCATGCTATAGCGTACGCCGACGACCTTATTGCGTACAGAACAGGTCCAAAGATCGAAGTCATCAGAACACTTTTGCAGAGTGACTTCGATAAGATCCAGCAATATTGCGATGACTGGAAGTTGAAAATCAACTTTCAGAAATCGGAAACAATTGTGTTTAGAACCCCGTTGGCTCGGGCTTCATGGGATACGAGAAAGAACTGGCGCAAGCTGGTGATCGTTGATCTGTATGGTAACCCACTGCCAAACAAAGTAGTAGTCAAGTACCTCGGCATCTGGCTAGATCAGTATCTATATTTTAACAAACATATGGATGCAGCTCTGGCCAGGGCTAGAGGAGCTTTTGCTCTGACAAGGCGACTGTTTCACAGCAGACAACTTGACAGCAGGGTGAAAGTGATTTGCTACATGGCCCTCATAAGGCCAATGATTGTCTATGGGTGCCCTGTGTGGTTCAATGTTACAGCGTTTCAAATGGAAAAGATTCGGGTGTTTGAGAGACAGTGTCTGCGTACCTGTCTTGGATTGCACAGAACACCAGAGTCGGAGTACAAAAAATATTATCCCAATGAGGTCCTTTACAACGGGGCCCAAATAAACAGGATCGACAACTTCATTATAAAACTGACTCGTGGTCACACTGCAAGAGCGATGACCTCGACCAATGGTCTGATATTTGGGGCTTATTACCCCAACAATGAATATATGGAGAGAACGCGCTTCAGTGGATTTGTCCCACCGGAGGCTTTCCTCTATTTTGATATGGTAGGGCTGATTCAGGATAGATTGGCGGTTCCGCTAATCTACCACGTCTGCCGTAAGTCCGTGGAACGACGGCTCCTTTACAACCGAGACGTCACCACAGTAGGCGGAGACGTTGAAGAGCTCCTCCGGTTCAGTAGGGCGGTTTCAGATCGCGATCGTCGTGACGTTGTTAAAACGTCGAAAATGTTCTGGTGGTTGTCGGAGCAACAACATGAATTTGATATTGATAGCGAGTCGCCAATGGCTGGCTTACACAGGTTTAGCGTGTAAGTCTTAGGGTATGGGGGTGGGCACAGTGGCAAACAAAAAAAATTACAAAAATCAAAAAAAAAAAATTTACAAAATACAAAAAAAAAAAAAAAAATACAAAATACAAAAAACCCAACAAAAAAATTACAAAATACAAAAAAAAAAAAAAAAATTACAAAACACAAAAACCCAAAAAAAAAAAAAAAAATAAAAATAAAAAAAAAAAAAAAAAAAAAAAAAAAAAACCAAAAGCTACTGTGGCTGCTCTAGGTTTAAGTAGATTTAAGTAGTTTTAATAAGTTTTAATTAGTTCTAAGAAAACAAAAAAAATGATCTTTTAAACTAAGTTTTTTAAAGAATTTTCTTAGTTGTAACTAGCTCTAGTTTTTGATTCATAAGTTATCTTAAGGCCGAAAGGCATTAGTAGTAAGATATTGAATAATTTAGAGTATCCGCCTAGGGTCAGTAAGTTAATTAAGTTATTATATAAGCTAGTTTTACACATTTTTGTTAGCATGTAAGTAGATATAAGAAAAAGTAAATAAAAATGAATTAAAAATGAAATGAATATATGCCAGTTGCATTATCCAATTGAGTTATATTTACACGTTCAATTTTTTGAGACATTGATAGAGGGAAGATTGATAAAACCATGAGGACCACGGAAAGAAGTGATTTGGGAATTTTTTTGACATTTGTCTTACACCGCTGATTGCTTTGTAGAGTCTCTTGAGCTTCATCTGCTGGAGTTTCATCTTCCATGGGCAATGGGCATAAATTGTGAATTGCACGCTTGAATGTCCCATTCTGCGTCTTAACAGTTGCAACGCGTACCAGGTCATCATTGCCTTTTATAATTTCCTCTACACGACCTAACTTCCATTTCATTGGAGCAACATTTGCTTCTTTTATTATAACCATTGCACCAGGAAGCAAGTTGACTGATTCATGGGTCCATTTAGATCTCTGTTGTAATAGGTGAAGATATTCAGTTGACCATCTTTTCCAAAAATGCTGCTGAATATATTTTATTTGACGGAACCTTTTAAGGCTGCTGAGATTGCAATCGCCAATATCTGGTTCTGGTAAAGTTGTGAGTGGGACTCCAATCAAAAAATGGCCTGGTGTAAGGGCTTCTAGGTCATTTGCATCTGAAGACATAGGAGTAATCGGCCTTGAGTTTAAGATTGCTTCTATTTGTATTACCACTGTCCCCAACTCTTCTAATGTAAGCGACGCTTCCCGAAGGTAGCGCACTAGAAGACCCTTTGCAGACTTAACAGCAGCCTCCCAAAGCCCTCCGAAATGTGGTGAACGAGGATTTATGTATTTCCAATTGATGCCATTCTCCAAGCACATCGAGTATATAGCCGCTTGATTGCTTTGAGCTTCGAATGCCATTTTTAACTCCATCAGCTCATTTTTTGCGCCGACAAAATTAGTTGCATTATCGCAAAAAATTGTATGACACATGCCTCTTCTACCAATAAATCGCTTTAGTGCATAGATAAATGACTCTGAGGATAGATTTCCCACCACTTCAATGTGAACTGCTTTTGTTGAGAAACACACAAATACCGCCAAATAAGATTTTGTTGGACCTTTTCCTCTTATATTGTAGTGCGTTTTAATAGGCCCACAAAAATCAACCCCGCAGTAATAAAAAGGACGGGATGGTGTGACTCTTTCTTTCGGTAAATTGCCCATGATTTGCGCTATAGGTTTTGGATTAGAACGAAAACATTCAACGCACTTGAAAACTGTCTCTCGTGCCATTCTGCCAACACTTAAAATCCAATAATTTTGCCTTGAAATTGCTATGAGCGCTCTAGGTGCTACGTGCATATGAGTTTTGTGCAAATTTACAAGAAACAGCTTTGTTATCCAATGATTGTTTGGCAGAAAAATTTGATGCTTTGCATCCACCATAATTGATGCGTTTTTAAGTCTCCCACCAACTTTAATTAGCTTTGTTTTTTCATCAAAGAATGGAGCTAAAGATGCTATGCTGGATCCTTTATACACATTTAAACCTCTTTGAAGAAAACGGTAGTCATCTGGAAATTCTCTCTTTTGAATATATACCCAAATCATTCGAGTACCATGCTGCAGCTCATCTACAGTTAACTGACCATAATTTCTGAATGTTTTGTGCTTTCTGCAGTTTCTGTAAAAACGACAGCAGTATGCAAATATGTTTTGTAGTGTCCGAAAGGAATTTTTGTGATGGATTCGTTCTATTTGGATATTATTATCGGTATTTGCTGACACTGTTAATACAGACTTCACCTTCCGACGTTCTGGAATATCTTCTGGAGCCAATGAAGGCCTTGTTTCTAACAATATCTCATCCATTGAAAGAAAATCTGGGCCGTTGAACCAAGTTGGTGTATTTAGAAGTGTTTGTAGATCGAGCCCTCTAGATACAATATCGGCCGGGTTGATACTTCTCTTCACAAAATGCCATTGTTGTATCTCTGTGTTCGCTTGAATTTTGGCCACCCTGTTCGCAACGTAATTATCCCATGTGTAGGAAGGCGATTTTATCCATGCTAGTACCGTGGTTGAATCAGTATAGTAACATACCCTTTTTATTTGATCAGGTAGTAGTGGGAGCAACTTAGCTACTAGTTCAACCATGAGAACAGCTCCTTGTAGCTCCAACCTCGCTATAGTAGTTGCCTTCAGAGAACCAACCCTTGATTTAGAACATAACAGTTGTGAGTGAATAGTTCCATTGTCCTCTACAGATCTTAAATACACACATGATCCATAGGCGTTTTGACTGCTGTCTGAGAATGCGTGCAGTTGGATGTTTCCTTTACTGCTTGGACAAGAGGCATATCTTGGCAAGCTTAAATCTTTCAACATCGAAAAACTTTTCAAATAACGAATCCACTTGTTTGCTTGATCTTCAGGGACGTGGTCATCCCATGATAAATCTGTTTTCCATAGCTCCTGCAAGAATAGTTTTCCAAGAACTATCACAGGTCCAAGTAGTCCCAAAGGATCAAATAACCTTGCAAGATTGGCTAGTACGGTTCGTTTGCATACTTTCTCGTATTGATTAAATTCATCAAAGCAAATTTGAATTTGAATGCATCCAAAGAGGGATCCCAGATTAATCCCAACGTTTTGATCACTTCAGATTGATTAAATGCAACTAGTTGTTCTTTATGCTCTTCAGGAATGTTCTGCAATATATCAGGATGATTAGAACAAAATTTTCTTAGCTCAAAGTGACCCATTTTTAAGACATTGTTGACATCTGTTAATAGGTTTTTAGCCTCGTCTATAGTCTCAGCACCTGCAAGACAATCGTCTACATAAAAATTGTTTTTTATAATATGCGATGCAAGAGGATATTGTTCCTCAACATCTTCAGCGAGCTTTACTAAGCATCTAGTGGCCAGATATGACGCTGATGCTGTACCATAAGTTACTGTGTTCAGCTGGTACAATTGGAGTGGACTGCTGCGTTCCGATCTCCACAAAATTAGCTGCAACATTCTATCACAAGGATCTATTAACACTCGTCGGTACATTTTGCTAATGTCACCCGTGAAAACATATCTGTGCATTCGAAACTTGGTTATAATGGAAAACAAGTCTGGTTGAACTGTTGGACCAACCATTAAACTGTCATTAAGTGAATATCCAGAGGTACTTTTAGCTGATGCATCAAATACCACTCTTAGCTTTGTTGATGTGCTTTCGGGTTTTATAACACAGTGATGAGGGATTACAAAATGAGTGTTGCACAGTTTGCTTTCATCAATTGGACTCATATGACCAAGAGCTTCGTACTCTCGCATAAAGTCTCCGTATAACAATTTCAGCTCTTGATTTTTGTCTAATTTCCGCTCAAGCACCAGGAAGCGTCTTTTAGCTATTTCGAGCGAGTCTCCCAAAACAACGCTTGGATCCTCTTTACATGGTAACCGCACAACGAACTGATGGCTATCATTAACTCTTACGTTTTTCTTGAAATGTTCTTCACAGTCATGCTCTTCTTTGCTCATGGTATTTGCTGGCATATCATGATTTTCCGTTTCCCAGAATCTCCGCACCAATTTGTCTAAAGAAGATAGCGTAGGACCTATAGCTATGTGGCAATGAACGGGAGTTGATGTGTCTGTTTGTATTGGTGGTATGCTTCCAGCCAATATCCAACCAAGCTTTGTATTTCGTAACAAAGGAAGATCATTTGAAATCTTGACTTCTCCTGGCAAGAATAGCTCAAAAAATATGCCGGCCCCTATCAACATGTCTATACGTTGATTTTTAAAGCTTGAAGGATCTTTTGATGAATTTCTGTAAAAACGACAGCAGTATGCAAATATGTTTTGTAGTGTCCGAAAGGAATTTTTGTGATGGATTCGTTCTATTTGGATATTATTATCGGTATTTGCTGACACTGTTAATACAGACTTCACCTTCCGACGTTCTGGAATATCTTCTGGAGCCAATGAAGGCCTTGTTTCTAACAATATCTCATCCATTGAAAGAAAATCTGGGCCGTTGAACCAAGTTGGTGTATTTAGAAGTGTTTGTAGATCGAGCCCTCTAGATACAATATCGGCCGGGTTGATACTTCTCTTCACAAAATGCCATTGTTGTATCTCTGTGTTCGCTTGAATTTTGGCCACCCTGTTCGCAACGTAATTATCCCATGTGTAGGAAGGCGATTTTATCCATGCTAGTACCGTGGTTGAATCAGTATAGTAACATACCCTTTTTATTTGATCAGGTAGTAGTGGGAGCAACTTAGCTACTAGTTCAACCATGAGAACAGCTCCTTGTAGCTCCAACCTCGCTATAGTAGTTGCCTTCAGAGGACCAACCCTTGAGAGAGAATTTCCAGATGACTACCGTTTTCTTCAAAGAGGTTTAAATGTGCATAAAGGATCCAGCATAGCATCTTTAGCTCCATTCTTTGATGAAAAAACAAAGCTAATTAAAGTAGGTGGGAGACTTAAAAACGCATCAATTATGGTTGATGCTTTGCATAATTAGCTTTGTTTTTTCATCAAAGAATGGAGCTAAAGATGCTATGCTGGATCCTTTATGCACATTTAAACCTCTTTGAAGAAAACGGTAGTCATCTGGAAATTCTCTCTTTTGAATATATACCCAAATCATTCGAGTACCATGCTGCAGCTCATCTACAGTTAACTGACCATAATTTCTGAATGAATTGTGCTTTCTGCAGTTTCTGTAAAAACGACAGCAGTATGCAAATATGTTTTGTAGTGTCCGAAAGGAATTTTTGTGATGGATTCGTTCTATTTGGATATTATTATCGGTATTTGCTGACACTGTTAATACAGACTTCACCTTCCGACGTTCTGGCCTCAAGGGTTGGTCCTCTGAAGGCAACTACGGTCGCCACAATGTAAAAAGTAGAAACAAGTACGAATACAACGACGGTGTAGAAAGAGGAAACAAGTATGAACGCAATGACGGTTTAATAAAGACTCAAATCAGTCAACACATTTTATTTTTCGATTGGCAATACATTTTGGTTTTGGCAATACACAAGAATTGCAAGCATGCAAAACTGTGTTGCGCGTGCAATACCTCAACTGTGGGACCAGACATTTATAATTGATACACGATATGCGTGAACCTGAATTATTGAATTGTTCCCACAATTGAAGTATTGCTGACAATACTTTTAACATATGCTGACACAACTTTTGACAGGCTTTTCATAGCTAATTCTAACATTTTCTGTACTACACCCACTGTTTTTGTCTGAGACGTTCCTACCTCTTTTCAAAATAGTGATTTTCTTTTCATCACTATCATCACCCGCTTGACTTATCGTATTGTCTAAGGGTTCAGTGATTCGGGTATCTGTTCTGAACGCGATTAGCCCTTTGGAATCACGTTCTTCTGCCCGTTTTTCTGTTTGCACTTTGGGCGATTTGAAACTATGAAACTTACCTTCCCACACTTAAAGCAAAAGATGTTTAGCTTTGGGGATGGGCATTCCCAATATAAGTGTCCTGATACCTTACAGTTCCAACAACTTAGGATCTTATTTGAGGGTCTTGGTCGGTTGTTATTCAGATATTGCACCGCTGCAATATGATCTTCGCATTGGACCTGATCAACATCGTAGTATTGTATTTCGATACCATGTATTCTGGGAGGTGGTCGGTTTTGTCGATTCACTTGTGTACTTTGCATCGGGAAAGTATTTTCGGCTTCCTTACACACAAACCTAAGTTGATCGAGCGAAAATATCGACATTGGATCAGGGTTGCGAGTTTATGAATTAAAAAATCCATAAGCTATGAGCTAATAGTAAGCTTCAGAATTGAAAAATGTTTAATTCACAAGCTAGTTTGTGATTAAGAATTGAGAAGATTCAATTCATAAGCTACTAGCAGAATTAAGAATTGAGAAATATTCAATTCACAAGCTAGTTTGTGAATTGTGAATTGAGAAAAATTCAGTTCATAAGCTAGTTGGAGAATTAAGAATTGAGAAAGATTCAATTCGCAAGCTAGTTTGTGATTAAGAATTGAGAAATATTCAATTCACAAGCTAGTTTGTGATTAAGAATTGAGAATGATTCAATTCATAAGCTATTTAAAGATTTAAGAATTGACAAATATTCAATTCATAAGCTAGCTTTTGACTTATGAATTGAATGATATTCAATTCACAAGCTAATTTGTGAACTATGAACTGAAAAATATTCAATTCACAAGCTAGCTTATGACTTATCAGATTTATGAATTGAAAAATATTCAATTTGGAAGAAAATCAATTCACAACCTAGGTAATGAACTACCTGAATGTTTTCCAATTCATAATCCGGATAATTTATAAGCTGTCATGTGAATTGAATATTTTTCAATTCATAAGCTAGCTTATAGAAAATATTTAATTCACAAGCTAGCTTATGAATTGAATACTTCTCAATTCATAATTCACAAACTAGCTTGTGAATTGAATCTTTCTCAATTCATAAGCTACCTTATGAATTGAATATTTCTTAATTCATAATTCACAAGCAAGCTTGTGAATTGAATCTTTGTCAATTCCTAAGCTAGCTTATGAATTGAATATTTCTTAATTCACAAGCTAGCTTATGAATTGAATATTTTTCAATTCTTAATTCACAAACTAGCTTGTGAATTGAAAATTTCTCAATTCTTATTTCTATTACTAGCTTATGAATTAAATGTTTATTAATTCGTAATGCATAAACTAAGTTATTTAAGGGTAAAAAAAAAGTTTTTAAACAACTGCTATTGTCATATATGAGTTAGCGAAAAAGAAAAATAAACCTAACCTCACCAGAAGAAAACCCTTATCCGAAAGCACCAAATCTGAAAGGTCCACCAATTGCCTTTAATATCGAAGCAAATATATTGTAATGTGCACCCAACATTTCATGCTAATTTCCTAATTGAAAACGTTAAACCGAAAACACAAGTGCTGGCAACGCTATAATGGAGTGCTATAATGGAAGACGTTGTTTGGGAGTGAGTGTGTGTGTGTGCAGAAAAATACCGGGAGGGGAACTTGTCTAGACATCATGGTTCATAGAAAAACTACCAGAAATCTCTCGATGTTTCACACTTCTATATAAAGAGGGAGCTGACGCAACCAGAGGTCAGTTTTGATTATAGAGTGATAAAGTGAAGAGTAAATTGTCTACAAGTGATAGTCCAAAAGTCGAGTTGAGATCGAATAAAGTTTAGATACTGAATAAAAGTGGTTGAAATAAATTAAAAAGTGAAGTTTTAATTTTCGAACTAAGCGCACGTTACATTTGGTGTCAGAAGTGTAAATAAAACTTATTTGACTAGTAAAGTGTAAAAAAAAAGTAAAAAGAAAAATAATAATTATATACAACGAAACGAACAAAAGAAGCTGATTGAAGAGCAACGAAACGAGCAAAAGAAGGAACAACAGAATATTCTCGAAAGACTTGAGGCGCAACAGAATGTTTTGGAAGGTCAGAAAAACATTCTAGAAGGTAAATTGGGTAACATTGAGAAAAATGTATGTGCCCTAGACGAACGCGTTGAAGGTGTGGAGAAACAGCTTTCTGTTGTAGAGAATCGTTTCGAAATCGTAGAAACCCGATGTGATAAACAGTTCTCTGTTCTGACCAAGGAATTGGACCAGATCCGGAAAATAAAAATTCGAGAGTCTGCTGGGGAGTTTGCAAAGAAAAAGAAGATGAAACCCCAACATTTGATGGACAGTCTTCTTGGCCAGTCTACAAGAGACAATTTGAGGCAGCCGCGACAACAAATGGCTGGGATGACGAAGACAAGTACATTGCACTGACTCTTGCTCTTAGAGGACCAGCAGCTGAATTACTTCAAACAGTTCCAGCTGGTAAGAGCGGCGATTTCAGTTCTCTCGTGGCAGCTATAGATAAACGCTTTGGAGATAGCCACTTGAAAGAAGTCTTCCGAGTCCAACTCAATAACAGAGTCCAGAAAAGGGGTGAAAGTCTACAGCAGCTCCAAGCAGACGTCGAAAGACTGGTTCACCTGGCATACCCGGATGCTGGAGAAGAAATCATCAACCAGCTTGCTGTTGATTCCTTCGTTCGTGCCATTTCCGATATACATCTTCAGAGGTCTGTGCGAACTGCTAGAACACGTACTCTTTCTGAAACTTTAGCATTCGCATTGACAATTGAAGCAGCAGAACAGGCTTCTCATGGAGAACATCGACTTAGAGAAGCCATAGTCGAAGAATGCTCGTGCCAAAGAGCTGAAATACAAAAGAACCAGCGAAGCGGACTTGCAAGATGTTGGAACTGCAACAAGACCGGGCACTTACAGCATCAATGCCGACTGCCACCAAATAAAGCCGCTTTTCAACATTGTGGAAGCAAGAGATCCAACCCAGAGCAAGGTAACAACAACACCAGCGTTGCTTATCAATCCGTTTCCCATCAGGGGTAGAGGCTGGTTTCTTGTATCGATGGCCCCAAAACCACCATCCAGGTCTCCCAGACCAAACGAGACAACAAAAGTCTGACTGTGGAGACTACTATTATCGGGAACAAACATGTGGCTACCATCGACACCGGCGCCACAGCATCGACAGTACGTCGAGACCTGGTAAAGATGACGTGGCTTCATAACACCAATAGCTACCGTCTAAGAACCGCAACGGGAGAAGCAGCAAGAGTATATGGAGAAGTTTGTCTTAAAATTCGACTGGCCGATCTAGTGTTTACTCATCAATTCCTGGTGGCAGATATATGTGACAAGTGCATCATTGGAATCGACTTTATGAAACAGCACGGAGTTATTTTGGATATCGGTAATCAAGTTTTGAAATACCAAAATAAAGAAATTCCAATGATCTATTCGAATGAAAATACGTCAACACTGAAGACTGTCATCACGGAAGATCTGATTCTGCCTCCTTCTTCTGAAGTGTTCGTTTGGACAAAACTGGAAGGTGAGTTTGGAAGCCTTCGATACCTCGTGGTGGAACCAGACCCAGAGTGTTCCTCTCAAAGCGTCATCGTTGGGAAAACACTGG
This sequence comes from Melanostoma mellinum, assembly GCA_914767635.1. Lineage (NCBI taxonomy): Eukaryota > Metazoa > Arthropoda > Insecta > Diptera > Syrphidae > Melanostoma > Melanostoma mellinum. The sequence continues at coordinate 105,551,078 of OU612060.1, forward strand.
TAGCACCGAAGAATAAAATGGTCCCCGTACGATTACTAAACACCAGACCGTACGATGTAAGGTTGAAGAAAGGAGAAGTCGTTGGACGTTGCGAATCCGTTGCAGCAATTACGAAGATCACAGACGAAGCTCCGAGCAAAACTATAACTCCGGAGGAGCTCAAAACCATCAGAGCTAAAATACTGAATTCATCCAACCTTGATCACCAACAAACAAGGATGGCTGAAAATCTCCTACAAGAGTACACTGACATCTTCGCATCGCAAAAGGGACAATATGGTAGGACACAGTTGGTGCAGCATCGCATCAACACAGGAGATGCAAGACCGATTCGTCAACCCGCAAGACGTCTTCCACTGGCCAAACAAGGTGAGGTTGAGGAAATGATAACAGCAATGAAGAAGGACGGTCTTATCGAAAATTCCAAAAGTCCTTGGGCATCACCAGTGGTGCTTGTGAAAAAGAAAGACGGAAGCACTCGCTTTTGTGTAGACTACCGAAGGCTGAATGATGTGACTAAGAAGGACAGCTATCCCTTGCCCAGAATCAGTGATACCCTGGATGCCATGGAGGGAGCCCAGTGGTTCTCGACGCTGGACTTGAAGAGTGGATATTGGCAAGTTGACATCCACCCTGATGATCGGGAAAACACGGCGTTTTCTACAGGTAATGGGCTCTGGCAGTTTAAGGTTATGCCGTTTGGGCTATGCAACGCTCCGGCAACATTCGAGCGTTTGATGGAGTGCGTTCTCCAAGGACTGACGTGGAAAGCTTGCCTAGTCTACTTGGACGATGTCATTGTTTACGGGAAAACATTTGACCAACATTGCAAGAACCTAAAAGCCGTGTTTCAGAGACTTCGAGAGGCTAACCTTAAACTGAATCCGGAAAAATGTGCACTTTTCAAAACCGAAGTTAAGTATTTGGGACACATCATCTCTTCCCAAGGAGTGAAAACCGATCCTGAAAAAGTTGACTCCGTCAAAAATTGGCCAACACCACAGGACAAACATCAACTCCGAAGCTTTCTTGGTCTTGCCACATATTACCGACGTTTTGTTAAGAACTTTGCTGGAGTTGCAAAGAGTTTACATCAGCTCACCGAAAAAGTGAAGCAGTTTAAATGGTCAGGTGAGTGCGAGAAATCTTTTCAGGAACTCAAATACCGCCTCTGTAACGCTCCAGTGCTGGCACATCCAACAACTGGCAAAACGTTCATCATCGACGCTGATGCAAGCAACGTTGGAATCGGGGCGGTACTATCCCAAGTGCATGATGGCGAAGAGAAAGTGGTGGCATATTACAGCAAGGTCCTCTCGAAGCCCGAAAAAACTACTGTGTGACCAGAAGGGAACTGCTAGCTCTTATCTTGGCAACAAAGCACTTCCATAAGTACATCTATGGACAGAAATTCCTTCTGCGGAGAGACCATGGTGCTCTGAACTGGCTGTTGAACTTCAAAAATCCAGAAGGTCAAGTCGCAAGGTGGATAGAAAGACTGCAGACTTATGATTACCAGATTCAACACCGCAGAGGAAAGTTGCACTCAAACGCAGACGCATTATCCCGAAGACTTTGCAAAGTGGATTGCAAGCATTGTAGGCGGCAAGAAGACAAAGAAAATATTACCGCTCAGCGACTAAGAGCTGACCCAATATGCGGATGGAGCAATGAGGAAGTGAGGACTGCTCAACAGGAGGATCCAGATATCGAACCCATTCTCGCATGGAAAGAAAATGAAGAGAAACCTGAATGGGGAGACATTTCTGACAGGAGTCCAGTTCTCAAAGCCTATTGGGCACAGTGGGATTCACTATATGTGCAAGAAGGTGTCCTCAGGCGAAGATGGGAATCCGCTGACGGTAAGTCATATGTGATGCAGCTGATCCTACTGCAATCGAAAGTCAGTGAAGTTCTGCGGGAGATGCACGACGGACCTTCTGGAGGCCACCTGGGAGTTAACAAAACACTGGAGAAGGTGCGACATCGGTTCTACTGGTTACATGCTAGAGATGACGTGGAGAAATGGTGCCGTCAATGTGACAAGTGTGCTGCAACCAAAGGACCTGGTAGGAAGATTCAAGGTAAGATGCATCAGTACAACGTTGGATCGCCTTTTGAGAGGATTGCAGTAGATGTGGCTGGGCCTTTTCCAGACACCAACGCTGGAAACAAATACATTCTTGTTGTAATGGACTATTTTAGCAAGTGGCCTGAGGCGTATGCCATCCCAAATCAAGAGGCCAAAACGGTGGTCGACCAGATTTTGTTTAACTGGGTGAGTAGGTTTGGCGTGCCTATGGAACTCCATTCCGACCAAGGGAGGAACTTTGAGTCAAACATCTTCTAAGGAGTGTGCGGACTACTTGGCATTAAGAAGACTAGAACCACACCACTTCATCCACAGTCTGATGGGATGGTTGAAAGATTCAACCGGACCTTGAAAGAACACCTCACCAAGGTCGTAGGCGACTACCAAAGAGACTGGGATAGGCACGTACCGCTATTCCTGATGGCCTATAGAAGTGCAGTACATAGCTCGACAGGACAAACACCATCTGACATCCTGTTCGGGAAAACCATGCGGCTGCCCAGCCAACTTAAATTTGGATGCCCCACAGAGGAGCCACAGGACACGAACGAGTATGTGGACGACCTCAAGGAGACACTCGCTGACATCCATAAAAGAACAAGGGAACGGATGAAAACCTACAGCGACCGGATGAAGACACGGTACGACACAAAAGCGACAACAGCAGGATTCCAAGCAGGAGATCGTGTGTGGCTTTATAATCCTCATCGTCAAAAGGGATTGTCACCGAAACTTCAGCAGAACTGGGAAGGTCCTTATACTGTTGTCACGAGGATTAACGACGTGGTCTACCGCATCCAAAGAGGACTAAGAGGCAAGTTTAAAGTAGTGCATTGTGACCGGCTGCATCGATATAGTTGGGAGGCTGCAAATGGAATTATTCGGGACGAACAATCTTAAGGAGGGGGCAGTGTAATGTGCACCCAACATTTCATGCTAATTTCCTAATTGAAAACGTTAAACCGAAAACACAAGTGCTGGCAACGCTATAATGGAGTGCTATAATGGAAGACGTTGTTTGTGAGTGAGTGTGTGTGTGTGCAGAAAAATACCGGGAGGGGAACTTGTCTAGACATCATGGTTCATAGAAAAACTACCAGAAATCTCTCGATGTTTCACACTTCTATATAAAGAGGGAGCTGACGCAACCAGAAGTCAGTTTTTATTATAGAGTGATAAAGTGAAGAGTAAATTGTCTACAAGTGATAGTCAAAAAGTCGAGTTGAGATCGAATAAAGTTTAGATACTGAATAAAAGTGGTTGAAATAAATTAAAAAGTGAAGTTTTAATTTTCGAACTAAGCGCACGTTACAATATCAATCACTAATGCCGATCTTAAGAAAATAAAGACGATCATAGATGAATCTTTAAAAACTAAACTTGCAAAAGCAACAGCAAATCTCGCTTCAAAAGAAGATTTCAGTATGCTAAATGCTGAGATAAACATCCTGCGAAAACAAAATGAAGACTTGTCTGTAAGAGTCCAACAGTTCGAGACAAGGTGTTATGCTTTAGAGGAAGAATTGGAAGCCCAATGCAGAGAAATTAATGGAAAAAACATCATTCTTACGATGCCAAATGAAAAAGTTGATCCCAAAATTTAGATTGACTCCATCGCGAATCTCCTGCTTGGTGAACCACATCAGATGGCAGAAACGTCTAAGCTCTTTAAAAACGAAAATACCATCAAATTCAAGATAAATGTTGGGTCCAACGAGAAAGCAAACAAAATGGTGCAAAATTCGATTAAGCTCAAAGGTACAGGTGTATTTATACAACGAGACCTAACGAAACATGCACAACTCAAACGCCGAATCCTACTCAGTTATAGAAAAGCTATCAAAACAAAATATCCAAAAGAAGAAGTACTCGTTAAAAATAACTCTTTATTAATTTTTGATAAAGTATTTTATTTAAACGAAAACAATACACTTAAACATAAAAATGATGATGGAGAACAACACCTGTTGAATATATTTGGACAACTTAATTTCGAAGCTGTCAAAACAAATACTTTTTCTAATACACGTCATCATGAATGGTCTAATCCAGTTGATGCTGCTACACCAGTGATGCCACTTCATCAAAATTCGTCAAGCGGCAGTACTATTGCACGAAACTGAAAATGTGATGCCGTCAGCTCTATATTTATTAATGCTTTTAAAATTTTGTCTTATAATGTCTCAGGGCTTAATAATAAACTTTAATTTGTAGATTTTTTTAAGTACATAAAAAATTTTTATATATTTTTTTTATATTAAACGCATGTTACATCTGAAAATCTCAGCAAATTCATAAAATATTTCAGAGGTTATAAATTATCATCTAATTCAGCGGTCAAAACATTCACTAAAGGACGTGCGAGTGGTGGAATCTTGTACGAGATAAAAACATCTCTACTGAAAACTTTTAATTATGAAGAAATCTAAGGTGCAACTGTCATAAAACTTCTACAAAAAAACGATATGTTCATTGTACCGTATTATATAAACTGCAACAAGTGGACTGAAGACAATGAAAAACTCAATCGAATTATGTTCCGTTTAGCAAACAAAAGCGTCCTTGTAATAGGTGATCTTAATGCAAGAATTAGTAATTTACAAGTAACTACACTTCACACAACGATAAATAATGCCATTAACCTCGATCACAGAAATTCAAAAGACAATATTTACAATCAAAATGGTACCAATATCCTCGATATGTTACAGATGTATGATTGCACAGTTCTAAATGGTTGTACTAGTTTAGAGACAGAAGGTAATTATACTTTTATAGGAGGACAAGGCAAATCGGTCATCGACTACTGTTGCCGCCGTTTTTTATATTGAATTTCATAGCACTTATAATGTAAACACTTATAGTACGTCGTCTCGTTCGAGCCAGGAACGCCATCCATTGCTCAATTTATAATTAAACTCGTGAACGCACAATTTATTTCCGTGACACTTGTTGGGTTCGGCCATTGAATTTGTATGTGAAAGGAGTCGTAAACTCGATTTTCGTTGTGACTGACAGCGCATCCCCTGGCTCAGTTCATTGCTCATATGTTCCTTTAAAAATATAAGAAAGCGATCGAAGCGTCTTTCTGTGGCCCAGTTCTAAAACTTTTTAAATGGAAAATCGAGATTACTATGCCTTATAAAAATATGCAATGGTTCGGCCATTTTGCAGATTGCATTTTTCATTCTTTTACTTGTGGCATTGGCTCGGAGAAGACGTACAAAAGTGTAAGTATTAACTATTAATCAAAAATCAAATTACTCATGTACACTCTTACTTTAGGAAATAAAATTTATCAGAATTCAATGCAGCAAAACATTTTATATGAAGTAGTTGTGTGTTGAAGAGAAAAATTCTTATTTCTGAACACGTCGCTCTACGGGTCGGCAAGCCGATGCAACAACTTTTATTTCACTTTTATTGGTGGTGAATTGGGAATATTTTAAAGCGTGTTGACGCACAATAAAGGAAATATTTTAAAGCGTGCTGACGCACACTAAATAGACCAAGGAAAAGCACACATTTAACCGGCGGATTGCTACCGGTGGAGAAGTTAAAAATCGTCGCTGATTGTCAGTGGAATACCTACACACACGTATCACAAATCAATTGCTGGGTAAGTACATCGTTGAAGAACTTGATTTTGGGTTGGGGGCAAATTGAGTAAGTGTAAATAAACTGAGGTTAGATTTGCATGAGGTTAAGAAACCTAAATATTACATTATATATATATAAAGCAAATAAAAAATGCCAGACACTAGGTCGCAAACTGCCACGCGCTCGAACACGCGAGAAGAAGAAAGCGCAGAGGAGCATGACACGACCATTCAAAGCCAAACGTCGTCAGTTGAATCGAAGCTTGCGGAAATTATGAAGCAACTGAATTTCTTACAAGCTGAAGTCGCAAAAGGAAATTCAAGAATAGGAAATAGTGAGGTTCCAAATCGTAGTTCTGCGAATGAGGGTAGCGTAGGTTATAGCAATAGTGGCGAGGAAAGAAACGGGGATTTATCGGGGAACGGTAGCGACTCGGGGACGCTAGCTGCTGTCTAAAGTGACCTGAGCCTACTCCTAGGTTAGAGCAAGGGAGAAAATTATATGATCTGCCCGAGTTTGATGGTCGTCCAGAAGACTGGCCGATGTTTAATGAATCGTTTAAAAACACGACAGAACAGTTCAATTATACTAATCAAAAAAATCTCATGCGGCTTCAAAAGGCGTTAAAGGGTAAGGCGAAGGAAGAGGTCGAGTGTTTGCTGATTCACAGCAGTAACGTAGAGCAAATAATGGAAACATTGCGTACCCAGTTCGGTAGACTTGAAATGCTAGTAAAAAGCCAAATTCTTAAAATAAGGAACATCCCATCTATTCCAGAGAACTGTATTGTGCAGATACTACCCTTTTCAACGAAGGTAAAGAATTTGGCATCATTTTTGAAAGCCGCTAAATGTAAAAATCACTTGTCTAACCCCACATTGATGGATGAGCTTTTACTTAAATTACCTGTCGAAAGAAGGTTAGAATGGGCACGCTACGCTCGAAACATTAACGTTACCCTAACAGTGGAGCATTTAAGTGAATGGCTTCAGGTTTTAGCCAAAGAAGTAAGGGTAGCCTGTACAGATTTAAGCGAACCAAAAGCTAGGAATGCATATAAAAACGATAAGCCGACACGATTCTTTTGGCGAACGACATGCGGGATAGTTTCGAAAGTGCTCAATGTGGAGTTTGTTCGGGAAAGCATGATATTGCAAAATGCAAACGTTTTTTAGGAATGAGTTGTGCTGAACGATGGCGAGTAGCTAGTCGGAGTAAGATGTGCTTTAACTGTCTCGAACGGGGACACCAAACAAATTCGTGCACAAGGGACCATGACTGCAGCTTGGAAAATTGTACGAGGAAACTCCATAAACTCCTGCATGGTGAACAGAATACAGGGCAAGATCGACAACTTTGCAATGAACAGATACAATCGTTCACAGCCACCGCGACTTTTCATTCTAAAGGCAGTAAGCTGTTATTCAAAATCATTCCAGTAAAGTTATATGCAAATGGATTAACCGTAAGAACGTTCGCATTCATCGATGAAGGTTCATTGATTTCCTTGATAAACAAAAGCCTAGCCGATCGCCTTCAACTAAAGGGACCAGAGGAGAGCTTGACAATGCAATGGTTTGCCAACAACAGCATAACAGAAAAATCTAGGAGAGTAGATATGAAAATTTCTGGAGTACGACCCGGTGCCCAAATATTTGAAGTTAACAACGTCAGGACTTCTACAGTCCTTCGGTTGCCTACACAAAGCCTAGACATTGAGGAGCTGCGAATGAAGTGTCGTTTGCCGAAAGATCTACCAATATACGAGTATAAATCCGCAACACCTGAAATACTTATCGGCCTTGACAACATTCATTTGGGAATATCAAGAAAGATCATCACCGATGGGAAAAAAGGACCAGCTATCGTTTCCACAAGGTTGGGTTGGGTCGTTTACGGCAAAGGTGACACAAGTTCCAACTTCAATAGACCGGTATACTTTGTTCAGCCTGGCTTCCAAGATGAACTGGATGACTTGGCAAGGAATTACATCGCCGACGAGAACCTTGGAGTGAGAGCCGTCGAGACCATCGTCGAGTCAGTTGATATGATTAAAGCAAGAGATACACTCAAAAAAACAACTAAACGAATAGGAACTGGTTTTGAGACAGGTTTGTTGTGGCGGAATGGTGACGTTATCCTGCCACCAAGTAAAGAGATGGCAGAAAGAAGGCTGGTCGCTCTGGAAAAGAAGTTTCAGCGGAACGAAGAATTTCACGGTGAATATTCGCGACTCATAGAAGAGTACGAAAGAAAGGGATACTCGAGGAAGCTTAGTCCTGTTGAGACACAGCAAAGAGGTAAACGTACTTGGTACCTTCCACACTTCGGGGTTGTAAACCCAAATAAGCCTGGCAAGCTGCGACTAGTTTTTGATGCAGCAGCTGAGGTAAAAGGAACTTCTCTCAATTCAATGCTGCTTAGTGGTCCAGATGGCTGTCAACCGTTGGCAGCAGTACTCATGAAATTCAGGCAAGGAGAAATTGGAGTCTGCGCAGACATAGTAGAGATGTTTCATCAGGTGAAGATTCGTCGGGAAGATCAAGACTCACAGCGGTTTTTATGGCGCGCTTGTCCAAATGAGCCAGTAAAGGAATATGTTATGACATCAATGACGTTTGGAGCCACATGTTCGCCATGTTCAGCGCAGTTCGTTAAGAACAAGAACGCGGAAGAATTTCGTAACGAATACCCAGCTGCAGTGGAGGCAATAATAAACAACCACTATGTTGACGATTACGTGCACTGCTTTTCTTCAGAACAAGAAGCTATCCAGGTAACAAAGAAGATAGTCTGGATTCAAAAACAAGCAGGTTTTCAGCTTAGATGGTTCGTTTCAAATTCAAATTTTGTCAAACAAGAGTTGGGTGAAGCAACGGGGAGTACTTCACTTTTAAGCCTCAACAAAGGAGAAGCGGAGCATCTTGGAAAGGTTCTAGGATTACATTGGGATACTAATCGAGACGTTTTGAAATTCGTGATGGCCTTTGGCAGAATAAACTCAATCTTATTAACCGGCGAAAAGAAACCAACAAAACGTGAAATATTAGCCATATCTATGTCAGTTTTTGACCCATTCGGTCTAGCGGCTGAGTATACTCTTATTGCAAAACTGGCTCTACAATCGGTATGGCGTGTAAAGCTGGAATGGGATCAAGAAATCCATGATGAAGCTAACGTTATATGGTTGGATTGGATTCGACGTTTAAAGGATGTTCAAAAAATTGAGGTTCCTCGATGTTACAGCATCAAGTTCCGAGACAAAGCAGTAGAACTACATATTTTCGCTGACGCCAGCGAACAGGCGTACGCTACCGTCACTTACTGGAGGACCGTAGGAGGAGCTGGCAGAGCACAACTGGCGTTTGTTACAGGGAAAACCAAATGTGCGCCGTTGCGGGCGACATCAATACCAAGGCTCGAACTTCAATCTGCAGTCCTAGCAATTCGGTTGAAGCAGATGATTTTGCAATGCCACGATGTGACGCCAGTGAAAGTGGTGATGTGGAGTGACGCAAGCACCGAACTTGCATGGATACGTTCGGATTATAGACGATACAAACCGTATGTGGCGCATCAAGTTAGTGAAATCCTGGGTAGTAGCAAGATTGAGGAATGGAGATGGCTTCCTAGCGCACACAACCCAGCAGACTTTGGTACACGTCTAAGGAACGAGAAACGTGAGTCACTCTGGCTTGAAGGTCCTGAGTTTCTAAACGAGGAGTCGTCGTGGCCTCAACAGAATAATTTCTCAAACACTCAAGAAGAGCTTCGAACTAGAGCCATATTTCTCTTCATCAACACTGAAGACCCTTTTGAAAGGTTTTCATGCTTTCAAAAAATGAGGAGAGTCTTCGGGTGGATAAAACGTTTCCAAGCGAACTGTCAGAGTGGTAAAGACGAAAGAAAAAAGGGGAGTCTGACTCCCAACGAGTTGAAGAATGCAGAGTTGCTGATTTGCTGGCGAATACAGATGATTGCGTATGCAGACGAATATGAACAGCTACCGACAGGAAATTCAGTGGGCTCCAGCAGCAGCCTTCGAAAGTTGAACCCGATTATGGATGCTAACGGTGTGATTCGAATTCATGGACGAATAAACTCAGCCTCTGCCGTTCTTATCTACGTTCGTAATCCTATAATAATGCCGCGAAAAAACAGGGTGATTGACCTCATAGTGAAGTTTTATCATATTCTGAATGCAGTCCGAAATTCAAACTCCCAAAATTTAAGAAAATGGAACATCAAAGAAAACTCGCTATATAAGAACTTATGTCTTCAGATGAAAACAGAATATGAAAACCAACAAGCATATTCACTTGGTCAAACGAAAGACGCAAAAGAATTTTGGAAAGTGACGAAAAAGATAAACGGTTCAAATTTTGCAATAGGGATAGGAGTAACGGCTGAGGATTTATCAGTGCACTTCCAAAATATACTATGTGCTGGATCAGATGTTAAATTTCGTACGCTGAACCTCTGCTGTCCGACGAAATACTTGATTCCGAAATAACATTTGCCGAAATAAATGCTGTTATTCTTAAAGCGAAAAATGAAAAGGCGCCGGGAGAAGATGGAGTCACATATGAATTTTTCAAGAACGGTACAGAAGGACTTACTTCCCGACTCAAAGCTTTATTTAATGACATCCTAAATAAACAAGAAGTTCCAACATCTTTCAAGAAGGCAGTCATTTTTCCGATCCATAAAAAAGGTGACACAAATAATGTTGAAAATTAACGAGGAATCTCGTTTATGAACGTTATTGCCAAATTATTTTGTGGTGTGCTTGCCAGCAGGCTTGAAAAGTGGGCTGAAGGTAACAACATAATTTCAAAGTTTCAAGCGGGTTTCAGAAAAAACTTCTCCACTGTAGACCACACCTTTACCTTTACATCGATAGCTAAAGCAGCACAAGCCAGAAACAAGAAGACATATGCGTTTTTGTGGACTTCAAATCTGCCTTCGATTCTTCAACCGAAATGCTCTTTTTTACAAGCTTTCCCTGTTAGGTATGTCAACGAAGTTCATTCATGTGATAAAGGAAATGTATACTCAATCAAAAGCAACTGTGTGAGATGGGGCAGAACTATCAAATTGGTTTGAAACGGACACCAGAGTTAAACAAGGGTGCCTTCTAAGTGCTCTTCTTTTCGCACTTTTCATCAATGATGTTGAAACTTGTCTGCCTGGAGGTATCCGAATCGCTGATCTGGCCATTAATGTTCTTTTGTATGCCGATGATTTGGTTATTCTCTCTGAATCGCCTGAGAACTTACAACTAATGATAAATCGACTATCTGACTATTGCGTTAAATGGGGGCTAACAATCAATATTAACAAGTCCAAAATTATGACGTTTTCTAGATCTACCCGAAATCATGCTGCATATAATTGGATGTTCAATGGAAATGTATTGGAGATTGTAAGCAAGTTTAGGTACCTAGGAGTTAATATTAACAAAACCATGGACTATAATGAACATATAGCAATGAAATCTACTTCATCACAAAGCCTGCTTAACATGTCAAGACAAGATGTGAAGTCCTTGAAATTAATGGAACACCATATAATAACAGCTTCCATCAGTTTTGTTCATTGTGTAATCTGAAAGCTAAAGAAGACTGCTTCCATCTCATTAGTGTATGTCCCATATTTGCACAACATCGACTTTCATACTTCGGAAAAAAATCACTTACATTACAAGAAACAATAACATTGTTAAACTAAAGTGCTTGGAAAAATCTCTACCTCTTTTTGAAAGACATATTAAAATACTAGCTGTGCCCGCGACTTCGTCCGCGTGGAATAGTGACTTTCAGCAGCATTTTTAGCTTTTTAGGAAATAAAACTTCTAGCCTTAAAAATGGCGGTACATATTTCCAAAAAAAAAAATTCAACCCCTATTTCAACACCTTGTACCCCTGTTAAAAATACTTTTGAGACCGTAGTTTATGAATTCCCATTTCCGTTCCCGTGGGAATATAAGGATAGATATAGCCTTTATCCTTCCGCATGCTCTAGACTATCTCTGTAGCTAATTTAATAAAATCTGTTTTACAGTTTGAACGGAAGACAAACGAAAAACATACGAACATAGCTACATTCGCATTTTCAATATTAGTTAAGACTCCCGTTCCCGTGGGAATATGGTGACCGTTTTCGTGGGAATATGTGGATAAGTTAAAGTTAATGTTACTCCGGTATTATGGAGCATTCCAACGGTGGAAGAATTTTTGAAATCGGTGCTGTAGTGTAAGAGTTCCCGTATACGTTCCTGCTCCCGTGGGAATATAGGGAAAAAATATATAGTCAATGTCTTTCCTCAGTTTCTGAACAATCTTTGTACAAAATTTCATTTAAATCGGTTTATTAGTTTGGGCGGGAGATGGTAACATAGAACGACGGACAGACAGATGCTCCTTTCACACTTATTATATTAGTAAGGACTCCCGTTCCCGTAGGAATATGTGGATGAATTAAAGTTAATGTTACACAGGAATAGTGTAGCATTCTAACGGTGGAAGAATTTTTGAAATCGGTGCTGTAGTGTCAAAGTTCCCATATACGTTCCTGCTCCCGTGGGAATATAGGGAACCGTAGGAATATGGGGATGAATTAGTTTTAATGTTACTCGGGGATAGTGTAGCATTCTAACGGTGAAAGAATTTTTGAAATCGGTGCTGTAGTGTCAAAGTTCCCGTATACGTTCCTGCTCCCGTGGGAATATAGGGAACCGTAGGAATATGGGGATGAATTAGTTCTTATGTTACTCGGGGATAGTGTAGCATTCTAACGGTGAAAGAATTTTTGAAATCGGTGCTGTAGTATCAAAGTTCCCGTATACGTTCCTGCTCCCGTGTGAATATAGGAAACCGTAGGAATATGGGGATGAATTAGTTTTTATGTTACTCGGGGATAGTGTAGCATTCTAACGGTGAAAGAATTTTTGACATCGGTGCTGTAGTGTCAAAGTTCCCGTATACGTTCCTGCTCTGAACCGTAGGAATATGGGGATGAATTAGTTTTTATGTTACTCGGGGATAATGAAGCATTCTAACAGTGGAAACATTTTTGAAATCGGTGTTGTAGTTTCTAAGTTCCCGTATACGGTCCCGTTCCCGAGGGAATTTAGGGATAAATTGCAGCCTATGTGTTATTCTGATATATAAGCTATATTATTGGAAAGTTTAATTGAAATCCATTCAGCAGTTTTTGCGTGAAAGAGTTACAAACATACATCCACACATACAAACTTTCACTTTTATAATATTAGTAGGATAGGATAGAAAGTTACTTATAACAGAATTTGAATAGATAACTCTTCTTTTATTATTTTTTTCTAATATAAATATTAAATCCTTTTTATTAATCTGCCAACCGAGCTGACGGCAAAGCCAAGGCTTTAAATTCATTATAAATATTTGTAAATGATGTATTGATATACCAATAAAATGAATACTTTACTTACTTTCTTACTTACTTACTTATTAAACAATCAAAAAAACTTGAAAAAAAAAGTTATTTTCTAAAAAGAATAAAGCTTTTTTTCTAAGTTTTTGAACTAACAAAGACGGACGGACTGGTTTTTTTTTTTTTTTTTTTTTTAAATTCCCTCTGAGTTGTAAGTAGGAGCAAACAAACATTCGAGACAAATAAAGACAAAGTATTCGCAATTCTATTCTGGCCTGAGACCTTTGACAGAAGACATAATACATTTGGATAAGCAAAACACAAAAAGAAATTGGATTGGTTTAATAGCCGATTTTAAGGTCATAAGTGTCCCATATTCCGACCACTTGCCAATAGTAGTTGAATTTGGAATTAACTGCTCACCACAAATGGAGACAACAGTTCTAAAGCTCCCCCCCCAGACTAAGATGGAAAGAAGATAAAGCGGAGGCCTATAGACGCAACCTACAGCGAAATGTTCCAATAGACAGTCAACTTACGATAGAAGACATTGAAAACGTAATTAAACAATCATATACAGAAAATCGACAATGCCATGGAAAACCACTTAGACAAAAAGAACAATGGTACGATGCGGAGTGCGAAAAAGCACGTCAAAAATCCTTTGGATGGCTGAAAGTATTCAGAAAATACAGCACCAACCACTTCAAAAAAATTTACTTGGAAGCGAACGCGGTATTCAAGAAAACGTGTAAGGCAAAAAAAACAAAATTTTTTGAAAACGAGGCTTTAAAGTTAGCACTCTGCAAAAACTCTAAAGAATTCTGGATAGCAATAAACCAAGTAAATGGTACAAAGCTAAAAATAAGTACCAAAGTGAACGTAGACGTATTACTCAGTCATTTCAAATTACTATTGAATACGGAAAGTCTTACAGATCCTATTCAATTCGCGAACCCTGCATACTATAATCATATATTAGATAGAGCTATTACACAGGCTGAAGTAAACAACGCATTGAAAAATCTGAAAGATGGAAAGGCACCTGGGGCGGATAGAATACCAATGGAGCTTCTAAAATATGGAACGGAAATGCTTATTTCAAAATTAACTGCGGCTTTTAATGCAATTTTTGATACGGGAGTACTACAGAGCAGTTTAAGCATTCTGTAATTTTCCCCATACATAAGAAGGGTAACATTGAAGATCCAGCTAATTATCGAGGGATTTCCTTCCTTAACGCTTCCTATAGGGTGTTTACGAAATTATTGAATGAACGATTGCTAAATTGGATAAATAGCAACAAATTGATTGGTGAATTCCAAGCTGGATTTCGAAGTGGTTACTCAACTATCGATAATCTTTTTGTACTGCAGACAATAGCATCATCGTTTATTGAACAAAAAAAGAAGTTGTATGTACTTTTTGTTGACTTTAAAGCAGCATTTGATACGGTTGAACGAAGAGCGTTATTCTTCAAGCTATACAACATTGGGATGTCTCAAAAATTTGGAAAGGTACTTGAAAATATCTATGATGGCAATATGGCAGCTGTTTGGAACGGCCTTGAAAAGTCAGAATGGTTTGAATCGAAGATGGGAGTCAAACAAGGATGCACTCTAAGTCCAAATCTGTTTGCCTTGTTCATCGACGATCTAGTTGATTTTTTACCTGGTGGCATAGAAATGTCGGGGATTCACATTAAAGCCCTTTTATTTGCTGATGATGTGATAATGTTTGCTCAATCACCTGAAACCCTACAGTTGATGATTAATCGACTCCAAGTGTACTGCCGATTATGGAATCTGAGGGTGAATCTAAGCAAATCGAAAGTTATGATATTTTGTAAAGGTGCGGGTAGAACGGCCAGGAATGAAAAATGGCACTTCGACAGAGAGCCAATTGAGGTCGTTAAAGCATATAAATACCTAGGAGTAACCGTAACCAGTAACCTGAATATGGAAACCCACCTTAAAGATAAACTGGTCAAAGCCAAAAGTGCAATATCTGCAACATGGAAAAGATGCTTCTCAAACAAATTAGTAACACACAGTGTGAAGTATAAAGTCTTTGTAGCGGTGGCAGAATCTATCATGATGTACGCAGCACAGGTTTGGGGAGGAGAAATGTATGAAACAGTCGAAAAACTTCAGCGGTTCTTCATTAAAAAATGCTTTAGTTTACCAAAAATCACCCCGAATTACATGATCATAACCGAGACAGGACTGTCACCACTTTATGCTAAAACACTCAAGTGTCATGCGGAGTATATCATAAAAGTACTGAACATGCATAATGAAAGGCTTCCTAAAATTGTAGCGCTGCAAACAATCAGAAAGAAAAATCAGTGGTATAGAAAACTCGAAGAACAAGCTACGTACTGTCGAACCAACTTGCGACTCCTGGAAGACAACGGAAGATACTGCAAAAATGACCTATTAGATCTTGTTTCCAAAGTAGATGATCAACTTAGAATGGACTCTATAATGAAGGCTGAATCTTCGGTGCATAGATCTATATACAGCCATCTTAATCACAATTTATGCGAGCTTAATTACTTCAACAATGAAAATAAACAGGAGCTTATCTCCTCGATATTCAAAATGAGAGGGGAGCTGATTAGTCTTCACTACATACCGCATCGAGAGGATCTGCCTATTTACTGCAGCATGTGTAACTTGAGGGAAAGAGAAGACGTCATCCATTTCATAGGGAAGTGTCCAATTTTGTGTGAAATACGGAGAAATTCATTAGGCAGCAATTTTAAATCAGAAGACGAAGTAATCGCCCTCCTCAACTGCGAAGGAAACATTAACAAACTCTTCAACTATTTTCGAACAGCGATGTCATATCGCAACCAAATTATAAACGAAGCTTTTTAAAGAAAAATCTATATCTTTACAATTCTTAATATTAATACTTGCTTTTTTAAAAAGAAAGAAAAAGAAAGAAAGAAAAAAAAACCTCAATTATATATAATATGTAGTTCACTATTTTTGAAAATTGATGTCAATCGGGCAGACGGCAAAGCCAAGCTCAAACGATTTAATGCAATTACAATATTTGCTTGTAAACAATGTTATACACACTTTTCTGAAATAATAAATCGAATCTATCTATCTATCTATCTATCTATATCTATCAAAAAGAAATTAATTGTGCAACTGGGCGACAGTAGGTACGTCATCGACAGGCCACAAAACTTTGTAAGAAAACAATAAAAAAAAAGGGATTGAAAAGTAAAAAGAAGAAGATAGAAAAGTAAAATTTGTGACACTAAAGGATGGGTAATTACAATTAAACAAAGGTTAATTGTTGTTGTTATCCTCTTCTTGTTATCTCGTCGCAAATGAAAGCGGTATGTTTGAAACTTTCCCAATCATGACATACGAGTTTCCAAAGAGGATAACACAAACAATTAGGGAATGCTAAAATTGGGAAAAGGTAGACGGAAACAAAGACTAACGTTGTGACGATGCGTCACATTTATATTTTCTTTTGCCACCGCCGAGCCGCCGAATTGCCGAAACCTCACCCTACGACCAGATAATCACAAAGGCCACACGTAAGACATGGGCACATAGGAATAAATTACGCAGCCAAGTGAAATCATACACCGCATCACAACAAACACCGAAAACCCATTGTGTGTGCATATACATTATTCGGTTGGTGCACATCACGACGGCGGGCGGCTCCATACAAAAATTAATTCAACCCAACAGCGACAAGCACTCGGCCATCTGCGATGGAATTAATTTTTTTCATGTGCGGTGGTAGGTAAACAACGATAGGTAAGCGTGTGGTTGGGTGAAACAATGTAAGGTTTCGCTTATTCCGTATACCTCACACTCGCTTGTGGGGCAAAATATTATAAGTACAAGTGAAATTTGTCGAAAAAGTCAGAGAAGCAATTACCATTATTAATTGGGGGAATACCTCTTTAATAATATTGTTTTCGTTTCTCTATCCCTGCTGCGTACCTTGGAGTTATTCGACGGTGACCATTCGGGTCTCTCAAATAATTCCCAATTATTTTTGAATTTGTCAACGGTGACCATCATACGGGTCTCATTGGTAAATTCCCTATTTTCTCCTCGTCAAATTCGAATTTCTCAGCGGTGACCACTCGGGTCTCATTATTGAAATTCCTTTCCAAATTAGAATTTCTCAGCGGTGACCACTCGGGTCTCATTGTTGAAATTCCTTGCCAATTAAGAATCTCTCAGCGGTGACCACTCGGGTCTCATTGTTGAAATTCTTGGCCAAATTTGAATTTCTCAAACGGTGACCACTCGGGTCTCTTTGGGCTAATTCACCATCTGTGGTTTTTATGATAGCCACTCCGTCCCCCTGTCCATTTCAAGAAGCGGTGCGCCATAATCTGGACAACGTTCCTAATATTTAAATTTATTTATTTCCAGGAGCGGATCCAGTCTTAAGTAGCTAAACAAGGCCATACCATCCCAAGACGATTACACCGACCTCCATCGATCCAGAAGGAAAGCCAGAGGCCGTACTCGGAGCAATTGTCGCCCCTACCGTGCCAGCAGTTAAGAGATTGCATTTTCCGCCCGACAACAGACTTTTGAACACTCTTGTAAAGCTTTGTTAATTGAATTAGTTACCCAGCTATTAAAAGAAAACATTATAATTCGTATTGACCGTGTTTCGCCTATTTATTTAGAAGTTGGATTGAAGCAGCCCGAGTCTTCGATCTTCCTCGGGGAAAAACCCTGGGTCCGCTGAGTTTTACCCCAGCCACGGACAAAGAAGCCTCACAAATTGGTGCCCGAGCAGGGACCTTGCTGAAAGTTCAACTACCGACCGCCCGTTACCTGGAACTACAGCATTGTCCACCGACCGCATCCGACCGCTACCGACCGAACACCGTCCAACATGGCAAATAATGAAAACGATCCCGAACTGTCCGACCAGACCTCCGAACACTCCGAAGATTTCAACCCGTACGCGAACCTGAGATTCATATATTACTTGAAGAAACCGGAGCTCATCGAGACACTTTGTCTGCGAGGATTGAACACCGCCGGTACTGTACGTGACTTACGCCAGAGGCTGAGTCAACACCTGAAGGAATTACGAACACATAAGTCCACCCAAAACTTATGCAAGGAGTGGGAGAAAAAGATTGAGGACCGGAACGACGCCGAGGAAGAAGACACCAATCCGACCGACACATGCAAAATCCGCACGGATACCAAGCAGTCCGCATACCAGTCCAGCTTGCAAGTACCTCTTATGCCACGAGCCAACATGACGTCTCTTCCATCCACGTCACAACTAGCATCCCGCCAGCAGCAATTCGAACTCGCTACCCCAGCTCCGTCAACATACCGACACTGGGACAGCCTATAGGCAACCGCCCGGCCCCCTTGTCCAAAACCGGTTCCCGTTGAGCTACGAAGCCGAGCTAATGAACGTCGTACGAAAGTGGGGTCTGCGATTCGATTCTTCCGGTCAACCTCTGGAATTCTTGGAGAGGATCGAGGAACTCGCGCAGTGCTACGAAATCCCTCTCGATCAGATATTGCGTACCCTCCCAGACATCTTCAAGGGATCGGCCCTCGAATGGCTGCGTATAAACCGAGACGACTTCCATGACTGGCACGCCTTCCGTCGCGCTTTCATCAATTACTTCCTACCGGCACGTTATTACGTCAAACTAGAAGACGAGATTCTGCGAAAACGTCAAGGCCCACGTGAGAAAGCTAAGGATTACATCCGATCATTTTTATACTTGATCCACCAGCATCCACGTATGATAGCCGCAGACCACCTGGACAGAATTTATGACAACCTCAGACCGGAGTACCGCCTATACGTCAAACGCAGGGATTTCCATAGCTTGGAGGAACTTATGGAATTAGCGGATGAATATGAATTCATAAGGAAAGAAGACCGACCCAGCCCCCATGCCGCCGCCCCGCCGATTCATAACCCTATCGCCGTTCCCCGCATAAGAGTACCGCCGCCTGCACCCCTTCCTGAAAATAACGCCATAGTGCCGACTTGCCAGGCATCATTTGCGAGTTCAGCATACGATCGAGCTACCCATTGCTGGCGATGCAAACAGAGGGGCCATACTAAGAAGGATTGCCGTCGACCGTTCCAGCTGTTCTGCTCGTATTGCGGAACGGACGGCCGACTTTCGAAAGATTGCTCCTGTCGCTGCAGTCCAGTTGCCGCAGCAAGAACTCCAGTCAAAGATGACCCACGGCTATTCATACAAATACACACCGCCACCCGCCCATACCACGCGCTAGTCGATACCGGCTCGACACGATCATTTATCGGTAAGCAGTTAAGGTAAGAGTACCAAAGGTTGGGTATTCCATCACGAAGCCAAGCTCACACTATCGAGCTAGCCGATGGACACTCAACGCAAACGTCAGAGCACTACACCATCAGTTTGCATGTCAATGGACAAACGGTTACAGGAGAAGCTTTGTATATGCCGAACCTAGCGGAAGATGCCATCTTAGGAATGGATATCTTAGGCCAAGCCGACTGCAAGTTGACGTTGGAGGGACAAGAAATATCCAGGGGAAAGGGAAAGGTTTCTTTGTCCACCGACACTCTAGGTGCGCTTACCGAAATACAGAACCCGAAACCAGTCGCAAGCACGAAAACGTTCCTAGCTGAAAAGGTACCGAAGTTCAGGGAAACGAATGGCACCCCTACCGAGAATCAAGTGCATTCCGCCAGTAACAAAATTAAATCCGATCAAATAAAGACCACGACCAGCCAAATCATTCAACCGCCAACCACTGTCGCTGGAAGCTCACCGGGGACATCCAGCTTGGATTTAAAAGGAAAGAGTTCACCGCCATCCCAAGCCTCCACCGGTCCAAAACCGATAGTTCGAGAACGCAGACCCCGCCGCGCAGCCGGGAAGTATACTCGAAAGAAACAGATCGCAACACCAGCCCGCTTTAACATGTCACCACCGATGCCAGACCCGAGCCAACCTTGGTATACCACGCCATTAAGACCGCAACCTCCAGCCCGTACCGACATGTCGGTTATAATGGCATTAGGGGCAGCACAAACGCACCCTGCAGCATTGCGGCGAGCAACCGCAAACATGCCCGCAATAGCTGAAGCTTCTCCTATTCGTCCACCGCCCTCTCCAGTCAACATCATGACCAACATTCGGGCCGTGAAGAGGAAGGCCGAACGACTCTCCTGTCTTAGGAAGTCACCACACCGCCCTCCTCCAAGAGTAGCAATGGCACCAGGCATAGTCCCACGCAACCCCGAGTGGACATCTGATAAGCAGAAGTCACCCCGTATCCAAGTCCAGCAACGTTTGCACGACCGATACGCTTCCTTCGCTTCACCTCCACACTACAGACCCCCACCCAAAACCAACCCTCGCCCATCTATAGGACTAGCGGCCCAGACAACATGCGCTTCGTTTAAACGCCGTATGAGGGCCAGGCGAGTCGCGGAACGGGTCCGAGGCAGCAAATCAACCTGTTTAATTTAAGAAAAAAAAGAATGCAAAATTTTTTTTTTTCTCTTCTTCTTCCTGTTTGTTTTTTTCCTGGGATATACTTTTGTTTCGTTATCCATAATGTAAAATTTTTTTAATTTTTTTTTTTTTTCTTCCGTAGGAGGCCTAAGACGAGAGGGTTCTCGTCTCGTAAAGTGAGGGGGATCTGTGACGATGCGTCACATTTATATTTTCTTTTGCCACCGCCGAACCGCCGAATTGCCGAAACCTCACCCTACGACCAGATAATCACAAAGGCCACACGTAAGACATGGGCACATAGGAATAAATTACGCAGCCAAGTGAAATCATACACCGCATCACAACAAACACCGAAAACCCATTGTGTGTGCATATACATTATTCGGTTGGTGCACATCACGACGGCGGCTCCATACAAAAATTAATTCAACCCAACAGCGACAAGCACTCGGCCATCTGCGATGGAATTAATTTTTTTCATGTGCGGTGGTAGGTAAACAACGATAGGTAAGCGTGTGGTTGGGTGAAACAATGTAAGATTTCGCTTATTCCGAATACCTCACACTCACTTGTGGGGCAAAATATTATAAGTACAAGTGAAATTTGTCGAAAAAGTCAGAGAAGCAATTACCATTATTAATTGGGGGAATACCTCTTTAATAATATTGTTTTCGTTTCTCTATCCCTGCTGCGTACCTTGGAGTTATTCGACGGTGACCATTCGGGTCTCTCAAATAATTCCCAATTATTTTTGAATTTGTCAACGGTGACCATCATACGGGTCTCATTGGTAAATTCCCTATTTTCTCCTCGTCAAATTCGAATTTCTCAGCGGTGACCACTCGGGTCTCATTATTGAAATTCCTTTCCAAATTAGAATTTCTCAGCGGTGACCACTCGGGTCTCATTGTTGAAATTCCTTGCCAATTTAGAATCTCTCAGCGGTGACCACTCGGGTCTCATTGTTGAAATTCTTGGCCAAATTTGAATTTCTCAAACGGTGACCACTCGGGTCTCTTTGGGCTAATTCACCATCTGTGGTTTTTATGATAGCCACTCCGTCCCCCTGTCCATTTCAAGAAGTGGTGCGCCATAATCTGGGCAACGTTCCTAATATTTAAATTTATTTATTTCCAGGAGCGGATCCAGTCTTAAGTAGCTAAACAAGGCCATACCATCCCAAGACGATTACACCGACCTCCATCGATCCAGAAGGAAAGCCAGAGGCCGTACTCGGAGCAATTGTCGCCCCTACCGTGCCAGCAGTTAAGAGATTGCATTTTCCGCCCGACAACAGACTTTTGAACACTCTTGTAAAGCTTTGTTAATTGAATTAGTTACCCAGCTATTAAAAGAAAACATTATAATTCGTATTGACCGTGTTTCGCCTATTTATTTAGAAGTTGGATTGAAGCAGCCCGAGTCTTCGAGCTTCCTCGGGGAAAAACCCTGGGTCCGCTGAGTTTTACCCCAGCCACGGACAAAGAAGCCTCACAACGTTGTGGACGCCATTTGAAATAGGCTGGGGTTGAGTTGATCAAAAAAAAATCTTTTGTTTCCCGTGGTTATGGACTGGCATGCTTGTAGGGGCTCGGCTCGAGCTCGCCGGACGGTGTGGGATCTTGTCCACAACCACTAAGGATTCAAGATTCAGCCTTTTAACAAAAAAAATTTAAATTTTATTTAATTGATCCAAACAATGAATGCGAACATTAAAAAAAAAAAAACAATTTGTTTAAAACGGACGGACGTTACCACCAGAGGGCGTCGAGGTCTTGTTCGACGGTGCCTATATCCCACCCTACCTTGAGAGGCGTCGGCAGATTTTCACCTCTCCCTTTACCTTCGCTTACCTCTCATTGTCACTCAGTTCATCTTTCAAGCACCAAAATCGTCGCCTTTCACATCCCCTGAAAACAAATTTTAACACATCTTCAAGCTATACACTTGAAAAAAAGTCTTAAATTCCACCATGACGGCATACAAACATATTACTCTTTATTACATTTATATATTGTAGATTTAGGTTAAACAAGTAGCATAGAAAAGTTTTAATTTAGTTTTACACAAGTAGCATCCTATATTTTAAGTATTATAATCTAGTTTGAAACAAGTAGCAAAAAAAAACTATATTTTAAGTATTATGCTTCAGCTTTATACAAGTAGCATACTATGTTTTAAGTATTATGATTTAGTTTTAATCAAGTAATATTCTTTATAGAATATAAATAGAGAATAGGATAAATTCAAGTAATCGGGACAAGGATTTAATACTTGGGCCTTACCCAGCTTCTGCCCTTCTACTATACACTATTAGTGTCTCAGACTTATGTACTATGTGCAATTTTATCCTACCTCAATTGAGCTCAATGGGGGGCTACGGATACAGACACAGCGCAAAAACGCTCTTTTTATTTCGGGATATAAACAATAAGGGAGAAACCAGATACTTACGCCACAATCTCTATTTCGATCTGTCGACCAATTACTCTAAATTTTTACAAAGTATTCCGTTTTCTTCCAATTGAATTAAGGTTTAGTTTCAAAGTAATATGCTTTATAAGTATCTTAATTTAGTTTCAAACAAGTAACAAATCTTTAAATATATCTTCATTTAGTTTCAAACAAGTATCATGTCTGTTGGCGCTCGTAACTATTGTGAATCCACCTTAAGTGGTTTCTTTTGCCTACACTAATTCGCTAATATACTATTTGTCTCTTTCTATTTTTCCAACCAATTCTTTTTTTTATTCTCTTTCATTTTCTATTCAGTCTATTAAAAGTTCTCGTGAATAAAGGATCAAATTATTGTAAATTTAAAGGTTACAAATAGCGCGTGTTTTTATTTCGATCGGAATATGCAAGAATTATAAAAGATTTTCAGCGATAGGAAAACGCGAGCGCAATTAAACGAAAGCGCGAACATTTTGGTCCAAATCGAACCCGATTCCATAGCTTTTTTTGGATTATTTAGCGCCGCGTCGTTTTTGTTAAAACAACATAATCCATTGGCAAACGAAAAGTGCTGAAAATTAAATACGTTGTGTGCGTTCCGTACTTACTAATTAAAACTATATCGAAGCAAACCGTACAAACAATATTAAAAAAAAAAAAATCGTGCTCCGTGTGCCTTTAAGAACTTAGTCGTCAGTCAGCCTCAGTGGATGCTCAGGCTTACCATTTTCATTTTTTCCTGTAACCTTTCATGATAGTCGGTCTCCGTAGGTCGCGACTCGCGAATCTCATCATAAGCTGAAACAAGAAAGTACCCACACGAAGATCAGATAATCGATAAGAAAATCTGATTATCCAGTTTTCATTGCCGACATTGTTCTACCAAAAGTGCATACATGTGTAAAGCACCGCTGTTCATGTAACTGTTAGAAAAATTGTAGAAACGTCAAAATTGTACAGTGTATTGCTTTCCCGTTTGCTAGTCGGTGTTGTTTTCGGTTAAAACATTTGTTGACATGGACGGCCTCAAGCGACAACGAGCAACGTTAAAGGGGCAAATCGCGTATAATTGCCTTTTTAGACTCACCTCCATTCACGGCTACTGAAGCAAAAGTGCGTCTTGATCGGCTTGAATTGTGCATGCAAAGGTTTGAGCACATTCAAGATGAAATAGAAGCATTGGTTGAAGATGCAGATCACAGCGCAAACAAGAAAGATCTGCCATGTGTTAAAATCCCGCAGTCAAGTGTATCGTATTTTAAGGACCTACCGCTTGCAGATCCGTTATGCAACGTCCCAAGCAAAATCGACATTTTATTGGGAGCTGACGTGTTCTTTGAAATTCTAACAGAAGGGAGATTTGTTCATCCTTCTGGTAGTCCAGTCGCACAAAATACAATTTTCGCATGGGTCATTGCCGGTAACATTTTGCTTAAGCATGAACCAACAATAAGTGTATGCCATTCAACAATCGATCTTGATGTACTATTGAAAAGATTTTGTGAGAACGAGGATAGCATAGCTAAGTGTGGTTCCGATTGCGAGGTAAGTGAATTTGTTGAAAACCATTTTAAATCGACACATTTCCAACGGGCAGATGGCAGATTTGTCGTAAGTCTACCATTCAACAAAGATACAATAGAATTTGGGGATTCTAGGAGCTCAGCAGTCAAACGGCTTCTTGCAATGGAAAGGCGGTTTTCCAAGGATCCGATTTTAAAGCAGGAATATGGAGATTTCATGCGCGAGTATGAAGAATTAGGGCACATGGTGTGTCTGAACTACAGTGAACGCAGTTCTCCGGCTTATTACTTGCCTCACCACGCGGTATATAAACTCTCAAGTACAACGACTAGGCTAAGGGTTGTCTTTGACGCGTCTTGCAAATCCTCAAACGGTTTTTCCTTAAATGACCATTTATGTATCGGTCCTACAATTCAAAATGATCTCATAACTTGTCTTTTAAAATTTCGGAAATTCAAGGTTGCAGTTAAGGCAGACATCGCGAAGATGTATCGTCAGGTGTTAGTAAATGAAAATGATACCAATTTTCAACGAATAGTATGGAGAAATGATGTTTCACAAGAAATCCGTGATTATAAACTTCAAACCGTTACGTACGGCACTGCGTCGGCTTCGTATCTATCAACGCGCGTTCTAAAACAAATTGGTGTTACACTTTTTTTTCGCGAAAAATTGACTTTAGGATGAATACGAAATGATTAAACGCGATTGGATTTTCCGAATCCAATTAATAAAATAAAATAAACGAAATTTAGAACGATTAAAAGAAATGCACAACCGGTGTGCCGCGAGGTAAACAGACGAAATGTCAAACGCGCTGATAAACTAAAAAAGTGTAACACTCAGCAGGTAGGCTGCTGACACCACGACTAAGCTCAGCTGGGCTGGGTTCGTAAACAATGTAATGATAGCGTAGCGCGAATAAGACGATCGATCGCGAATAAAAGAACCGATTAATTTAATAAGTAAAAGAATGAATTAAAAGTATTATTTCTCAGTACAGGGTGTACTAAGAAAAGTGGGCGCCAGGAAATTTTGTGGTGAAATTTCCAAACCAGGAATGAAGTCTGTAATATTTAAAATCTCAATTAAAAGACGCAAGTTAAATTCCCAAAGGGATTTAATGCTATTTATTTTATATTCTGTTGGGAAAACCGTACAAGAGTTGGATTAAAAACCCAAATCTTTTCGACTGTAAAATGACACAATGGTGGACGGTTAGGTGAACCGTTCAAAAGGTAAACAAATGAAAATAACCGGAGAATGAAACGTTAATTGTTCTTTCCCGAAAAGAACAATTATTAAAACTAAAAAGGGTCGCGTGTCTCACAATTTTGAGAGTTTTCGTAGGCAAAGATCAGCCGAATCTTAATTTGACAACACTTGTAAAAACTAATCACTCTACTTATCTTTTCTTTTTCTCCTGCTTTTCTTTCCTCCTTCGAAATTCTCTGTCTTCTGTCCGTCTGACAATTCCTTCTACTCCTGTAATATTAATCCTCTCACTGACTCTAAAACTTTTCTTCAAACACTTTTTCGATTTGCAAAACAATACTCTCAACTATTTTCAACTTCCTTAAATTTTCACTTTTCTCTTCTTTTTCAATCTCTAATTTGCAAGAAAACCACTTGTCGTTAACTAGGTCAACCAAGAAGTGTTTGATCTTGTCAGTTTGTCCTTTCTCGACTTTCAAATTCACCCACACATTCATACAATCAGCCAATCGTGTCTCGAGGTTTTCTGTCACGGCTTTCTAGCACATGCAGCCTTATGGCTGACAAGCACCTCCGTTGTCGAATTCCAGCGAAACCTTTCACTCGCACAATTTTCCAAGCACATTGAACTGAAAAAGTTGTTGGGGGTTTGTTCCCAAAACTTATCCAGCTCATTAGTCGAGATCAGACCCCTCCCATAAAATATGCCGAGAAAAATGAAAGTTCCTGAAAGTTGAAAATAATACATCTGAGCATTTTCCCAGTTACTCTACTATATATTCTACTGAGTCAGGGAAAGGATAAAATTCTCAATGTTACAACTTTTCGAAAATTTAAGAAGGGAGGAAAAGCTAATAAAACCAAAATGAACTACTTTACCCTATTCGGTGGATCTTTGCGCAGATTTGGGGAAAAAGGGAAAACTATTAACGTTTCATTCTTATGATTCGGTTTTACAATACTAAAAGTAAAATTTAGGGTGTTTACACTTGCAGCACTACGCTGCACAGTGTGTTTCATAACGAAGTATGGCGTTTACATGTGGCCATTTCTATTGTTCACATCTGTGATATGTGTATGTATGTGTATAGTGTTGTGTGTGATATATCCTGCTTGTGTAGTGTGTGTGATGAGATGTGTGCATGATGATGAGTGTAAAGATGATAATGATGTTATAGGTATATGGATGTAAGTATGTTTAAATGATGATATGTGAGTGACGAAGTATGACATTCAATTAGGTAAATGGTGTGCGAGTCTCCAGAGGCTTCTGGCTCGACACACCAAACGCCGACATCAGTTCAGCTCGTCCGCTGATTACGACATGCACCTATTTTGTCATTTGCTCAAAGCTATGTTTCGATCACATTGCTAAGAGCAAACCACGGAGAAATGATGGGACGAAGAAATGATAGGGAAGGGTTTGAGGAATAGAGAGGGATATCAAAATCAAAATAACTAAATGTAAGAATGGTTTTTGTTGCGGGAAAATTTACCGTAACAAATTCCACCCTTACCTACCAAAGAGAGAAACTGGGCTTTTCGAAAGAAAAGCCGAAGTAACAGGAAAAGAACGGGTTAGACAACACAACAAAATGGAGCACACACTAGCAGACAACACAACCAGAACTCAATCGCTCCTGGCGAGAGTATGAGCACATCACAGAGCTTTTACTGCTCTCAGTATCTCTTTGCGAGCACATCCTTGCTACGCGACTACCTTACGCCCTCTCTTCAGGGTCGCCGGAATAAGGTTTGAGGTCCTTGACATTCCACGTTCCTCGAGAGGCACCATTGGCATCTTCGAGAACGTATGTCCAAGCCGACACTCTTTTCTTCACCCGAAACGGGCCCACAAACTTCGGAGCTAACTTTGCAGCGTAATAATTCGCTGCATCAGAAAGCGCGAAGTTCCGTCGCCAAACCAACTCGTTTGGAAGGAACTGAACGTCCCTGCGTCGAAGGTTATAGCTTTTCGCCACCTTCTTAGACGCCGACTCTAACCTCAGAGCTATCTGCTCCCTAAGCTTCCTAAACTGTTCCCTACTGAAGTCCCTATCGCTATTCCTACTCTGGTCCCTATCACTATTCCTACTATTTTGAATGGGCGGTGCGGTGGAGGAACCAGCAAACGTCACCATTCCCCTACCGAAATTCGCGTAATACGGTGAAACTCCTAAAACTTCATGCTGGGCCGTGCGAATACTGCACGCTACTTTCGCAAGCTGCGAATCCCAGACCCTATGATTCTCTGACACATAAGCCCTAAGTGTAGTCTTTAAAATCTGATTTATACGTTCCGCGGGATTCGCTTGCGGGTGATAATGCGCGGTAAACCGAATCGACGAACCGTAGGCATCACACAACGCTTTCAGTTCCTTACTCTTGAACTGGGGACCGTTGTCGCAGACAACAAATTTGGGTACGCCGAACAGAAGGAAAACGTTGTCTTCCAACTCTTTACAGACCGATTTGGCTGTAGCAGATCTCAAGGGAAACAAAAGTGGGAACTTTGTAAAATAATCAACAACGGTTAAAATATAAATAAAACCCCTACTAGACTTCGGTAATGGACCAACTAAGTCCACACATACCATCTCCCATGGGTCGGTAACCCCTTTCCTCTCCGTCATCAACCCAGCCGGTTTCTCATTAATCGGCTTCACGCTTTGGCACACTTTACAAAACCTAACATATTTAGTAATATCTGACCTCATCTTAGGCCAGTAATACTTTTCTCCTATCCTAGCAAATGTTTTCTTTACCCCCATATGCCCTGCTAATGGATGGTCATGATTCTCAAATAAAATCTTTTTCCTATCTTCCCTACCTACTACTAATTTCCATTCACTACTACTGTCATGGACTATCACATGACTTGCCCTAGCAAACTTATATAACTTTCCATCTTCTACTCTCCACGCTGGAAAAGACAATGGTTTCTTTTCCACCTCCGATATCATTTTTCCAATCCAAGGGTCGGTTGTTGGCTCGGAAATCCCAGAAACAACTGGCACACTCCAAGAGAGCATGTCCGGCACTACATGATCCTTCCCTTTACGATGGATGATATCGAAGTCAAACTGCTGCATACGTACAGCCCACCTCGCCAGCCTTCCCGCTGGATCCTTCAACTTGCTAAGCCAAATCAAGGAGTAGTGATCGGTAATTACCGAAAACTTAACTCCCTCCAGATAAGGCCGCAACTTTTCTATCGCCCACAAAACTGCCAGGCACTCTTTCTCTGTGGTGGAATAATTCCGCTCACACTTATTAAGTGATCTGCTCAAATAGCAAATCACCTTCTCACCTTCCTCGAAGGTCTGACTCAAAACAGCCCCGATCCCGAAATCAGAAGCATCCGTTTGAACGACAAACGGCTTCGAAAAATCAGGACACGTCAAAATGGGTGCTGCCACTAAACACTCTTTAGCTTTCCTAAAGCTTTCCTCACAAGTGCTACTCCACTCAAACTTCTTATTTTTCCTAAGTAAATCGGACAACGGCTTCACCAAACTCGCAAAGTTTGGTATAAATCGCCTGTACCAGGACACCGTGCCGATAAAACTCCTAACCTCTTTTATATTCTTTGGCGATGGAATCCCTAACATGCTTTCTATTTTCTCTGGATCCATGTGTAAACCATTGCGGTCTACAACATAGCCTAAAAACTTCAGAGATGGCCTACAGAAATGACATTTGTCCCTACCAACTTTTAAACCTGCCTTAATAAGTCTTCTGAAGACTTCTTCTAAAATCTCCATATGCTTCTCAAATGTATCTGTGACGATAATGATATCATCCAGATACACGAAGACATAGGGTTCTAACTCGGGTCCTAAAACATTATCTATAAATCTTTGCCAAGTTGCGGGAGCATTATGCAGCCCGAACGGCATTCTTAAAACCTGAAACAAACCGCGGCCAGGTACCGTGAAGGCAGTATATTTTCTTGACTCTTTTTCCATCGGAATCTGCCAATAGGCTGACTTGATGTCCAAAGAAGACAAGAATTTCGCGTTATTCAGCTTATCCAGGATAGCTGTTATGTAGGGGAGGGGGTACGCATCCCTGTCTGTAACCGCATTCAACTTCCTAAAATCTACACAAAACCTATACGTACCATCCTTCTTCTTGATCATGACAATGGGTGAAGCCCATGGACTGTCAGATTTTTCTATAACCCCCTCTGCTAGCATTTCTTCTAACTCCTTATCTATGAAAGTCTGAATGGCAGGAGATACCGGATAATATCTCTGCTTAATGGGTTCAGCTTTCGTCCTAATCTTGTGCTCCACCATCTGTGTGCACCCTAATCCTTCAGGCATTTCTTTAAATGTCCTGTCTAAAAATCTATCTAACTGTTGTTTTTCTACATCTCCTACCTCAGTCAAATGTTCAGAATGGGAAATCGAATTCAAAGAATTCTGATTCGAAAATTCCCATTCCCCTGATTGTAAATCCGGGACTATTCCCGCTAAAGCCCAAAAATCGGCTCCTAAAATCAGACAATGAGGAAGATGAGGTATAACTAAACACCCTACTAAAACTACCTTGCCTTTAATTATAATTGGAAGTGAAACTTCACCTTCCACCTGCACTCCTGCACCATCAGCTAAACTAACACTACCTACTTTGCTAGTGCCTGACTTTATTCCTAAGCCCTGTAAAATCTGCCATCCATCCCTACATATGATTGTGCGAGAAGCGCCCGAATAAATACTAACACCTATATATGGTCTCTTGTCCCTACCTACGTGCTCCAGCGCGAAACTCAAATTAACTCCTGCCGACTGGTTACCAGTAGGCAACCCCGACGCATTTAACGGCGCTCTCGTCCTACTGACCCGAGAGTGCGTCTGCCGTTTCCCGAACACTGCGGGCAGTTACTCTTTGTAACTCCCTGTTTCCCACACCCAAAACATCGCCTAACAGCGGAACACCTATTTGCAAGATGGCCTTCTCCATTGCAATTATAACACCTATACGACCTCGACGAGTTGAGACTAGAATTCGAGTTCGAATTCGAAGCTCTTTGTGAATGACGAGCTTCACTGTTAACCTCAACAGTGGAAACTCTCCTACCGACAGACTGTTCGGGACTGAAACTCGAGTTAGGACTCGAATTCCGTCTACCTGGACGAGTTTGGTTGTTATCTTCAACAACCAAGACTCTTTCGGGTTCGACGCCTACATATGCTAGATCAGGTTCTAGCAAAGCCCTATTTCGACCGCTTGGAGGTGGAACATACGATTCCACATTTGCCCTAACCGACTCTAAGCTACGCCCTAATCTGACCAACTCAGAAACGCTAGTCGGATTAGCCAATCCAAGCTGCGTCTGGTAAAACGGTGTGAGATTCTTTCGAATCATCGCCAACTTTCTACCCTCCAAGATGGGTTCGGAAAGCCTTCCAAACATGTTTTGGATTGTCGCCACATAGACTCCGATGGATTCATCTCGGCCTTGTGTGCGACGCCTAATCTCATCTAACAAAAGATCATCATAATTTGGTGGTAAGAACTCCAGCTTTAACTCGCTGACGAGTTCTTGCCACGAACCTATAGAAACCCTAACTGCCCTAAACCATATCAAGGCCCTACCTACAAACAAATCTGCTGCCGACCGCAACAGCTTTGCTTCCGTCACTCCACGAGCCTGACGGATCTCCTCAACCCTCTCTAGGAATGCGTTCACGGAAGCTCCACAACGCTCTCCGGTGAACTTCACATCCCACTTAGCTAGGTTCTCAAACCTCTCACTAACAAAAATTCTTTCCCTATTACTAAATTCCCTATTCTCTTCTATGCTATTAACATGAATTTCCCTAGCTATATTTTCTTCCCTATTTCCAGTTTCTAATGCGACTGGTGTTAAAGTTGGTACTGCTGTTGATGTTGATGCTGCTGTTCCTGCTGCTGCTGATGATGATGTTGATGCTGCTACTGTTGTTGATGCTGATGCTGCTGATGGCGCTGGTCCTGCCGCTGAAGCTCTCAGACTATCGGCTGATAGCTGAATACCATCTTCCCTCGCGTCTCCTACTTCTTCTGAATCTAGGACTTCCTCTAAGTCCGCTAATGCCATAATCAATTTATTTTTCAAACCAAACTTTAATTTTTCTTGCTCGCCATCTTCTGGCTGCGACCTATCTAGCCTACCTATACCCCACTCTACCTTAGCTAAACTCTTCAAATATTCCTTACTCTTCCTACTCTTTGGTTTACTCTCTAAAATTTTCCCTATCTCTCCTAACTTTTTCTCAACCGCTTCGTAATCCTGTTCAAAACTGAACGGATACTGTGCGGGAGTACCTAAAGAACCCCTACGCTCTAATAATCTTGCACCACGAAGCGATCGTCGCATTTCGTCTACGGTGCCTACCTCTAACCCTCTACTTTCCATCTCATATGCAAGCTCATCTTGCGCTAATCTATATATGTCCATTTCTAAAAAAAAAAAAAAACTAAAACGTGTCCTCACAAAAAAAAATTATAAAAAAAATATGCCAACAAAGATGGTAAAAAAAACACAACAAAAAACTCAAAGTAACAAAAAAAACTCCTAGCAAAATAAAACTCAGTTTCTGAAAACTCAAAATAAAATTAAAAGCTATCAAGCTCCAACTGGATGATTGAATCCCAATTCAAAACACAAATAAATCAACGTCTGTTGACACCAAAACAAAAAAAAAATCACACAAAAAGTATATATATGTGTATAATTTGGAAATCAAAACAATGTATCGATGATAAAATTCACAAAAATATATTAATAAACACAAGCAGAAAAAAATTAAAATGCGTGTTGTACCCCACAACTAAAAACACCCTGCAAAATTTCCTTTCTCGCCAATCGTGCGAGCTATGAAGTTCACTAGTGGCAATGCAAACCACCCACAACAAAAAATAAATAAATAACACAGAACTTCCTAAATAAGACGTGCACTTTCGTGTGCAACCAATATCACTTTTTAAACTAATTTCCGAAAAACTCTCAATATGTACACAATAATAATAAAACAATCAAAACACCTTACTTGGCCTGCTCTGTGAATACAGAACAACAAAAACAATGCCTTTGGTATGGGACTCCCAACGTTGCCCAAGAAATGTAACCTGGGATTCTGCAGCCAAACACACTCGCACTTATCCAAAACAATTCGCACAATTTTCACAATTCCAACCTCACCTAGGGGATAAGAAAAAATTCAAAAGTATAATATTCACTAACAAGAGAAAACAAAAAAAACAAAACAACACCAAAATTAATCACTTCCCTAAGAATTTTAATTGTTAATGATTGTTAACAAATTACAGGTACCAAGTACCAACAGATGACAGAATAAACACGATGTACTAATGTATGTACAATTGCACTGTATGTACGTAACGTATATATATTTTCCTTTGATATGCCCCACGTTGTGGACGCCAATTTGTTACACTTTTTTTTCGCGAAAAATTGACTTTAGGATGAATACGAAATGATTAAACGCGATTGGATTTTCCGAATCCAATTAATAAAATAAAATAAACGAAATTTAGAACGATTAAAAGAAATGCACAACCGGTGTGCCGCGAGGTAAACAGACGAAATGTCAAACGCGCTGATAAACTAAAAAAGTGTAACACTCAGCAGGTAGGCTGCTGACACCACGACTAAGCTCAGCTGGGCTGGGTTCGTAAACAATGTAATGATAGCGTAGCGCGAATAAGACGATCGATCGCGAATAAAAGAACCGATTAATTTAATAAGTAAAAGAATGAATTAAAAGTATTATTTCTCAGTACAGGGTGTACTAAGAAAAGTGGGCGCCAGGAAATTTTGTGGTGAAATTTCCAAAACAGGAATGAAGTCTGTAATATTTAAAATCTCAATTAAAAGACGCAAGTTAAATTCCCAAAGGGATTTAATGCTATTTATTTTATATTCTGTTGGGAAAACCGTACAAGAGTTGGATTAAAAACCCAAATCTTTTCGACTGTAAAATGATACAATGGTGGACGGTTAGGTGAACCGTTCAAAAGGTAAACAAATGAAAATAACCGGAGAATGAAACGTTAATTGTTCTTTCCCGAAAAGAACAATTATTAAAACTAAAAAGGGTCGCGTGTCTCACAATTTTGAGAGTTTTCGTAGGCAAAGATCAGCCGAATCTTAATTTGACAACACTTGTAAAAACTAATCACTCTACTTATCTTTTCTTTTTCTCCTGCTTTTCTTTCCTCCTTCGAAATTCTCTGTCTTCTGTCCGTCTGACAATTCCTTCTACTCCTGTAATATTAATCCTCTCACTGACTCTAAAACTTTTCTTCAAACACTTTTTCGATTTGCAAAACAATACTCTCAACTATTTTCAACTTCCTTAAATTTTCACTTTTCTCTTCTTTTTCAATCTCTAATTTGCAAGAAAACCACTTGTCGTTAACTAGGTCAACCAAGAAGTGTTTGATCTTGTCAGTTTGTCCTTTCTCGACTTTCAAATTCACCCACACATTCATACAATCAGCCAATCGTGTCTCGAGGTTTTCTGTCACGGCTTTCTAGCACATGCAGCCTTATGGCTGACAAGCACCTCCGTTGTCGAATTCCAGCGAAACCTTTCACTCGCACAATTTTCCAAGCACATTGAACTGAAAAAGTTGTTGGGGGTTTGTTCCCAAAACTTATCCAGCTCATTAGTCGAGATCAGACCCCTCCCATAAAATATGCCGAGAAAAATGAAAGTTCCTGAAAGTTGAAAATAATACATCTGAGCATTTTCCCAGTTACTCTACTATATATTCTACTGAGTCAGGGAAAGGATAAAATTCTCAATGTTACAACTTTTCGAAAATTTAAGAAGGGAGGAAAAGCTAATAAAACCAAAATGAACTACTTTACCCTATTCGGTGGATCTTTGCGCAGATTTGGGGAAAAAGGGAAAACTATTAACGTTTCATTCTTATGATTCGGTTTTACAATACTAAAAGTAAAATTTAGGGTGTTTACACTTGCAGCACTACGCTGCACAGTGTGTTTCATAACGAAGTATGGCGTTTACATGTGGCCATTTCTATTGTTCACATCTGTGATATGTGTATGTATGTGTATAGTGTTGTGTGTGATATATCCTGCTTGTGTAGTGTGTGTGATGAGATGTGTGCATGATGATGAGTGTAAAGATGATAATGATGTTATAGGTATATGGATGTAAGTATGTTTAAATGATGATATGTGAGTGACGAAATATGACATTCAATTAGGTAAATGGTGTGCGAGTCTCCAGAGGCTTCTGGCTCGACACACCAAACGCCGACATCAGTTCAGCTCGTCCGCTGATTACGACATGCACCTATTTTGTCATTTGCTCAAAGCTATGTTTCGATCACATTGCTAAGAGCAAACCACGGAGAAATGATGGGACGAAGAAATGATAGGGAAGGGTTTGAGGAATAGAGAGGGATATCAAAATCAAAATAACTAAATGTAAGAATGGTTTTTGTTGCGGGAAAATTTACCGTAACATTGGTATCAATTATATCGCCAAGTTTCCATGGGCTGCGGACAGCCTCATCAATGACTTCTATGTTGATGATTACATGTCAACATTTGATACTTTCGAAGACGCGGTAGCGGTCAAAAACGATCTTTGTTGTATTTTGAAAAACGCCGGTATGGACCTTCGGAAATGGTCATCTAATTCATCGCTCTTTGTCAACACCATCGATCCCGAGAATCGAGAAACTGGAACCGAATTGTCAATAGGTGGAGAAGAGACAAAAACGTTGGGTTTGATATGGGATGCAAAATTCGATTGTTTTAAATTCCAATCAACGCTCAATGGGATTCGCCCGCAGATAACGAAGAGGGAGGTGCTGTCGGATATTGCCCGTATTTTCGACCCTCTGGGATGGCTTTCACCGTCCGTCGTTAAAATGAAAATTTTTATGAAGCGTTTATGGCTTGTTGGCATTGGGTGGGATACGTCTATTCCCATCAGTTTTCATGAAGAATGGTCAGATTTTAGATCAGATCTTGATTCTTTACGCGAAGTAAAAATTCCAAGGTGGTTACAATCAACTCGAAGGGAGGTAATTGAGTTGCACGGGTTTGCTGATGTGTCTGAGTCAGCTTACGCCGCAGGTATATACTCAAGAGTCGTGGGAGCTAGTGCCGTTCAAACGGCACTCGTTTGCGCCAAAACCAGGATTGCTCCAGTAAAAATAATTTTCGATTCCCCGTCTGGAGCTGTGTGCTTCTCTTTTGTTATCGAAGTTGCTAACTAAAGTGAAGAACGCACTATGCATCCACGCCATTGAATGTTTTGCCTATACGGACTCCACTACTGTTTTACATTGGATTTATGGCCATCCAAAACCTAAAAACACCTACGTAGATAACAGGATATCTCAAATCGTTGGTAGTTTTCCCGCAAAAATTTGGCATTATGTACGTTCGGGGGAAAATCCCGCTGATTGTGCCAGTGGTGGTATGATGCCAAAAACTCTACCAGGTCTGCATCTATGGTGGAATGGTCCACATTTCCTACGTGAAGATACAGTTACCTTCTCAAGTATTCCGTTTAGTTCTGAGGAAATTACCAACAACACCCAACTATTCTGCTTGACGACAGTATCGAGTGAGAATCGTGAATGGAACGTTTTCGAAAAATTTTCTAATGTGAATCTGATGCATAGAACTATTGCTCGCTGCGTTCGTCTTTTCAAAAAATGTACTCCGAACCACGCTTGGTCAAGGTATCTGGTCCCTGATGAAATACGATATGCTAAAATAATTTTGGTAAAACATTCACAAAGGT
The DNA here is from genome assembly GCA_914767635.1 of Melanostoma mellinum. Taxonomy (NCBI): domain Eukaryota; kingdom Metazoa; phylum Arthropoda; class Insecta; order Diptera; family Syrphidae; genus Melanostoma; species Melanostoma mellinum. The sequence continues at coordinate 105,587,679 of OU612060.1, forward strand.
AATTTTTTCAAGATGAAATCCAGTGCCTGGAACGTGGAAACATACTTTCCACCAAAAATAAATATTCGTTTATGAGTCCTTTCATCGATATGGAAGGTGTAATGCGCGTAGGAGGGAGACTCGAAAACGCTGATATTCCCTTTGAACAACGACATCCCATAATATTGCACAAGGATCATCGCTTATCAAGACTAATTGTAGATGACTGTCATGCTCGCAACTTGCACGCCGGTATGCGTCAAATGACACATCTTATAGGGCTTGAATACTTTATCGTCGGGGTTCATCATCTGATAAGACGTTCTATATATCATTGTACCACGTGTGTAAGAGAGCGGGCAACTCCTTATCAACAACAAATGGCAAGCCTGCCGAAGAAGCGATTAACATCCGGGATAGCCTTTGGCAACACTGGGGTTGACTTCGCTGGTCCGTTTTTAGTTCTTTTAGTTAGCACTCCTGCGTTTCGTTGCCAGAAGAGGAAAATGTCACACGATCTTAAGTGACAATGGTACCAACTTCGTTGGGGCGAACCAACGACTACGTGAATGGGCTGAACTATTGGATTCAACCACGTTCCTAGAAGATGTCACAGGCGAATTAAGTTCACACGGAATCAATTGGTTCAACATACCAACTGTCAAGCTGAACAGTCGTGTTTAATTTGTGCGGATAAAACAATTTTTTGTTAAATAGATTTAAACAAATTTTATTTGAATAAACTCTTTATTATGGAAGAGGAGTGCAAGAAATGTAAAGAACGATTAAAAAAAAACATCATCAAAATAAGATGCGTCGGTTTTTGCGAAAGATTTTTCCACGAAAAATGCACGGGTCTGGCAGCGTATGATCTTAATTTAGTGAGAACAAACAATAACATTGCGTTCATATGTGATGGTTGTTTAGATGAAAAAAATGCTTTATATGATTGGATGACATTTTGAAGTCTGTTAATGCAAATAAAGAAAGTGTTTTAAAACAAGAAAAGGTAATAAATGAAATGTTGGATAAAATGAACATATATAAAAAGTGTGAAGTACATAATGTTGATAAAACGGGAAAAACTGAAACAGAAAAGGTACAAGCTAGTGTGAGTGGTATTGTTGGTGGTAGTGTGGGTTCATTATCATTTGCCGATATGCTTAAGAAAAATGAACCACCTGTCATTGTAAAACCAAAGAAAACACAAAAGAATAAGGTAACAAGTGATAAAATAAAAGAAAAAATTGACCCAACGTCATTATCAGTAAAAGTAAACAGTGTGGTGAATAAAAGAGATGGTATGGTTGTCATCAACTGTGATGATGTTGAATCCAGGGAAGTTATTGAGAAAGAAGCAAAAGATAAATTAGGAAATGACTATGAAATTTTAGTGCCCAAATTAAAAAATCCGCGTTTAATAGTGTGTGGAATTAACAATGATTTAGATGTTAAAAAAATGGAAGAAGCGTTGAAGAAACAAAATAAAATCAATGGACCAGTAAAGTGTGTTAAGTTTTTTTGTGCATCGAATAAAAATAAGAAAAATGAAAAGGTTTATAAAGCAATTTTAGAAGTAGATAGTGATGACTATAAAGAAATAATGAATAAAGGAAGCCTTAACATTGGCTGGGATCGATGCTTTGTTTATGATTTTGTGTCTGTAAAACGTTGTTTTAACTGTTGGGGGTTTTAACCATGTAGCCAAAGACTGTACGAAAACTAAAGTGTGTGCTAAATGTGCTGAACAGCATGAAACAAGAGAATGTGATAAAAATTATTTGAAATGCTATAACTGTGATATGGCGAATGTTAAACTAGGATTAAACTTGAATGTTGAGCATGACTCTAGAAGTTATGTGTGTGAGGTGTTAAGGAAAAAAATGGAAACGGAGAGAGGCAGGACTGCCTACAAGCAATCAAAGTCAAAAGTTTGTTATTTGAATATATGTGGTTTGAGAAACAATTTCGATGAGCTAAGAAACACTATCTTTTGTAAGGACTTTGATATAGTTGTCCTGTCAGAAACCCATTTAACAGCGGATGTTAGTAATAGTGAAATCCAGGTAGAAAATTATTGTATACTAAGGTGTGATACGGATAATACAAGAACAGGCGGTGTTGTGATGTATGTAAAGAATACTATACAAACAGTTAACATAAGTACAGCAGTGAAGGATAATAATATTTGGTGGTTGAAATGTGATTTATGTTACCTTAATTATAAATGTGTGCTGGTTGCTCTTTATAAATCGCCTAGAGTATCGGATCGAGTTTTCTGTGATAACTTCTCTGAAGTAATAGACGAAATTTGTGAAATGAACGAAGATATAGTAGTAATGGGTGATTTTAATATTGATTGGTTAAGAACAGAAGATACTTATAGGAATGAGATACACAAGAAAATAAGCGATAACTCCTGCTACCAATTGGTAAGTGAGCCTACTAGAATCACTAAAACATCTGAAACGCTTTTAGATTACGTAGTCTCTAATAATAAATATCTTGAAACTAAAGTAGTGAAGGAACTTAAGATAAGCGATCATGAGACAATTACGGTTAAACTAACAATGAAAAAAAGTGTAAAAAATGTACCGCAGAAAATTAAAACACTGAAGTACAACAGAAACAGCTTTAATCGTGAATTGTTGTCTAGCCAAATAACATCAATTGAAAGCATTGTGGATACAAAGATTGCATCAAATGTGTTTGTGAAAGAATTAAATTCTGTGCTTGAAAAATTTACTGAGGAAATCAATGTAAGATTTGGTGAAAATAAGTGGTTTAGTAATTACCTACAGTGTTTAAGAAAAAATAAAATCATTAAACGAGCGAGGGCAATTTTTACCAAATCTGATGAGGATTGGAAGATATATACGATTGCAAGAAATCGTTATAAGAAAGAAATTATACGCTGTAAACGTAAATTTATAGAAGAAAAAGTTGATAATGCATCGAACCCAAAAGAAATGTGGCGTAGTTTAAAAAAATTTGTATTGAAAAAGGACGACTCAAGAATAACGTGTGTTGAATTTGATAATAATGTTATAAAGGATAAGAATGATATTGCCAATAAATTTAATGATTTTTTCGTAAATAGTGTGATCGAAATAAGCAACTCAATTCCTTGTGTGCCGTATGTTAATCTTATCACGAATTTGGGTTATTCGTTCAAATTTAACACTGTTTCATTAGATCATATCCGAAGTGTACTTTTGCAGTTAAAAAATAAGAGAGATAGTGCGTGTATGTGTCCCAAAATGTATTTGGAAAATTTTGAAATATTTGGACCAGCTTTAAGGTCAATAATAAATAGATCCTTTGAAGAGGGTACATTCTCCGACTCTTGGAAAGAATCAGTAGTTAGCCCGATAGAAAAAGTTTCAAATACAAAAAAATGTGATGAGTTTCGACCAGTGAATAGTTTGCCTGTTTATGAAAAATTGTTGGAGAAAATTGCTTTTGAACAAATTGAAAAATTCTTTGAAAACAATAACATTATAATAGAATCCCAATCGGGTTTTCGGAAAGACCATTCATGTGAGAGTGCGTGCAATTTGATTGTTACAAACTGGAAAGAAAGTGTTTCTGAACGGAAGTATGTGTATAGTGTTTTTCTTGATTTGAAACGAGCGTTTGAAACAATAGATCGATCAATTCTGTTGGACAAATTAGAAAAATATGGTGTTAAAAGCCGTGAACTGAGTTGGTTTAAAACGTACCTCGAAAAAAGAACACAGAAAGTTAAGGTTGATGGACATTTTTCAAAATCAAAGTATGTTGACCTAGGAGTCCCTCAAGGATCAGTTTTGGGAACTCTTATGTTTGTCATTTATATTAATGATATTGTGTGTGTTTTGAAGCACTGTGAAATCGCCCTGTTTGCTGATGATGCCTTGATTTTTTACGCTGGAGAAGACATTGAAGAGTGCCACAGTAAAGTACAAGAAGATCTGAACAATATCTATGTTTGGTTATGTCAAAATAAACTTAAATTAAATACAATGAAAACAAAAAGCATGATAATAACAAATAAAACTAATCTAAATTTTCATTCAAACCTGATAATTGAAAATCAGGTAATAGAAAGAGTTTATGAAATAAAATACCTTGGTATTATGATAGATAGTAAAATTTCATTTGAAAGTCACATTGAATATACTTGTAAAAAAATTTCCAAAAAGATAGGTTTTTTAAAAAGGATCAGAAGAGATGTTACGATGTTAACTGCAATTAATATTTATAATGTTATTGTGAAACCTCACTTTGAATACTGTTCAACTGTTTTGTTTTTATGTAATGAAGGTTCAATTGCCAGACTTCAAAGATTGCAAAATAAAGCAATGAGAAACATTTCGAAATGTAATAGATACTCATCAATTAGTTTTATGTTAGAATCGCTGAAATGGTTAACTGTTAAACAAAGAATCGTTATGAATATGTTAATGTTTGTCTTCAAAATTAAAAATAACTTGATGCCAGTATATTTAACAAGATATGTAAATTATGTCCATGAAACTCAACCTTATTCTCTCAGAAATATGAACGATTTTAGACTACCAAGTTTTGTAACAGCGAGAGCTCAAAACTCACTTATTTATAAGGGTTTTAAGATTTTCAACCAATTACCAAACCACGTTAAATGTGAAACGAATGTGATAGCAATTAAAAGAAAAATAGTAGAATTTGTAAGACTGAAATATTGATTAAGTACATAAACATTTTGTTAATTGTTTTATTTATGTATTTAAATTATTTAATTTGTAAACTAAAGCCTAAATTGTGCTAATAAAGAAACCTATCTATCTATCTATCTATCTTCTCACCACCGCATGCTCTACACTTTGGGGGACTTTGGGAGGCCGGTGTCAAGACGCTCAAATTTTATCTTCGAAGGGTCCTGGGCAACACATCAGCCACTTACGAAGAATTAACTACAATTCTATGTCAAATCGAAGCATGTGCTAATTCCCGGCCACTATGCCTGCGATTTGAAGGAGATACCAATCCCTTAACACCAGCCCATTTCTTGATCGCGCGACCCATGAAAACAGTCCTAGATCCATGCGACATATCGAGGAAGGTATCACTCGTCGATCGATGGCAGTACCTTCAGCAGCTTGTCCAGGAGTTTTGGCATAAGTGGTCTCAGGACTACATCACTCAGCTGAGAAAAAGACCTAAGTGGCTAAACAAATGTAAAGATGTAACAATTGATGACGTTGTCTTAATCAAGGACGAAAACCAGCCGCCATGTCGATGGCTTATCGGAAGAGTATCCAAAACCTACCCGGGGCAAGATGGTTTAGTACGAGTTGTATCCGTTGTCACAACCAAAGGGGAATTCAAGCGGCCCATATGCAAGCTGTGTCCTCTACTGATCGAAGACTGTTGAAATCAAGCTTTCAACGGCGGGAGGATGTTGGCGCTCGTAACTATTGTGAATCCACCTTAAGTGGTTTCTTTTGCCTACACTAATTCGCTAATATACTATTTGTCTCTTTCTATTTTTCCAACCAATTCTTTTTTCTATTCTCTTTCATTTTCTATTCAGTCTATTAAAAGTTCTCGTGAATAAAGGATCAAATTATTGTAAATTTAAAGGTTACAAATAGCGCATGTTTTTATTTTGATCGGAATATGCAAGAATTATAAAAGATTTTCAGCGATAGGAAAACGCGAGCGCAATTAAACGAAAGCGCGAACAATGTCTTTTGACTTTTGCATTGAAGATCACGATTGGCTGATATCTTAAAAAAAAACTTGATTGAAGATCTTGATTTACTGATTTCTTGAAAGGAAAATCTCTTGAATGAAGATTTTGATTGAAGGTCGCGATTAAATATTTTGTCCTTTTCTTGATTTGCTATCTTGATAGAAGTTCGCGATTAAATACAGGGAGGCGATCACGACTTCCAGAGGACTGTCTGTGATCGACGAGGTCGAGGTTTATGGTGTAAAAAAAAATAAAAAAAAGGGAAACGTGAAGGAACTTGACAAAACTATAGGATGTACAAAATCTACACATTATAGAACAAGAATACACTCACCGATTCTATTTAACACTCTTACTTAACGCCTATTTGTACTGCACCTTTTGGGTGGTTTTTCCTCCCTTTGGGCTTTTGGAGACCACTTCTGGGGTTAATGATTTTTTTTTTCTTTGTTGCGTCGAACACTCGCACAGTTTAAGTCTACCGGAATTGTTAATCCACTTGGATTCTTTTTTTTTCTTGTCTATTTTTATTTGCTTTTGCTTTGGCGATCCAGGGAACATACACTCAAACAAATCGATTACTTTTTTTTCACTTTTGCAAGAATAACTTGTTTACACACTTATTTTTAGGTCCGAAAATTAAAATTGTACTTTTTTGGAACATTTCAGATGTTGATTTAAATAGTTTCTTTTAGTTTAAGGATGATGGAGCCGCTTATGCAAGTAAACAAAATTTTAAGTGTTGCTTTTTGCAACAGAGTTGTTTCGTCGGTGTTCTTCCGATAGTGTTCGTATTACAACTGTGACACAGTTTCGATGCCAAGCGTGTTGCTACGTCAACTATCACCGTCATGGGTTCCGTTTTTTTGGTCTCCGTTAACGCACATCGTTCGACCGCGCTAACACCAATCAGAAGTATCCACGTCGAAATTCACACCCAATTGTACATCCTTTTCTTTTATTGGATACGCTCACCCAACCTTGGCTTCTCTCTGCCGACCCCGACGAGAGTCAGTGCCTATTCGAGAATTCGACATTCGAACTCGACTAAACCCCAAACGTGAACGTCAAAACCAATCGAATTTTAGCCCTCAAAATTACATCAGCCGCCAGCAGGCCGAAAAGCGAAAAACAACAAACCCCAACTTGTTTTAATTGTTGTAAATAATAATTTATTCAATTAGGTCGAATATGAATTTCGGTAATAGCTACCGAAGTTTCTCTCAAAGTGATAATAACTTCAACATCTCCTGGGAGGTGAAGTGTGCTGGACACTCCGATCGTAATACTGACTGCTTTGGAGAAGCCACGATATCCAATTTCAATTGCGGCTTTAATAATAATCAGAGTTACCAGTCCAACCATGAATCTCCTAATTCAAATAAGCTTTCCGATAGTCCAGCATCTTTTGTGCCCAACCAAAATGTCAATTACCACCACAATAACTTCTCCAGGAATCAATCAAATTTCAATAGGCAGAACAACAACAATAATAAAAAGACGTTCTCTCAAAATTCAACATCTCAAAATCAAGACTATACAAACAACCATGGCAAGAACAAACAATCTGAAAACTATTCATCAATCAAAACATTTTATTCGAATCGTTAAAAATGAGCAAAATGATTCCTCGCAATTGGAAAACACCGCTGCACCGACATTGTTCATGAGCAGAGACATGAGTTATCCGAATGAGCTTAGCAACCTTATGAACCCATTTTTCTATGGCGTATGTAATGCACGTCAGAATTCAGTCCAGAGTGCAACCATACACTATGAATCTAAAGCTCACGATAAGCACATTCATTCAACATTCTCCGAGAAAGGGCTTGATGCTCCTAAGGCTCAGCGCTTCGTAACTGAACAACCTAACGAAGTGCCAGATCCATTTCGCTGTGATCTCAGTAAGCTCGACCTTACTTCTACTCAGCCTGCTCTTCAACATTTCAATGGAAAACGCCATAGACAGTCTGTAAGCAAAATATCACCCATTATTGGTATTGGGTACTTTAATGTCGGAGGTAAATGAGTTGAAACAGGTAAAGTATTTTATTTTCCCGAATTTATTGCCGCTAACTCATCCTCTTCTTCACAGGTGTCCATTACAAAGTATACATAACACTAGTGATTAGACAAATATGCATAACGTAGCAGTTCAAGAAATTTTTAAGAGTTTGTGTTTTTCTCCCCGAATTATTTTTATTTACAGTATATTTGACATTTACAAAAAGGTTCAAGTACATATCAACTACCTATTAAGCTTTTGAAAAAATCATAAATGTTCATAACTTTTGAGAAGTTGACAGTGCTAGGTACATTACAAGCAGACTTATAAAAAGTTTTTGTTTTGTTTTTTGTGGGTCATAAGAGGAAATGCGAGCAAACCATGGTGCGCCTTTTTCTGTGAGCTAATTTAGATATATATGTATGTACGTCATATTCTGCATTTTTTGGCACACAGATTAGTACTATTGTTGATAACCAATTTGGTTTATAATTTTGTTACATGAAGAAGCATTCGAGCTTTTGGTTTTGAGAATTTGTTTAAGATGATAAGAAAAATTATCTAGAACATCGCCTTTGATTGCGATGAAAGCAAAAGTTTGGTATACATATTTAAAAAACGGTTGCTTATTAGAATGAAAATATCCTCGATTTCCGTGAAGTATTCGAATTCCTTGAGTAATATTACAAACATCCATGTACATACAATGATCCGGCCGGTAGTTGTAAATGCAAGGAAATAAATAAAGTTTATCTAAAAAAAAAAACTGTAAGTATCAAGTACGTGGTGTTATTAATTTAGAATTTAATTACCCGGATTGAAATGAAAAAATATATTTATTAAATCTTGATCTCCCCAAGTAATTTTTGATTTATACTCGTGGTATAGGGGAAAAATTTGATTTTCCCAGTTAAGTTTTCTCATTCTAGTCAGATTCATGAGCATCACTCCGGAATTTACTCCAAGCGTGCCAAAAAAAGGATGACGCGCAAATCTATTATACCATCCAATGTTAGCATCTTCATGCTCTGGAGACAACCCTGCTATATGGGAGCCATTGAAACGTTTAAAATGAGACCATATGTCAATCGCAGGAGATAGAAAAAGAATATCTGTGTCCACATATATGGTAGCGTCAATATTGTGAAGAATAGACTAAGCAAAAATAATCTCAATGTTTGGAATGGAATACAATATTTTATTACGTACAGGTAGAAATAATCTCTGGGATGCACAAGGCTTAAAAAGATTTCGCCAAGTATTTTCATTCGATTTCGGAAAATGTAAAGAATATAAATGGAACGAAAACTGATCAGGTAAAATATTTTGCCATTTCAACAGCTGGCTCCTAAAATTCGATTTCAACACTTCTTCAGTAATAATTCTGAAATTTAGGAACGTATTCACTTCATTGTAAACGAGAGCCGATTTAATCATTATAAGTGCTTCTTCCAGGCGGGTTCCACAGGCTACTACCGTAACTGAAACTTCATTGCTTACAGACCTAAAAATTATACATACATACATAACTTTTTAATCAACCTACTTTTTTTAAGGGAAATTAAACCGACCTAGATTTTTTTTCAGGCGCTTTGTTTGACGGTGATGGCCAATTCGGAAATGCCTTCCAGTAAAGTAGAACTAAGGCAAAAATTATAAGAACCATAAAAGAAAAAAATATTTTCCGCCTTAGACGACCCATGTTGCAATAAACTTTCAGAATTCAGAATCTTATGTCGATTTCCAGTGGTACACAAAAGCAGTTTTAAAAGTGCTTTTTTGCTCGAAATACGTTTCATGTAGAAACGAAAAAGCACTTTTATGAATCTCGATTCAGAAGCAAGTACACGCACTTTCACGTACAACAACACAAAACATTTGACGTTTACCAGTTTGCAGTTTGAATATTTTGCATTTTTGGTTAAAGGACTGTGAAAGAGAGATAGTAAAAATAAACAATAAACTATTTTGTGAAAATGGATCGCTCAATTTTAGCTGAAATTATCAAAATATATATGAGTCGTCATCTAGTTCCGATCCTGACAAAGAAGTGTTTGAAATTCTGAAATTGCATACACAAAACAAAAGGCATTCTGTGAATAATTTTGTTCAAAGTGTTGTGAACATTTATTGGGATGAGGTTTCTTCCTAGTGCATTTATTAATAAAGTTTCGAAAACATTTCTTTCTCTATAAATATGCAGAACAAAACAAACGGGAAGAGTTGGCTGTCAAAAATAGAACACATACAATGATATATGATAAAAACGAATTTTGTCTTGTGCTTTTGTTTTTGCAAAGGAAATCGACATTAGCCCTGTTCACACTGTACAATTAGTTGGACGAACCTAGGTTTGAAAAAATCAATGCTTGATAGTGTGAACTCTTCATACGACCGCTCGTCCAATTTGTTGGATGGTCTTCAAAAATTTTTGAAAACCTAGAAGTTGGATGGAGCCGTATTACATTCAGACTGTCTGCCTGCTGCGTGTTTCGTATATTTTCTTTTGAACACTCATCTCGTCAGTCTCTCATTATTACACTCAGACGTTTTGCGGCTGCGTGTTTTCTAACACTTCTCTTTCATTTTTTGTTCTCACCCACAGAGTCAAAGTTTGAAAATAATCAAAGAAGCTCAGCTGCATTATTTATAAATCCATAAAAAAATCTCATAAAGAGCAAAATGTCATTTGAAGTGGTAAATAATTTAATTAGATTTTGCAGCAATGATTATTGACATCACGGATATGGAAAATACATGAAAATACATGAAAAATTAAAGAAATTGTCCGATGACATACTACTTCTTTACTCATGAACATTAGAAGATTAAATAAAGCAACGACAAAAAACAAAGAAAGATAAGAAAAAGAAACGTCAAAAACCATCCAAGACAACTGGACAATCCTCAACCCAAAACTATGCGGGTTGAGACTTTTTCAAGTATTTCTATATCATCTGCTTTCTCTTTCGCACTTATTTCCGTCTTTGCAAAACCGTCTGGGTGTAATATACGGTGTTTAGACTGGCGCAAGTCAACCGTGCAATTTTGACATTCCGCCAACCCGTCGTGTTCAGACTGAAAGTAATGTGAACATGATGGATTTATTTTGACGATTATTTTGCCTTCAGATTTGGGAAAAAAAACTCAGAAATTAAACTGAACTGAAAAAATAATTTATTTATTTTCGTATTTTTGCTTCAGGAACAAGAAAAAGAACATTTATTTTTCAAACAACAGCGTCTTGACTCGAAAAAAAAAAAAAGTGTGAAAACAAGGAAATGTCAAAACTCCACCAAGAAAATTTTAAATTTTTTAAAAACTGCGGCGCAAAATTACGTCTCTTTCTTACAACTATGTGGGAAAGAGAAAAAACATATAGACGTCAATTTTGCACAGTTCACTTTCGCCTGTCTGGACAGCGTCAAACGGATCACGAAGTGGAAGGGTATGTGACATAAAGTTGGAAGACAAGCTTGATAGGTGTGAACGAAAACTACATCAGACCATCCAACTTCCATCAAACGAAGTCTGTCCAACTAATTGTACAGTGTGAACAGGGCTAATGCAGTTTTCGTTTGGGAGAAAACCACAGAGTAGAACCAGAGAGTCCACTTTAGCAGGGTAGTGCGTTTTGCCTACAAGCTAAATCAAACCGGAAAACCGCACCCGGAAAACCGCACTGGCCTTCACTTCCCACAGATCAAAGTCAGTTGAGTTTGAAAAGTAAAAAATTTTTTTTTGGTTGCAAAAAAATCGATAATTTTTAATTTTCATACAGCCTAGAATTTAGAAAAATGAATTTAAGTTGCAGAAATAAACTTTTTTTTACATTTTGACCAGTATTTCACTGAAAAAGACAAAAATTAGTAAAAAATTTCATACCGATGCAGGCGTTTAGTTAAGTTTTTACAGTTCATACTAGTGAGCACAGAGCCTCAAACTCAGAAATAGGACGCCATATTGAAAAATTTTTTGCGGGTGTTTCGGGTTGAAGGGGTGGAAGTGGATACTCTGTATTATCTGCTCTGTGAAGAAAACAGTACCCTAATAGCCCTGTTCACACTGTAAAATAAGTTGGACAACCTTTTTTTGAACGACCAATTCTTGATAGTGTGAACCCTTCATACGACCGATTGTCCAACTTGTTGGATGGTTTTTAAAAATTTTTGAAAATCTAGAAGTTGGACGGAGTGGAAGAGTATGTGACATTAACTGCGTGAACACAATCGGAGCCGCAGACGCAATACGCAGCCGGTGCTGAAAGAGCTGTCAAACTGTGTCGTACGTGTTTTTTAAAAACTGCACACAATGCAGCTAGACGTCGTACGTGTTTTTTGACATAAAGTCTGTATTGATGTCAGCTGACTGCATGAAATCTAATTTACGAGTATATCAAATTTGAGTTTGTGAAAATAAAATAAAAGCTAGAATGGAAAGAGAAAATGAAGAGATGGTTTTTTTTGGTGGGTGTAATCCAGATTTGTTATCTGGCTTTACAATATTTCAAAAAAAAAAACGAAGATGGTGGGTACGACCATTGTACCAAAACAGAAAAACCGAAGGATATTATGAAACTAAAAATTCAATTCCTCAGATATGTTTTTCCACTCCTTGGCTTTCATTTTAACATTTTTATAATTTCTGTTACACAAATTCCATAACATCTCTCGGCTTCGCACTGCTTCAATAATTTTTTCCGACTCGTCCATCTTCTACCGCCTTTAAAACCAAAACAACTTTATTGAGTACGCACGTAAAAGTTAAAAGTTAGCCAACTCTTCCGTCTGCGGCTTGCGGCGCGTAGTGCGTTGCGTATGCATTGTGTTCACATCAATGGATTTGCTACTTTTTAATATTTTGACAGTTCTTGCGGCTCCGGCTCCATTGCGTATGCGTATGCATTGTGTTCACGCAGTAAGTTGGACGACAAGCTTGATATGTGTGAACGAAAACTACATCAGACCATGCAACTTCCATCAAACCAAGCCTGTCCAACTAATTGTACAGTGTGAACAGGGCTAATGCTATGTCCGCACCACAGAGTAGATAATACAGAGTGCCAACTCGTACCCCCTTACCTGAATTACCCTCAAAAAATTTTTCAACACGAATTCAAAATGGCGACCTATTTCTTCGTTAAAAATGGAGTCGTGGTGAAGTTCCAAACTTCAATAAATAAAAAAAACAAGATGACATTTATCTTTGACAGTTTGCAAAATATTGCAAATTTTTGTAATGTTTTATTTCTTGTAAGTATTTCTAACTTAATTAGTTTCTAAATTGATCAACCAGCAGATTTTCCAGACAATCTACTATGGGGCTCTAAAAGCCAGTTGGGAGCTGGCAGAGAAGGAAGGCCCATATAAAACATACGAAGGAAATCCAGTCAGCAAACTTGTCTTGCAATATGACATGTGGAAAAAATTCCAACCGACCTCTGGGATTGGGCTGCTCTTAAAGAAAAAATTGGCAAACATAGCGTTCGGAACTCTCTACTTGTTGCTCCAATGCCAACTGCATCGACCGCAACAATGAGTCCTTCGAACCGTACACTTTAAACATCTACAACAGACGAGTCCTGTCTGGTGAATTCCAGATCGTCAATCAGCATCTTCTGAGAAACTTAAACAGACCTGGACTTGTGACACGACGACATGAAGAACAAAATCATAGCTAGTCGTTGATCAGTTCAGCACATCGAGAGGATTCCAATCGAGTTGACTCTACAAGACTATCTGGGCAATTTCAGTTTGTTCTTCTATTAAAATGGCTGCCGATAGGGGTGCCTTCATAGATCAGAGCCAGTCATTCGACATCCACGCTGCTGAGCCCAACTATGGAGAACTTACTTCGATTAACTTCTTTGCCTGGATGTCTGGCCTCAAAACGGGCATGTACTACCTTCACACATAACCAGCTGCACATGCAATACAATTTATCGCAGACAAGACAGCTGTAACCCGGAACGGTAGCTTACCAACGACACTAAATAACCAAAATGTTGAAAGTAGTGTTTCTTCCACACCGGAGAAAGCGGAACGTGAACGAGAGATGGCAGAGATGCTGTGTTCCCTGGAGAACAAAGATACCTGCATTAGTTGCGGGTCATAGAGTTAAATTTGTATCCTTCTTTATATGTGTATTTATGTTTCATATCTAATTGGTTTCTTATTAAAGTATTTTATTTACAAAATTTGTATAAATTTTTATTTTTTTTTTGCTATAATCATGCATTAAACCATGTAGACAATTTTTAAAATTCTAGTTACAATCAAAATCTTTATATTCCAGTTTCTTTTACACGTTATGCTGAGCTCAGAAAGCCTTCATTGATGTCTGTAGCACAATTATTAACCAATTGCCAACAGTTTAAGTTTCCACTTTTTCTTAACACAAACAAAAGTGGAAACTTAAACTGTTGGCAATTGGTTAGTAATTGTAGACTTCAATGAAGGATTTCTGAGCTAGGGATGTTGGAAATGGTAAAATATATCGATATATATCGTATCGATATATATCAAAAAAAAATATCAAGTATCGATATATCGAATCAGAAAAATATCGATATATCGATATATCGATATATTTTAAATAATGAAATGTGCGACCTTAAAAATGAGAAAAAATAATAAAAAAAGTTGTAAGGAAAACAAACATAAAGAATTAATTTTTTTCTGTATTTTTATTAATTAAACCAATATTTTTCAGATAAACAAAGCAAAAAAACTCTTTGATTTATGTGTTCAGCTGTTCCGTTCTGTTGTTGGGCACTATGAGATTTACAGCAGGGACAGGTATAGAAAAGAGTTTTCCAACTATGAGAAATGTATGCAAGGTATATTAGTTACATTATATAGGAAAAGGCCCATAAAATTCATGTACCCATTCATTAACCACATAGGTTACAAATCCTTTTTATTTGTGTTCGATATTTTGGTTTATTACTGTACACTGTGAAATTATCAAAACTCACATCTGCTAAGTGGTCAATGAAAGGTTGCACACATTTTATGGGTATTTTCCTGTCTAAAGCCTAGTACGCTGCTGATGCGGAACGAAATTTTTCGTTGGTCTCCACGAGCACGACGGAATCGTGAACGAACACTCAGCGGAAAATATTTGTGTAGAGTATAATCAGCTGTTTTGAAAAAGTGACAGTCAAAGTCAAGTCAAAAGTGTCACCAGAAGCAATAAAACAAATTAATATTTTTAACATAAAATGTGTTAACAAAACTAACTAAGGGCCAGTTGCTCAATCGAATCATAAATTTAAGTTCTACATAAAGTTCTACTTTAGTATGGGGATTTTATGTAGAACTTAAGAATTCCGGAACGTCTCATACAAAAATGAAAACTTTATGTAGAACTTAAATTTATGATTCGGTTGAGCAACTGGCCCTAAGAACCATATCCGGGAACTACACTTTTGAAAACTGTGCTTGAACATTTGTGTGGGTGAATGCGGTGATAGGTTGACTCCTGCCGCTAAGGTAAGTTCAGGACTATAAAGTGCATTATTTGAATACTCAACGAATAAACATTTTTTGTCAACTTTCAGGTATCGGAACAATTGACTGGTTGAAAACCAGTGTTTTCAAAGACTCTTTATACCGTACGTTCTTTCGGCATCAGACGTAATGAAAAAATCACTGTTCACTGTATAGTTCGTGGCGTTAAGGCCGAAGAGATTTTGGAGCGTGGTCAACTTCTCATCCACAGAAAACTTCAGTTTCAGTGTCCAGGAACATATCGATTTGGGTATCAACGTTTGATATCAAAATTGTTTCACAAAGGAAGACACCATGAAGTGGTTCCAACAGAAATACAACGGTATCATCTTGAACAGCAAGAAGTGAATTACCAAGCTTTCAACTATTTTTTAAATAAAAGATAAAAAAAGTAAATAAACCCTTTTATTCAGTTTTCAATGATTCGGTCGATGTTTCGACTACAATCAATGCGTGTTGGTGTGCTGAAAAAATAGTTGCTGCTTGGGTGTTCTTTAAAATATTCGACATCTTGTCCTTCACAGGCGGTTTTTTTGTAACAAACTTGTCCAGATTCGCATTGCGGGCGATTTCTCTTGCTCCAAACCAGGCATCCAAACTTGATTGGAAAAGCTTCATTACAGTAATTCCTTAGAGATTCACTCTATGAGTGCTGGGAAAGAATTTTCTTTAAAATTGTAACTTGGAAGTTGCCTTCTTAGATAGTGTACCTGTCGATTGAAAGCATCCACCGGTCATAAATACTTTCGATGCTAATAGAAGCTGCTCATCGGGGCGAAACATTTTGAAAACGTAATCATTCAATTCTGCAAGGCCAAACTCAGAGCTTCCTATCATACTTGGTTGGAATAGCAATTCGATGGCTCGTATTGATTCCAATCCGACGTGTAGCTAAAACATTCACAAGAACTTTTTCAAAGTCCATTTTCACAGCCAATCAAAAACTACGTTGTCGATTTATTTCAAACTTTATCTAAATAAAATCCTTTAATTTTCTATTTTATAAAATTCTGTTCAAATGGATGGCACAGTAAATACACAAAACAATAGAACTGTCAAAATTTCGCAAGCATTTATTGTCCCGGGAGATAAATGATGGACGGAAAAGTGTGTAGAGTTATGAAAATTGTAGTAAAAAGATCTACTACAATTATCCACCTATAAAACCCTTTTCGCAGAGCAGCAGCGTACTGCACGACGAAAAGGTGAGCGAAATTTTTCGTTTACGATTCCGTCCTGTCATTTTTGTATGGGATTTTTCTTTTCGTTTCAGCAGCGTACTAGGCTTAAGATAATAATGTAGTGAAAGGTATAGAAAAGTTTTTTTTTTGCAATAAATAAATGGTATGTTTGCAGGTTAGTTTCTAATACCAAGTACCCGAAAAAAAATCGTTTTTTATACCTTTTCGATACATGAATATTTATATCGATATATCGATATATCGGTGAAAAAAATATCGTCGATATATATCGATATATCGAACGAAATATATCGATTTTTTTTTATATCGATATATTTTTGACATCCCTATTCTGAGCTCAGCATAACATTAGCCGTGTTTAATGAAAAAAAGAGTAGAGCAGCGTAGCTCAGAGCAGAGCAAGAAAGTGTGGAAATGTCAGGCAATTTAGAGCAGACCAGCTGGTGTCAAAAGTCAGCTGACAAGAAAGCAACAAACATTTTGCTAGTTTGCAAAATTATGTTTGGTATGCTATTGTAATAAAAATCTATATGCGGAAACATTGGAATCAAAACTAAACTAACATGCGATGTTAATTCAATTGATTTTAAGTTAAATTCGATTTCAAATAGATTGCAAAACGCAAAATATAAACAAAAATATTTGATTCAAATGTCAACAGCTGATTTTGACACCTCCACTCCCATCTGCTCTTACTCAAAAGCAAGTGCAGAAAATGCTGCTCTAAAAGCTCTAAGAGCTGCTCTAAAAGCTCTAGAGCATGTCATTAAACACAAAAAGTTCTTGCTCGGAGTAGAAAAATTTGTCATTAAACACCAAAAAGCTGCTTTTTTCTGCTCTAGATCGATCTAGAGCAGGTCATTAAACAC
The DNA here is from genome assembly GCA_914767635.1 of Melanostoma mellinum. Taxonomy (NCBI): domain Eukaryota; kingdom Metazoa; phylum Arthropoda; class Insecta; order Diptera; family Syrphidae; genus Melanostoma; species Melanostoma mellinum. Next base: position 105,604,961 of record OU612060.1, read on the forward strand.
ACTAATTGACAACATTTTGGCATTTAAAGATTTTCATTGTGGTAAGTTTTTCAAAAATTGTCGACATGGTTTAATGTCGACTTTCAATCAGCTCACTTTATCTGAAAAATCAAAGACAATTGGTGATGAATGGCTTGACTTACGGCTACGAACTATACATTTTCGGAGTCTCTATTGTATTAGCTACAAAGTTGCATCATAAGATTTTCAATGCGAGCTATATTTCAAAAAAGTTAAGTTCAAAAGCTATCATTTTCTACGCATTGAAAATCTTATGATGCAACTTTGTAGCTAATCCAATAGAGACTCCAAAAATGTATGTTTTGAGGATCAAAGAAAAATAACTGCAATATCTGTCTAGATTCACCTCGCAAGAAAATATTGTGCTTGAATCTTATTTTTCTTTTCGTAATTTTTATTATATTTCCCAAAGAAAAATACATGTACTACATTGTTTCATCTTATTATACAACTTAATTGACCATTAACTTCATTAATAGGATTCAATTCTGAATAAAGTCTAAAATTTTTCATCACGAACTGTGCACTCCAAGTTAAAGCAACAAATTGTCTCCTTCCTCGAATTGTTAACCACTTTTCTAATCGCAATCTAAAAACAAGAACGTAAGCTAACATTTCTGATAAAATCCGAGGGATAACACATGATGGTGTAGTTTTATTTAGTTTTACGTAAATGGATTATACAAATGTAATAATGAATAGGTTTCAAGCCAAGTATATGGAAATATTTCCGTAACACAGCTGCTGTGGCCTCACACAACAGTATCCTGCTGTTGTGAACTTTTACAACTTCTCCTTCTTTGTTTTTCTCAATGCAATAGCATTTATCATAGAACTTCGTGCTCCACTTGTTGCGGTATATTTTACCACAACAAGTTAAACCTCTACTTTTCTTCCTCTTCCCATTTTCACCCCTCCTTTTGTTGTGGCTTCAAGGTGCTGGCAGAGTACAAAGCAACCCTAGTCCATCAGCTAGTGGTGTACTTCAAAGCATTTTGGAAAAGCAACCCAAATAGGTACCCCTTCATTGAGCCAGTGGACGGCTGGAGACTCAAGCAGCAGCGATAGTAAGAACCAGGGAGGTTCTGGAGAAAATCCATCGAAACAGCAGCAGGTTACTAGCAACCTAATATTTGTAGTAAAGGTAGAGATATGGCTACCCATCTCTAACGCACTGACTAGTTATCAGTCAACGTTTACGTTAACGTCATCATCATCAGAATTTGGCATTTGAAGCCTTTTTCAATATAAACGGCCAAGAGCCCAACGTAATGGCTGAGTGCCCACCGTAAAGGCCGAGTGCCCAACCTAAAGTGCTTTACCTTAAAAAGAAATGACTCTTTACAGAATTATCCCCATTTCCCAAATCTGCGCGAAGGTTCACCGAAGTAGTTTAGTAGTTTTCGCGAAAAATGACGAATCCTCGTTAACTGAATCCTAGCTTAAATAGTTTTCTTGCACAGTGTAACTTGGGTCGGTTGGGCCGAGGGAATTTGTTTAAAGAAATAGTTTTTCAATTTTCTATTCTGGAATGGATTGAAATGGAACAGGTCTGGATTCGTTCATTCGGGCAAGTTGTTGCGAATCTCTAACGACCAAGAGATTCACAACGAAATTGTTTAGAAGAGAGCGATGGATGCGTTTCGCCTACGGCGCAGACTCCAGCGAATTTGCTGAGAGTATTGCAGATACCCCGTGACGAACCTCCACGACTCTGATTGGTTGAAGTGAGTGGAATTTGCTGAATGCGCCGATGAACGAAGAGACCGCCAAGAAGATGGCACTTCTTGGTTGACCTCTAAAAAGGACACTGTGCCAAAGAATTTTGAGAATTGAGAAATTATTCGGAAATTTTATAATCGAGTGTTTAATCTTTGCAAGTAGTGCAAGTTTAAATTTTTATAGTGTTTGATTGGCAGGAATGCCAAACTAAACAGTATTTAATCTGTGCAGGAAAGCTCCAAGCAGGCAGGAATTCAGAGGAGTTAGTGCCAGTACGGGCAAGAAAACTCAGGCAGGATTCGTCAACAGAAAAAGCTAAGTATTTCCCTATAAAAGTGGAAAAGTGTTAATAGTGCGTTTGTTTTGTTTTGACTATTGAGTCATATTGCTTTAATCGGTAACCCTTCGCCTTACGTAATTAATCCTGAGATTGCAGGACGCGCGACCTCCATTTAACCTTGTTGTCTGTTCGGGAAAATTCCCAAAGAGTCGTTTGTTTGCGGGTGCATTGTGCACATACTTTGCTGTTTGCATTTTAACCTGGGTAAAACCCATCTTCGATCATTAAATATCATTCCATTTAAATTGTTAACTGGCACTTTGCCAAACTTTGCATACTTTGTACACCAATTTGTTTATGAAAAAATTTCAGGTTTTCTACCTATACCCGTAAAGGTTTCCTGAATAAAACATGTTATTATTCCATTTGAAGATCATTTTCAGTGCTAAAGTTGGTTTGGAAATTCCAAACAAAAATTTCCTGGCGCCCTTTATTTTGTGAAACACCCTGCTTGTGTTTTGATTGAATATTATTCATTTCATTGAATTCTTTTTATTTACCTTTAATTATACCTACGTACCTATAAAACTACCTACGGACCACCCCTTGCTGAGCAGCTGGCATTGGCAGCATATTATCTTGATACCTGTTGCACTATTTTCCTTTGAAATCCACCCAGCTGTCATTTGACAGTTCATCATAAAGTTAAAATTCGGTCAACATCGCCGCGGCACATCGTTGTGCATGTTTTATATTCTGGCATTTGAAATAATTAATTAATCAATCGTTGCGATTAATTAATATATTAGATAACTATCATCCAAGTTGTGGATTCGTTTTTGATTCGGTGGTAATTCGGTTCGTCGGAAAAAAGTGCAACAATTGGCGTCCAAACGTGGGGCTTTGTGTGGTGTTTTTTTCAACATATTTTTTTTTCTCCTGTTGTGTGTTGTGTTTTGTTCTTAGTGGAAGATTTTAGGGAAGTGGTATTTTCACTTATTATACCTATTTTATGAATGTTATTTTGTGTGTGAATCTTTTTACTTTGCCCGTGTTTTTTTCCCCTAGGTGAACATTTAATTGTTGGAAAACTATTTTGATCGCCGTACCTACCTATCAACATTCTACATACATACATACTCGATCATTGAAGGAATTTCGTTGTTGGATTGATGCAGTGTCACTGTTGTTGGTATACCCAGTGCAACAAGTAGGTGGTTGTGTTTATTTTTCTTATAGTTTGGCTCATTTTTTATATAAATAATTTTGATATTAGTTTGATATTTCGTTCGGTCTTTTATTCCTTAAAATAAAAATAACAAAGAGTTTGACAGTTTGTGTGGCAATTTTCCAGCCATATTAAACATAAGTCTGTCTCGCTCTCTCACACAGCGTGTTGGTGTGAGGTAAATTTTCATACTCAGAGTTGAGTGTTGCCGTTGGCGATATTTATTTTTTTCAATACCTTTTTAAATTTATTTGGTGCTATTTTCTGATACTTTTTTTATTACTATTTTTAATACTTTTTAAATACATTTTTTTTTTTTTTTTGTTTGATTATGAACATTATTTTTCATTTTTTTGATTGCGTCTGATTTTTTTTTTATTATTTTTTTTTATTATTTATTTATTTTCACCATGGATATCAACCGTTTGTCACAAGAGGAGCTTGTGTACGAAATGTTGAGTAGGGGATTAGAGAAGGGAACTGTGGACGTTATGAGAAGTTCCTTAAGATCTTCTCGGATGTTAGAACGTCGCGGTTCAGTTGAGGCATACGGGAAGTACCCGTTTAGTTACGTTCAGGATAGGGATGCAGTTGAGGAGAAGATTAGGGAGATTAGGGTTCTTCTTAAGGATCAACCAAGAAATCCCAAGTCGGGGGAATACTTGAAGATCCTTACGAAGATAGAATGGAGCTTGAATAGGATAGGAAAAGCGCAGGCAGAAGGAGATGAGGAAATAGGAGAGCAGAAATCTCTTAAGAGTGAGCTGCTTCTCCTATTAGCTAAGTTAACAGATGAAGAAGAGCAAGCGTCGAACGAAGACAATGCTTCTTCTTCAGGAACGAGTGGTAGGCAGTTGGTGGAGAACACTCCCCAACAAAATCGGATAAACACACGAGGACCAGTGTGCAACGAGGGATTCCAACAGAGGTCAGATAGTGTTAGAGTAGGGATTTCCGAACCGCTAGAGCGATTTACGGAAAGGATCAGTAGGTGGAATGTTCAGTTCAGTGGTGAGCGATGTGGCACATCACTGAACTCATTCTTAGAAAGGGTAGAAGAACTTAGTGTAGCTCGAGGGGTTTCAGAAACCCGTTTGTTCCAGTCAGTGGTTGACCTTTTGACAGGTCAAGCCCTACTGTGGTATAGGTCAGTTAGGGAAGACATAGGTGATTGGCAGGAATTCGTAGAGGCGTTGAAATACGAGTTCTTGCCAGCAAATTATGATGATCTGTTGATGGAACAGATCAACCGTAGGACCCAAGGGAAGGAGGAGACGTATGGAGCATATCTCGCTACCATGCGTACAATGTTTAGGCGATTAGGGGAGCCATTATCCGAACGTAGGAAAGTGGCTATCCTAATGAAGAATTTGGACCCTTTTTATCAGAAACAGATTGGTTTCCAAAAACCTCAATCTGTGAAGGAGTTAGCAAGATTAGGCAGGGACTTAGAAACGCTTAGGGCGAATGTAGAGAATTTTGAGCCTCCCGCTCGAAATAAAAATTGCGTTGAACCCGAGTTCGGTTACTCTGCTGGTCCAGCAGTACAACCGAGGGTGGCAGCGGTTAGCAGAGAAGAGCAGCCTGTCCAAGTAGTGGAAGCTAGAAGGTCTCCACCTAATAGATCCACTCAAGTTGACAGGTCGATTCGATGTTTTAACTGCGGGAAGGAAGGTCACTTCTCTAGCAGGTGTTCCGCCAAAAAGCATTGCTTCGGTTGTGGTGCTGAAGGTGTCAGCCGCAACAACTGTCGTCGTTGTTCATCGGGAAATGGGCAACGGGCTCTTGCGCCAGCAGGGCGAGAGTTCCGGAGGCATTAGGAGCTAGGTTGCCTGCTGGTAACCAGCTGGCAAAAATTCATTTAGGGTTTACGTTGGAGGCAAACGGGGATGATAGGAGACCATTTTTAGGAGTTAGTATTTACGGGACTAGGTTTTTGGGTTTGTTAGATTCAGGAGCTTCAAGAACAATTTTAGGTAGAGATAGCTGGAGAGTTCTCCAAGAGTTAGGATTAGTGGTTAAAGAGGGGAATATCCATTCTGTATGCTTGGCAGATGGAGCAGGAGTAGAAGTTTTAGGGTCAGTTAACTTACCAATCGTGGTTGAAAACAAGGCAGTTCTTATAGACTGCTTAGTTATTCCAACTCTGCCGCATACCGTGATACTAGGTGCAGATTTTTGGGCACTGTCGGGAATCGTCCCGGATTTGCGATCACGTATGTGGAGTTTTTCGGACCAAGAGTGTTTGGGCTCGATTTGCTCGATTACTGAGCGTTCAGAGTTGTCGAAAGATCAGACTAGTTTGTTGGAAGCCATGGTTGAGGAAGCTTTTAGGAAGATGCCAGAGGGATTAGGGTGCACAACTATGATTGAGCACAAGATTAGGACGTCGGCGGAACCGATTAAACAACGGTATTATCCGGTTTCTCCGGCAATGCAGGGACATATTGATAGGGAACTTAATGAGATGTTAGAAGCAGGAGTTATTGAGAGATCTAACAGTGCTTGGTCATCTCCAATACTATTAGTTAAAAAGAAAGATGGGTCTTTTAGGTTTTGTGTAGATTTTAGGAAGCTTAATAAGAATACTGATAGGGATGCTTATCCACTACCCTACATAGCGGCCATTTTGGACAGGCTTCGAGGAGCGAAGTTTTTGTCCTCTTTGGATATAAAATCGGCGTATTGGCAGATTCCAATGGAGGAGGAGTCTAAGCCCTACACCGCTTTCACGGTTCCCGGGAGAGGTCTCTTTCAGTTTAGAAGGATGCCTTTCGGGCTTCATAACTCGCCTGCGACATGGCAACGGTTTATCGACACAGTTTTGGGTGCCGATCTAGAGCCGTACGTCTTCGTCTATTTAGACGACATCATTATCCTGACGGATACTTTCGAGAAGCATCTTGAAATCCTGAAGGAAGTTTTGAAAAGGTTGAGTGAAGCAGGGTTGAAGGTTGGTAAGGAGAAGTGTAACTTCTGTAGGCCATCGTTGAAGTTTTTAGGTTATGTAGTGGATCGAAATGGGTTACATGTAGACCCGGAAAAAGTGGAAAGCATGGTTAGGATTCCAGCACCGAGGAATGTGAAAGAGGTTAGGAGTTTTATAGGGACAGTGTCGTGGTATCGTCGATTTGTGCCAAATTTTGCCAATTTGCTTCGACCACTGTCAGATTTATTGAAGAAGAGTAGGAAATTCATCTGGACTGATGAATGTGAGAGTAGTTTTAGGAAGGCTAAGGAGTGTTTGGTTACAGCACCAATACTTACTTGCCCTGATTTTCAACGACCTTTTGTCGTACAAACAGACGCGTCGGACTACGGAATCGGTGCCGTATTGTCACAGAACTTCGATGATGGGGAAAAGGTTGTCTGTTACCTTAGTAGGTCTTTAAATAGGAGTGAACGCAACTATTCGACGACGGAAAAAGAGTGTTTGGCTGTACTATGGGCAATCGAGAAGTTACGACCTTACATCGAAGGTGTTCGATTCACGGTTGTGACTGATCATTATTCGCTCATATGGTTGAACAATCTTAAAGATCCGCAGGGAAGATTAGCACGTTGGGCAGTTCGGCTTCAACAGTTTGACTTTGAGATCATCCATCGCAAGGGCAAAGAACATGTAGTTCCAGACATGTTATCTCGAGGAGTTCCGGTGTTAGCCGAGATCTCAGAAGAGGATCAAGACCCTTGGATTGCGAAAATGATCTCAGCGATAAAGTCAAATCCGCTAGCTTACCCAGCGTGGAGGGTAGAACAAGGTCAACTGTTCAAACTGATTAAATCGAATCATGTTGTTGTTCATGAAAATAATCAAGAATGGAAGAAAGTTGTAGGAAAGCAGGATAGATTAGCTATATTACAGGAATGCCATGATAGTCCTTTAGCAGGACACATGGGAGTTAGGAAAACTTTTGCTAGGATAGGGGGAAAGTACTATTGGCCTAAAATGAGAGGCGATATTACTAAGTATGTTAGGAATTGTAAAGTTTGCCAACAAGTAAAACCGGTTAATGAAAAGCCAGCTGGTTTGATGACTGAGAGAGTAGGAATAAAGGCACCGTGGGAAATGATCTGTGTAGATCTCGTTGGTCCCCTTCCAAAGTCAAGTAGAGGTTTTATCTACATTTTGACTGTCGTCGATTATTTCACCAAATTTCCACTTCTTTTCGCGTTAAGGTCTGCTACTGCCAAGGCAATTTGCCGGGAGTTAGAAGACAATGTCTTTCTTCTTTTTGGTATCCCAAAGGTTGTCGTCTGTGATAATGGCCCTCAGTTCCGATCTAAAGAACTGAAATCCCTTTGCGATTCTTATTCGTCTCAAATTCGTTTTACAGCTCATTACCACCCACAGGCTAATCCAGCGGAGAGGATAAATCAAATCATCAAAACAACGCTCAGAGCATACGTCTCTGATAACCACCGGATATGGGATGCGCAGTTGTCTAAGGTTGCGTGCGCGATTCGCACGTCCACTCATGAAGTTTTAGGAGTATCCCCTTATTATGCTAATTTTGGTAGGGATATGGTGACTTCAGGTAGAGAAGTGCCAGTAATAGGTGATAGGTCAGATAGGGATCAGGATTTTAGTGAGTTAGAAGTACGGTTTAGGGATCTTAGAGTAGACATCGAAAAGAAGCTACGCGCGGCAACCAAGAAGTCTGCGAAAACATACAACCTCCGCAGAAGAGATGTTCAATATCTCGTTGGCGAGCAGGTTTGGCGTCGAAATTTTGTGTTGTCGGATGCCGCGAACTATTACGCAGCCAAGTTAGCACCGAAGTTTGTTGGTCCGTTTGTGATAAAGAAGCGTGTGTCACCTTGGACATATGTCTTAGAGGATAGTAATGGTAAAGAACGCGGAACTTGGCATGCGAAAGATCTCAAACCGTACACCGATGCATCCCTGGAGAATTGAGCCTTAAAGTAGTTTTTAGCTTTTATTTTTTTTATTTTTTTTTATTTTTTTTAATAGCTCTCCATATCGTCGTTTACTTTCAAAGGCTGGCGATTGTACGCCCTGATGGAAAATACCTTTTTCGTTTTTCCTTGAACCTTTGGCTTTAAGAAATGTCCTACAGTTTTTCTTAAACTGCAAGAACATTTCTTGGCAGGTAAGGGTGGGATTTGTTGCGGTATATTTTACCACAACAAGTTAAACCTCTACTTTTCTTCCTCTTCCCATTTTCACCCCTCCTTTTGTTGTGGCTTCAAGGTGCTGGCAGAGTACAAAGCAACCCTAGTCCATCAGCTAGTGGTGTACTTCAAAGCATTTTGGAAAAGCAACCCAAATAGGTACCCCTTCATTGAGCCAGTGGACGGCTGGAGACTCAAGCAGCAGCGATAGTAAGAACCAGGGAGGTTCTGGAGAAAATCCATCGAAACAGCAGCAGGTTACTAGCAACCTAATATTTGTAGTAAAGGTAGAGATATGGCTACCCATCTCTAACGCACTGACTAGTTATCAGTCAACGTTTACGTTAACGTCATCATCATCAGAATTTGGCATTTGAAGCCTTTTTCAATATAAACGGCCAAGAGCCCAACGTAATGGCTGAGTGCCCACCGTAAAGGCCGAGTGCCCAACCTAAAGTGCTTTACCTTAAAAAGAAATGACTCTTTACAGAATTATCCCCATTTCCCAAATCTGCGCGAAGGTTCACCGAAGTAGTTTAGTAGTTTTCGCGAAAAATGACGAATCCTCGTTAACTGAATCCTAGCTTAAATAGTTTTCTTGCACAGTGTAACTTGGGTCGGTTGGGCCGAGGGAATTTGTTTAAAGAAATAGTTTTTCAATTTTCTATTCTGGAATGGATTGAAATGGAACAGGTCTGGATTCGTTCATTCGGGCAAGTTGTTGCGAATCTCTAACGACCAAGAGATTCACAACGAAATTGTTTAGAAGAGAGCGATGGATGCGTTTCGCCTACGGCGCAGACTCCAGCGAATTTGCTGAGAGTATTGCAGATACCCCGTGACGAACCTCCACGACTCTGATTGGTTGAAGTGAGTGGAATTTGCTGAATGCGCCGATGAACGAAGAGACCGCCAAGAAGATGGCACTTCTTGGTTGACCTCTAAAAAGGACACTGTGCCAAAGAATTTTGAGAATTGAGAAATTATTCGGAAATTTTATAATCGAGTGTTTAATCTTTGCAAGTAGTGCAAGTTTAAATTTTTATAGTGTTTGATTGGCAGGAATGCCAAACTAAACAGTATTTAATCTGTGCAGGAAAGCTCCAAGCAGGCAGGAATTCAGAGGAGTTAGTGCCAGTACGGGCAAGAAAACTCAGGCAGGATTCGTCAACAGAAAAAGCTAAGTATTTCCCTATAAAAGTGGAAAAGTGTTAATAGTGCGTTTGTTTTGTTTTGACTATTGAGTCATATTGCTTTAATCGGTAACCCTTCGCCTTACGTAATTAATCCTGAGATTGCAGGACGCGCGACCTCCATTTAACCTTGTTGTCTGTTCGGGAAAATTCCCAAAGAGTCGTTTGTTTGCGGGTGCATTGTGCACATACTTTGCTGTTTGCATTTTAACCTGGGTAAAACCCATCTTCGATCATTAAATATCATTCCATTTAAATTGTTAACTGGCACTTTGCCAAACTTTGCATACTTTGTACACCAATTTGTTTATGAAAAAATTTCAGGTTTTCTACCTATACCCGTAAAGGTTTCCTGAATAAAACATGTTATTATTCCATTTGAAGATCATTTTCAGTGCTAAAGTTGGTTTGGAAATTCCAAACAAAAATTTCCTGGCGCCCTTTATTTTGTGAAACACCCTGCTTGTGTTTTGATTGAATATTATTCATTTCATTGAATTCTTTTTATTTACCTTTAATTATACCTACGTACCTATAAAACTACCTACGGACCACCCCTTGCTGAGCAGCTGGCATTGGCAGCATATTATCTTGATACCTGTTGCACTATTTTCCTTTGAAATCCACCCAGCTGTCATTTGACAGTTCATCATAAAGTTAAAATTCGGTCAACATCGCCGCGGCACATCGTTGTGCATGTTTTATATTCTGGCATTTGAAATAATTAATTAATCAATCGTTGCGATTAATTAATATATTAGATAACTATCATCCAAGTTGTGGATTCGTTTTTGATTCGGTGGTAATTCGGTTCGTCGGAAAAAAGTGCAACACACTGATATTGATTCGGTTTTCAGTACTTCCTGTAGTACCTTTTGTAGGTAAGTAACGCATTTGCATGGTCTATGCATGTCGGCAAAGGGGCTTCTAATTATCACTTTAAAAAAAAAATTAAGATTAGTGGACGGAGAAAATAAACCATCTTAAAACACAATCTTACATGTGACAGCGGCTCCTCTAGCAATACGAGTATCGATGAATTTTCTTTTACAAAATATTTAAATTTTTCTATTGCTTCTTCTGTCGTCACATTTGAAGCATTTGGTATCGAATTATTTGGAAAAATCATCTTTCTTTTCTTCGTGGATTATTTCATCTTCCACTGGAGCTTGTGTGTAATCCTCTTCCTTATCATGGTGACCTTCATCGAGCTCCTCTTCAGTCTTATGAGTTGTGCTATGTTCGATCGGTGATTGTGTCGTTTCGTAACTAGTCTCTTTGATGGCTGACACGGTTGTTGGGAGAGGTTTCTCCGCTTCCTCTTCTTCTTCCTCTGAGTGCTTAATAGCTTCTTCTTCTGAGTGCTTAACGTCTTCTTCCTCTTGACTTGGTGGTGCAACATCGCCAGCAATTGGTGAGATTGTTGTTTCTAAAGTTGTGAAGGAGGGTTTTTCATCTTTGTGTGCATCTTTGACGGGATGCTCTTTAGATTTTTCAGGAAGCTCAGTTATGGCAGTTCAATATGTTCTTGTAGTTGAACATCTTCTTGTGAGACAGACTCATGAAGATCACTTTGAATCATTGGCAAAGTTGTCTGCTCATCCCCAATTAAAGTGGCCTCGGTCGTCACAATATCGTCTTCACAAACATAATTGCTAGGACAGCATTCTCCAGACTTTGGTGGTAAGGCACGGCATGTCTTGGCACCTGATTCCAGTGTTGGCATCTCACACTCTTGAACGGCACAAACGATATCACCACGCATACAGTAACAGTGTTCACATGAGTTCTTGCCGGTAATCGAAGCTCCATCAGCATATACTTCATTGTTATGGACACAGTCGGTGGTAACATCGGGACTGGTAGTTGACGACAAAACATATCCAGGTGTTGGTCGTACAGTAGTTGTTGTTGTTGTCGAGAAATCTTCGATTTCCAAAAGTTCATTCTCATGATCTGTAGCAAAGATATAAAATTCTTAGTGACACAAAAAAAGCTTAAAGTCAATCAGTCCTTCTTACCACAATTGTATCTGACTGGACAACAGGATCCTTTATTGTAGATTGGTTGACATCCATCAATGTGGAGAGTACATTCCTGCATAAGGTATGACGTGCGGTTTCTTATACAATAGCACAGTTCACAGGGCTTGTTCGGATTCGACGGAACAACTTGTGCTCCCTCAACGTAAAATTTGTTATCGATACTGCAACCGTATTTCTCTGGGATGCTCAGTTCGGTTCCTGGTGCACTAGTTGTTAGCTGATGACTGTGATGGCTAACATCAACTGGAACTACAAAAGAACAGAAGTAAAGGTTATTAGGAGGTTTCGTTTAAAATGACAAACACTGAATCACCTTCAGGACACGTTACGATTGGACAACACTGATCCGCTCGCTTTTACTTGTTCCATAGCAATTGTAAAGAGATGTTCGGCAGCATCTAGTACTCGCATCGAAGCAGGTTTCAGTTCTTTTTGATCCTGAAATACCCAATTCGACCACTTCCATTATCGTATTAAGGCAATATTTATCAGATATGGATGTTGCATCAGCCACTGTACACTGAAACGCAGCTACAATAGTACTTCGTAGATCCTTGCTATGGGCAGGCAGTGGCCTCGAACATTGATAACATGTAGTCACATATCCACTTCACCACTCGCTTGTATTCTAGAGCGTCTAGATTTTGACTTGGTTCTTCAATTATTGCTACAATTGTTCTCTACAATGGTGTTCGAATGAGAACGAAAGGAAGAGTAATTTCGGAAACTTTTCCAAAATATTTTGTTTGTTTTCCTATATGTCATTTTTCATTACAACCCATGAATGAAAGAAGACAAGATTACGACAATTCGTGTTTCATTTTTGATTTTACTGCGCACATACGTCACAGGAGACATTTATTTGTTTATTTTGTTATTTTTGTAGAGTGGTCTTGTTGAGTGGACCTCTGTTTAAAATAAAATAGAGAATAATAACGATAAATTTGAATAAATACTTACTTTACTTTGTTATTTGTGTGTTTATGTATTTATATTAACTAACTTCCTTTTTCGTGGTTTTGAGTTTTCGATTATTGCCCGGTTTAGTGCGCGTATACGAAAGAAGATTCGTGCTCGGAAAAAAAGTGAAGTGAAAAACTTCACTAAGGATGGCAAGAAAATTCCTGGAGCTGCCCTAAACTACATGTATGTAAGAACTGAAATCGACTCTTAATATCTACTTGTATAGAAACAAAACCGATCTATTTAAAGGGACATTGTGCGTGCTCAGTACCAAAAGTACCTTTGCTATTCTTAAAGCCGACTTCCTCTTGCTTAGAAGAGGGACAAGATATTGTTGTAAGTAAAGAAGATAATCATGTAGTTTTTTTTTTAAGTTTGCCTGCATCAATAGATTCCAAAAAGTCTTCATAAAGGTTGCTCACGAAGTTGAGCTGGGATTCATTATTAACAAAACATGTAAGAACGTTTCGAAGGAAGATGCTATACTATGTAGGTGGGTACTGCTTGGCACTGGATTTGACTGCACAGTGCGAATTGGTAAGAAGATTTCCATTTCATTGAACAAACAATTCAAATCAAACCAAATCTGAATAGGTAAATGCTCATCAAAATGGCCATCCATGGACTCTCGGCAAGGAATTCGACACATCCACTCCAGTTTCACCTTTAATTCCTGTGTCTTCAGTCAAAGATCCTCATGACTTGAAATTGTGGCTTAAAGTGAACGGCGAAATGCGTCAAAATGGAAACACCAAAGATCTGATATTTAAAATTCCCGAATTTATCGAACATGCATCGAAATACATGACGCTAGAGGCAAACGATCTGGTGTTAACTGGAACACCAGATGGTTCGACAATGTTGGTCGATGGAGAAATTGTTGAATGTGGATTAGGTGAACTAGTCAAAGTAAAGTTTAAGGTTGTCGATGAGTGACGATAGATAAATTAATAAACAAACATGGTTTACCTACTATAAAAATTTTTTGATTTGTTGTTCTTTATTTAACTTTTAGCAAAGTAGACTTTTGTTCTTATAACTTTTTTATATGTCCCATTATGTTGTTCATTTGTTGTTGGATGTTGGCAGCTCCAGTGAGTTTTGGAATTTGTCTTTAGTCACTTCCAAGGGTCGTGGAACCAGTACTCCGAACCATCGAATTGGATCGATAAGTCCAGCTTCTTTGTCAACGGGATATCGTTTTAGTTGGAATTCATTGTCAGAGCAGGCACTTTCCGATTTCACTTTTTCAACTAGAGCTAGAGCATGGAACTCGGGAGTTTCTTCTGTGGGTAGTTGTGAAATTCCAACAGTATTTGGTCTTTGTACGTAGCGAGTCTTAGCACAATTGATTCTGCCATCGTAAGTAACTTTTTCAATTGTTACTTTGCATTGCACTAGCTGTTTGACTAAGCTGAGGAGTTCCAAATACAAATCATCCAGTAGATCGTGGATTTCTTCTAGTTCAAGTTCTTTTGTAATTATCTTTTATTAGTTTTTGTGACATTTTCGTATGTTTAAGGACTTGTTTAATTCAATTTTTGAATTTAAAGTATTGAAAAACAAATATTGCCCCTATTTCCTATTGAATTTTCGCGTTTTTTGTCTCCTCATACGTCACAGCTAAATGTCAAAAAAGCAAGACATGCGCGTGTCGTAATCTTATTATTCTTTCATTCATGATTACAACCTACCACACCAGGTGCTATCGAGTGGGGAGTTTAAGGCTATGTGCACACTGGTATATTCTGTGAAACTTAACAAAACGCCTGCATCGGTATGAAATTTTGTACTAATTTTTGTCTTTTTTAGGCCGTGTGTGAATTGCGTTAAAATTTGCGTTAAAACTTCTACCACGATTAAAATTTGACGTCTTGTTTGAGGTGGGATCAAATTTAGCCACTTGCTGTGTGAATTGCGTTAAAACAATTATTTTAACCAAGATTTCTGCGTAGGTTAAAAAAATTTCCTTCGATAATTTAAGAAATTTCCCTGAACAAAAATTGGTTTTCTTTTTCAAGGAAAAATAATTTCCCTTACATAAACATATTTTTAAGAAAACAGAGTTAATAAAAAGTCTCTGAAACTGAAAAAAATCTTTTTCATTTATTGTTCTCGATTCTAATTCCATATTTTAAAAGAACAATAAAAAATATTCAAACAAAATTCCCATTTTGATTAGTTGATTTATTCGGTGTAGTAGCACTGAAAATTAGTTTTCATGGCTGATATCTTTCATACATTTCAAAAGAAACAAAAGATTAAATTCGTATTTGGTTTAGAAAAATAACAAATTTAAAGTACTTTGTATTAATTCTTGTTTTTTTTTTCGTCCAGACTTATCCTAATTTCAATTAGTTTTATTTTTTCGTCGTGAGACCTTAGAAAACAAAAGCTTTGAATTTATAAAAATTCGTTTTTTTCTTGATTCATATTTCGTTGATTGAATTGAATGCAAAAGCAAGAGCAAATTGCTCTATCGCTAGAAACGTCAAATTTTAACACACTTTAACCTGCTCCACAGCTCAATAAATTTTAACCCATTTTATTCACCTCATTAGTGTCAAATTTTAACGCGGGTTAAATTTTAACACACATTTTAACGCAATTCACACACGGCCTTAGTGAAATACTGGCCAAAATGGAAAAAAATTTTAATTCCTGCAACTTAAATTCACTTTTCTATGTTCTAGGCCGCATGAAAATTAAAAATTATCGATTTTTTTGCAACCAAAAAAATTTTTTTTACTTTTCAAACTCAACTGATTTTTTTTCTCTGACAAATCAATGGCGGCCAATGGCGGGTGTGGTAATGAGGGTTCCCGGTCGAGGGTTCCCGGTCTAGATTAGCTTGTAGGCAAAATGGCTAGGTAGTGCCGAAGTTGACTCTCTGGTTATACTCTCTGGTCCGCACCTGAGAGTTAGGCCTTACGCAATGCCTTGTGCGTGCGATGCGATTGCGATAAGTCAAATCCCTATGTAATCTTATAGACGTTTGACTTATTGCATAGGGATTTGACCTATCGCAATCGCATCGCACGCACTCACCGCATTGGTTTGCGCAAGGCTTTAAACTTGTTAAACTCAAAACAATCCCAAACCAACATGATAACCAAGTGGTTTGCCATACAAAATGAAACTTTTTTAGTCACTGGGTTTCGTGATAACCTGCTCGAAACCAAGCGCGCTGAATGCACTATTTCCATTATTTCATTGAATTTGACATTTAAGAGAGTGGTAGTGAGTGGAGAGAGAATGAATTCTCATTCATTCATTTTATGAGACTTGGAAAAGCTGTAACACAAAGTCAAATCAGCTATTTTTTTGGTCTAGTTCAAGCCCTATGCCACTCTCTTTTAGAGCCTTATAGTTGTTGTACTCGTATACCAAAACACAGACAAAGGTACTGCACGGATACATCATGAACGTTACCATTTAAGGACTTTTCACATGAGCACGACCAACGAACGACGAATAAATCAAGAAATCAGATTTTAAGTACTTTACTAGCATAAATTCCTCGCGAATTTTTTCGGAAACGATGGATACTTATTTTTAGGTGGATTAAATTCTACTTTTGTGCCTAAAATTACAAAAATTGAGAAAAAAAGTTTATTCGTTACGAATAAACATCTAGTGGGTACGAACTGTCAGACTTTATTCTCGTTCCACATACAATCCACACTCCAACGAATAAATTTTTCGCGCGACTTACAGAGTTGTGTTTTCCGTTCAAAAAAAAAATAAAAAGACAAAAATTTAAATTTTAATTCTCTTGGTCTTGTGACCGCTTTATTTGAACTCACTTAATCAACTATTTGCTTTGAAAAATATATGTATTTGCAAAAACAACACAAGATCCAACTTTTTTTTGGATCACAATTGCAAATCCAGTTTTTAGTTTCAAGTTTCACATCTAGTGTTACTTTTTCATCGCATATGTTGTCGCCTTTATTTCAAAGCAAATGAATAAAAAAAATTAAATGTCAAACAGAAAAAAAGTTGTGTGAAAAAATTGTAGTGCGAGTTTGCGGGTCGCTGTAATGGAAACATTAAAAAAGAACTTTGTGCAGTCGCGAAAGGATCAAACACAACGAGTTGAAAAACAAATCTGCGGAGTTGACCGATCACTCTAATAATGGAATCATTCGGTTGCTTGAAACCACCAAAAGCAAAGCAATAAAATTTTAATTGGAATTGCAAGAGGAAACCCAACGCATTTAATCTCAGATACACAACATCAAATCAAATGCGCTTTTTCAATCGATGCTTTCTAAAGATGAAACTCGAGTAAAGCTTAGCAGCTTACTTAACAATGTTCGTACCAACAAGACCATCAAATCCAAGAACGCATGGTTTGGGAAAACAAGAAGAAGAGAAAACCAGCAGAAGTTGAATTTTTACTGGATAGCAAAAGTACTTTAGTAGTTTGTAAATGAGTCACTGGAAATGTTGAAGGAGTGTCGTTTGATGAGATTTCAATTTATCAAATTTCTCAAGCGTCACATGGTCATGAGGGTCTTGGTTATAAAAAGTATTTTGAGCTATCGTCAGTTTACAGGTTGGCTTGTTTTTGTTTCTTTAGTAGTTTGTAGTTACTTTCAACTATTTATCTTTTCATCTCACAGGTTACAGGTGACATATGAAAATGGATTGATCATGACAAACTAAAGCTCTCATAGTCCGTGGTACCGCAAAACCAAAGTTTGTATCGAAGGAACAATGTGAATTACGAAGTCCTTGTCGGTGTGTGGTGAGCAATCGTTTTCCAATGTTGTATACAAGAATGCTTCTGAACGAGGAAGAAGCCAAGCTTCATAGGCAGTTCCTACACATTTCTAACTCCTCAATCTATGGCATGTGAATCAAAAGACTTCGATACCAAAGGATGGTTGACCTGAATAAAAAGGATTAAAAACCAGTGCTTGTGGATTGATGCCAAACATTTGCTTTTACGTTATTGTATTAAATGTTTTAAATATTCATAAAAAAAATTATATTCGTGTTTATCGTATATTCTCATTTGTTAAAAAACTCGTTACTCTCTTTGTGTTCTACTCACTACGCCTTTTTCAATTTGCTATTGTTTAATTGCAGTCCATTCTGCAATGATCCTGTGCCCTATCACAGCTCCCTTTGTGGACAAAGAAATACCTATTTAGTCAAAGGTTTGGTTGTGTTCGGTCTACTGGCTTTAACATTCAGTACATGTTGATTTGCTGACACCAGTTTTTAAAGTTGCTGTTGCAGGAAAACATATTAACCAGTTCTGTACCACCAAAAACTGTTGGATTTGATTACTTGTCAACCAATGACCAAAAAGCATTGGAAACAATGGAATATAATTTCAAATCTGCACGTAGAAACACCCGAAACTGAACGTATAGAGGAACGAGAACAAGAAGGAGAGGCTGGGAAAGTTTAGTTAACAAATAGGGATATCAAATTTCATAGGTATGTTTTTCGTCATCGTGGTTGAGCATTTTGTAAGAACCGAAGATCGTGCTGTCAAGGAAGCCTAGCGCCTGGGTCAACCCTGGATGAAGTTAAATAACCTTCTATCTGATTTACAAACCAAGCACATTTTTTTATTACTTTTGCTTAGCATTTTTCGTTAGTTTTATTAACACAATTTGCCATTTTTGGTTATCTATCTAATTAAAAAAACATGTTTTATCTATTCACTCAATGATGTTTTTGTGTACACAGCCGGTGGAAATCCAAAACACGCTTGTCCATTCGAAATAATTCCAATAACGTATTCCATTTCATCACATGCATGTTTTATTAAACGTGCGGTGTCTGTATTGATCTCAATAGTAATGGAGAGAGTAGTTCTTGTGATTGCGGGCAGAATGAACATCGGGTCAGCTATTTCTACGTCTGTGAATCAGGAAAGGCATCCGTTACGCTAGGATTCAACTGTGGTGTTCACCTTAGAACGTGGTCCAAGGAAAAACGAAATGAAAAGTGGCATCCGAGCAAGTGGATATAGCATAATCTTTAGGGATTTTCTTGCTTCCCTTTTATCAAGCGCATCATTTCTTGAGCGTAGCGGGCCATTTTGTTAGCATCTGCAGCTGTAGTATGCGGTTGTTCAAATCTGCCGAGCTTCGATGTGCAACTTCATATAACGAATGGAAAATTTGCGTACTTACAACAACCGTCCCAATAGCTGCCCACCAAGGGAATCCAAGATCGATGTGCAAGTACTCCATCATTCCATGCAATCTTGCGAGAAATTATTTAATATGTTCTTAGAATTACCAATCAATATTATTCACAATTAAATATACATAACAAATTAAAAACGAAAATTGACTTTTGAAAATATTAAATCGTTGCTATATGTCATACTCTGGCAACGAAGCAGCCAACATTTCCAAATAAATTTTTTTCTGATCCAAGTTGTTTTATTATCAGATCTGATCCGGATCAGATCACAAAGAATAATAAAACACGGCTAATATTTAGTAAGAATTTCGGAAAATTTAAACATAAAATACACTCGGATGGTGTTATTAAATGAAATATTGATAATAGATGGTTTCGATAGTCTTTCATGTATGAATTAGAGAGCACTTTATGCATCGAATGAAATTCCGATCGATAACTGATGAGAGAATGCCGAATTGTGGTACTAGATGACTCGATATCGTGAGCGGTAATACCAAATTCCCATAATTCCGATACGACGTATTCGATAGCGTGTGCCGTAATTCGGCCCCTGACCTTTTTTCAACATAGAGCAGTTCACACTGTACAAATAGTTGGTCAAATAATTCACAATCACCTGGGAATGTGTGGCATAGGGGGACGTTGGACTTGATTCTTATACTCTCTTCATAAACTAAATCGATAAGAACCAACTAAATACAAAAAACTGACACTACCTAACAAAATATTCACATACACGTGACACTAACTAATAATAAAATCACTAGACCTAAACTAAGAATTAAAAATCACTAAATAATAATCAAAAAAAACTAACACTCAAAAACAAAACTGTTCACACCTTAGTGACACTAACCAAACCTAAAATCAAACTAAACCTAAACTAAGAATTAAAATAACAATGTTTAAAAAAAAAGGAATATATAAAAAACAAAAGAAAAACGACAAAACTATAAATGTAAACACTTACCATAACCAACACCAATAATAAATAAACAAATGACAACAGACTAGATAAAAAAAAAATTTTATTTCGTATTATGTTTTGTTTAAATGTTAAATTGTTTGTATGTTTGTATATCTGTTTCTATGTATATTTGCGGGGGTGGTTAAGGCGATGTTTTTCAGTGGGAGGTGATGTCTTTTCTTTTCTATGTGGAGGTATTTCCTGACAGCTCTTCTTTCATTGAACGAAACTATTTCTCCAACGTGAGGTGAAAACATAAAGATTTGAACGACATTTATACATTACTAGGATAGGATATAGTTGTCAACATCGGCCTCAACATCTTCGTCGCAAATGATCCGGCATGCTCAAAGCTATCCAGATCATGACTTACGAAGTGTTGAAGCTTCTGATGAGAACTTTATAGGGATTGAATTAGAAAGGTGAGTTGCTTCGTCAGCAGGTTGAATTCATGTCGCAATTCAAATGGTCCGTCAGCGACCTTCCAATTGAAGACATACAAGAATTCTTCCCGCTAGCGAAGACAACTTGACAACACAACAGTAGGAAAATCAACCTAGACACGCACCGTCGCAAATGTTATAGCTTGCTGAAGAGCTATCTATAACATGACATACGGTGTGTGACTGGTTGATGGGGTTTGGAAACATAAAAAAACAAAAACAGGACTGTACGTCTGACCACTGTCGATCGACAGTGTATTTCATCCATACATTAAACGACACAATTGCACAACAGGTCTGAGCTCCATTTGAAGCCCAGGACAACCAGGACGTTGCACATATACGTTGGGCGCCATTTGATGCTGACAGGCAAAAGGAGAGGAATTGGAATTAGGATAGGAATTTGGATAGTGTAAGGTAGGATTTAGGATAAGGTAGGATTTAGGAATCGAACACACTCAGGAAACGGAAAAGGGAACAACCAGGAAAACAACTAGGAAACAGGAAAGGAAAGAGAACAAAACAAGGATGGGAAAGGTAGGTATGAACGATAGGAGGGGAAATGTGGGAAGGGGAAGGAATGCACAGAGAGGAGACCTGGCACGCTTGCTGAGCACGGCTTAGCTCGCCGGATGTGGGTGGGTCTTGCCTCCTCTACTGTACCTCGCCTCGCATCAAAACATAAATCGTGCCAAAAGAAACCACCACTAAAACCACCACTAAAAGAAAACACAAAGCACACCTCACGTTGGGCCCTGCGGATGGTAGTGCAGGGTGGCCTGTTCCCAACCGCAACCTAGAATCCAATCGGCCTTATCGTTTGGATTCCCCTTATGAAAATACCGAACTGTCAGAATTCAACCCATCAACACAACACAACACAACACAACACACCTCACCACATCACCGCCCGCTCACACCCCACTAAAAATGGTATTTACCACGCCATCTATTCAATAAAACATTACTATTTCGAAAATAAGTTTGGCGCGATGAACATTTTTATTTACTAAAATGAAACACTAAACAAAATCTCTAAACGTAACTAAAAAAATTATAAAAAGCATTAAAAAAACCAAAAAAATCAAACTAAACAATATCAAGATAGAACAATAAAAATCAAATCAGACTAACTACGAAAGAAATAAATTAACAGAAAAAAAGAAAAATGAAAATGATTTAAAAAAAAGGTAACCTTAAAACTAACCTACTATCTTATCTATATCTATTGTTTTTGTGTTTTTATGTTTTTTTGTTGTTTTTGTATTTTTATAATTTTATGTTGTTTTGGTATTTTTTTTATAAATTTTATGTTGTTTTTGTATTTTTATGTATTTTGGTTCTTGTGTCTCTATGTTCTTATTTTGAACTTATACTTTTTTTTTTGTTTAATTTTAGGGAAACCACTGAACCCCGACTTTTCTTACCCCGGGCTACTTGGGGGATTGGTCTCACCCCGACTACCAATGTCCTACCTAAGGAGCTCCCTAAAATGGACGAGGTCGCAATATTATCGACCAACAAAAACAAGTGCAGCCCTCGCAGGAAAAATCCCAGCTTAGTGGCGGACCCCTAATTTGATCACTACCAAACATACAGGCAAAACACAAAAAAAAACCAAATAGAAAAAAAAATAAAAAAAAGGAAATGAATGTAACAGAAAATTATATAAAAAAACGAATAGAATAAGGAAAATAATAAAAATAATAAATAAATCACTCCAAAATCTTAAATCTAATACAGCAACACCGCATTCATTTTGCATATTGGCCCCTGGGGCGCTCCGCCACCTTGGCAACAGGTGTACGTGAGCCTCTCTTTGTTGTAAGTATATTTTTTGTTGTTCTCGTATCTCGAAATTCGTATTTTGATTTTTAGAGATGCTTTGTCCCAATATGGATATGTGTGCTTGTTAAATTTTTGGTTGCTGGTGCTTTATTGTTTGTCTGTCGACCCCCCTCTTTGCACTGATTTTATGTTCTTTAATTACCCCACTTCATATATATATATAAAAAAAACACTATACTTGGGTGACCCGGGACTCCCACGGGCCGCAATTTTTCCAGTTCGTTTGTTATTGTCTTTTTCTGCTTCTTTTTGCGTTTTACTGTCTGCTTGTTGGGTGCAGTGTTTGAATCTCCGAACTCCGATGGTACTTTGCTGGTATCAAAAAAAATGATGGGCGGCCACGACCTTTGCCTTGTCGTAGACCGCCAGGGGGTAGATCTAAAACATTTAATTAAACATTTATAACACTCTATCAAAACCATACAGCAAACGAAACATACAAAAAGGAAATATTCTAACACAAAATATAGTTTAACGAATACTTTTATCAACACTCACCAGACAAACCCGACTACGTATATATATATATATTTCTGCTGGAACCTGCTTCTGCCGCAAAGTTCTCCTTTTTTCCTAACTATATTTTTTTGTTTTTCTTTTGTTTTGACGACATGCACTACAAGATTATTTTGAAAATAAATTAAAACGAAAATTTCACAAATATAAGAATTTTCAAATTTTAAACTTACACACACAGAAAATTCACGAACCGAACTTTTTTTCGACTTTGACTTTTAAAATTATGTTCAAAGTCGAACGGTTCCCTTCGCTCAACCATCGTAGCACAGGCTTTTCCCAATAGATGGCCTTGAGCTTGCCAGTAGGAATTATGAGCTAACCTAAAGCTTTTATTTTGGCCGGCTTCAGGCTCGCAGCGACTCGCATTCATTTTGTTATTTTAATTTAAAATCGGGTATTTTCTATTGTACGTACAAATTCTGTATACATAAATACATATACATAATTATACATAAATACATACATACATACAATAACTAATATATAATATAAATACCTAATAATAACTTAACCTAATAAAAATAAATAAATATGATATAAATAAATCTAATCCTAAATACCTAACTTATTGCACTCAAATATCACTACCTTAATAATAAATACATAATATAAAATAAATAAATAAATAAATAATCACATAACTCTACAACGATACTTGACATAACACTACTATACCTACATGAAAATAAATAACGTAAGATATAAATAATACAATACGTAGTAGTAATTTAATACCTAAAAACAATCAAATATACATATACATAACATACAAATAAATAAATAATAAATAATAGAACAAATACGTACAATAAAATTACACTACCGCACGCATAACCCACAGCGGCCCCTATGTGGTATCTAACGATGACCACCGTGGCACTTGCGTCGCCTATGAATTCTTTTTTCGTACCCGATCATCATCCAGTCCATACCTGGCACTCTATGATTGGGTTCTCCGTGACCACCAGCCATGGAGTAATAATTATAATATATTTTTTAATTTTCTCGCCGAAGCAGAATGCCCAAGCCATGCTTGATATTTAGGGATTGTTTTTATTTTATTATTCTTTTTAGGTTTTATATTGTGAATTGTGGTAAGTTGAAAATTCAATATTTTTCGTTTAATGTTTCTTTTCAGGTAAAGTAGTATCCAGACCAATCGCCCAAAACAAAAAGGTAAACAACAACAGGGTAACAGGTAAGTACGATTTTAACATTTATGTACATACATCTATGGACGCGCAAAAATCATAATTTTTGTCCCACAATAGAAATTGTGTTTTAATCTTTATTCTTTTCTTTCTTTCGCAGGTATCTGTAACAAAAACACCGGCGGATACCATACCTGAATGAGGATCCGTCGGTGGAAGAATACTTTTGCCTGAGCCAACGTGGGGAAGAACCCTCGTTCAGCCGGGCAATAAGGTTAGGAATGTATTGATCCTTTTCCTTAAATTAATTTGCTTGGGCAGTTGTTTTAACTTTTTTTTTTTCTTGCAGGTACCATGTGATGGAATTTGTTCCTGGTAGCTGCTGAACTGATGTACAAAACAAAAAATACCATGGTAATCACCTGTGCTTGGGCAAACGTGGGGAAGAACCCTCGCTAAGCCGGGCAGTAAGGTTTGGTCATTATTTTGATTTGTCTTTATTTTGTAGCCGGTTGTTTTAATTTAATTTCTTTTTCCTCTTAGATTTGTTTGACCCTGGTAGCTGAATAAAGTCAAGATTGAACATCAACCAACACTAAACATAGACAACATGGAATACAACAATAACCCAATACCCAACTACCAACCTCATCGGTCTTCCTGTTGGAGTTCTTTCTGTAAGTTTGCTATTCCTATCTATATCTATATATATTTTTGTGTGAGCTATTTCAAAGAGAACTAAATTCATTTTCCTTTATATTTGGTAGATGTAGGTATATGTATATATGTATATTATACAAGAAACGTGGTGATATTACAAATACGAATAAAATAACATATATAACTTATTCTACTTATCCTATTATCACAATAATTTAATGACTAACCTAATCGTAATTGATATCACAGATGAAAATATAACTTAACTACCTTTATATACAAATAAATAAACACAAAGTAATCTGTGACATCACTTTACGATACA
This sequence comes from Melanostoma mellinum, assembly GCA_914767635.1. Lineage (NCBI taxonomy): Eukaryota > Metazoa > Arthropoda > Insecta > Diptera > Syrphidae > Melanostoma > Melanostoma mellinum. The sequence goes on from OU612060.1 coordinate 105,629,639, forward strand.
AACATATATATACTCAATTGCTTAACCTAGATCATAACCTAATATCACCATTTATACTTAAGACTAGATATAAATATCACATAACTTATGAATACTTAATGAGTAGAAAAATAAGGAACTATATACTTAGAACTAGGATGTAAATATCACAGACTTAGAGATAGGTAAATAAATTGATAAATATAGAACTATACTTACAACTAGGTTTAATAAATTAACATATAATAGGACATACATACTTAATATAAATAAACTCTATATAAAAATATAACTAAACAGATTTTAATAAATTAACATATATAAGACTAACAAATAAAATAAATTAACATAGATATACACATATACACATCGGTCTACCTGCTAGCTTATTAGTCCTCATTGCACCTGAGAATTTGTGGAAAGATATTTCATTGCACTACCCTCGTATTGCACATTTTACTTTTTTTATCGTGATTTAGGTGTAATATCACAGATAGGTTGCTTGTTTATGACTAAGTCATATCACAGAAACTTTATATTGGCTTTCAAGCCTAAAAAATAAATAAAATATCACAGAGGGTGTTCTATCGTGAGGTTGTATCACAGATTGTTATCAGGTACTATCGTAATCGTGATGGGGTATCACCGCAGTTAAATTTTATATCACAGCTTTTGCTTTAAGATAGTGGTCAGGTGTTATCACAAATCGTTCATATACTTTTAACAAGGCTTATCACAGCGGGCAACTAAAATATTTCATAACGTAAACGTTTAATCATCGTAGTCAAGTGTTATCACAGTTTGTTCTTACATTCTACCAAAGTTTATCACAGAATTCACTATTGCTTATTGTTTTAGATCTTTCGCATGGAAAACTCCAATTCTTTTTCCTTTTAAATCTTCCAACCCGTACATGCTCTTGCCAATGGGTTTAACTATCCGACACTTTTCGTACTTTGGACACAATTTGGCGTTTAGGTACTTCGTACTATCGCTAAGTACAAAGTTTCGTCGGTAAACCTCTTGGCCTGGACAATACGCTACCTCGCGTGATCTAACGTTATAAGCTTTTGCACTTTTGACGTTAGCTTCTAGTATACTTTCCTTGATTTTATTTCTTATGCACTGAAGTTTCTCGTGCCTCGGTAGTATTGCAAATTCCCCGTCTTCTAACACCTTCAACTTGTTTGCCAGCTCATAGCTGCTGCCGTGTGTCATCATATTTATATGGTGACACACCCGTCGCTGAATGTACAGAGCTTCTAAGCGCCGCCGCGATTTCGTTGAGATGTAAATCTCAATCGCGTTGATCATCTTTTATATAAGATCTTATCGCAGCGAGTAACGTACGATTTACTCTCTCCGACGCGTTTGATTGTGTTGAAAGTTGAGATTTGATACTTTGTTTTTAAATACTTTGTTTATTTTATTGTTATCAAATTGTTCTAATTTTTATATGTTTGATTTATTGAAAATAAATATTATTACTGTTCAGAATCTTAAAACATCAGGTTATGGGCCTTATCACGAACTAAATACAAAATAATAAGGAAATTTGTATTGGGAAAAGATGTCTGAAACGAAATTCAGTATTGAAAAGCTTCGGGGAAGCGAAAACTTCGAAGACTGGAAATTTTCCGTTGAAGCTTATCTCCAAATGAAAGGACTTTGGACGGCTGTTTCTGAAGGTAGTGAGACGGAGAAGGATGCAACGAAGCTCTTAAACGCAAAATCGGAGCTTATATTGCTTGTCGAAACATCCATTTATCCTCATATAAGACATTGCAAAAGCGCTAAGGAGATTTGGGATTCTCTTCAGAAAATTTTTTAAGATTCTGGTCTTGTGAGGAGAGTTGGGCTCATCCAAAAGTTTAGTTCTACAAAATTGAAAGATTTTTCTACCGTAGATGCGTACGTTAACGATGTGTTAAATACATCATACAAGCTTAGGTCTGTTGGTCTTAACCTAGATGAAGAATGGATAGGATCAATGCTTCTAGCTGGTCTTCCCGAAGAATACAAGCCAATGATAATGGGAATCCAAAGCTCTGGGATTCTTATTACAGGAGACAGTATTAAAACCAAAATTCTTCAAGACATTAATCTGGATTCAAGTCAAGATACTGCTTTTGTTGGCAAGAACAAGAAAAACTTTGGGAATAAGAACTTTAAGGGTCCTAAATGTTACAACTGCAACGAATTTGGCCATATTGCTGCTAAATGTCCAAAAAAGAATAAGAACCTTCAAGAAAAGAAGAATGCGATGTTAGGATGTTTTTCTGTCTCGGCTCTTGAAAAAGAAGAATGGTATTTCGACTCGGGAGCGTCAGCTCACATGTGCTCAAATAGTGCATGCTTTTCAAGTAAGATGGAAAATCTTAATTCTGAGGTAATTGTTGCAAATAATTCAAAAATGCAAGTCCAAGGTATAGGTAGAGTCGATATGAAGGTATCTATTGGAAAATTCAAAGAAAGTGAGGTTGAATTTTTAGAAGTCCTTCACGTTCCTGACTTATGCATTAATCTTTTATCTGTCTCGAAAATTGTTCAGAAGGGTTTTTCAATGATTTTTTCCAAGAATGGATGTTTAGTAAAAGACCAAAGGGGTAATGTTGTTGCAACTGCAAGCATGGTGAACAATATGTTCCGACTCAACAGACCACACAACCAAAGTGCATATTTTACAAAAAATGTAACTTCACACTTTGAACTTTGGCACAAGCGTGTTGGACATCCAAGTATCGAAACCACACAAGCTATGATTCCGAAAGTGGTGCAGAATATTGATTGCGATAGCTCAAAAATCAATTGCATCACATGTATCAAAGGTAAAATGGCACGCCAGCCTTTTAACTCAATTGGTAACAGGGCAGAATCAATTTTAGAACTGATACATACAGATCTCTGTGGTCCGATTGAACAAAAATCAATTGGAGGTTCAAAGTACATGCTTTTATTCATTGATGATTTTTCAAGAAAAGTCTTTGCGTTTTTCATTAAAAGCAAGAATGAGGTAGCGGAAAAGTTCCTCGAGTTCAAAAATTTTGTAGAAAATCAGACTGGTAACAAAATAAAAGCCATTAGAAGTGACAATGGAAAGGAATATTGTAATTTTAAGATGAAGAAAATTCTAGCGGATGCAGGTATTCAACATCAAACAACGGTTCCATATTCTCCACAACAAAACGGGTTGGCAGAGAGAATGAATAGAACCATAATCGAAAAAGCACGGTGTAAATTCACAAACGTCAATTTTTTGTGCAGTGATTCGGCATCACTGCTATTTTGCGATGCTGATGCTTATGCAGCTGTTGCTGATGCGATTCCGATGCGATGCTGATCGGTTATTTGTTTGACGTTAAAAAACACTTTTTTCTTTTATTTCATTAATGATGGACGTTCTTTTATTGAAAACATTAATAGATAATAATGACCGTAAAAGTGATAATTTCGTGTATAATATGCGTGAAGCAAAGCGTAAACGTTTTAACAGAAATCGTTTAGTATTAAAATTATCAGAAAAAAGAAAAATTCCAAAAGTAATAAATTACTTCAATGTAATTGAAAGTTATCCAGACGATATATTCCAAAGCCATTTTCGAATGAGCCGCACAACTTTTTATGTGAGCTTATTGTCTATATATAGTGTTTCATATTTGAGTTCTAACTATGTTTTCTCAAAATTTAGGAACTGTGTCGGAAACTGGATCCCTTTTGGACAAAGCCACATACTGGTCGAATCGGACTATCCATAGAAAAATGCTTATACATTACTCTATGGAAACTGTGTAACGGTAGAGTAAGCTTTCGTATCCTTTCTGATCGCTTCGGTATTGGAAAAGGATCATCTTTCAAAATTTTTCTTAAAACCGTAAACGGAATTTCTAAATTGAAACATGAAGTACTCTGGCCATCACTTCAACAACAAATGAATATTATGGAAGATTTTGCAAATAGCAGAGAAAACCCTTTTCCGTTCGTGATTGGCTGCGTAGACGGAACTCATTTCAATATCCCTCCTCCAAGAAAGGATCCTTGCAGCTACTACGATCGAAAAGGAAATTTCACAATAACTATGCAAGTAGGTGCATAATCATAACCTTTGCATTTACATTATTTTACCATAAAGATGATCCTTATAGGCCATATGCGACAGTAAGTTCCGCTTCATTGATGTTTTTATTGGATACCCAGGTAGCTGCCACGATGCAAACGTATGGGCAAATAGCCCAATATGCAATGCTATAAACAATCGATCAATTCAGTTTGCCGAAAACGCTCATCTACTAGGAGATACAGCGTACCCACTCTCCAAATATTTGATGGTTCCATACAAATGGCTATCAGCAACTTTATTTCTGCTTTTGTGAAATACTCTCTATGAAATAAATGAAATAAAAAAACACAAAAGAATCTTGAATAAATATTTTTATGTATATATTTGCTATTAAACTACTTACTTTTCGTTTTCCTTCTCCATATTTCTAAATGTTCTTGATGTTATGTACGATGGCGTCTAACCTAAACACTCTCTCGTGTTGATGCTTTTTCGTTTAGTTTTTGCGCATCAGTTTATGCAACTTTGCAATAATGAACAGTTGACGAGAAAAGTTATGCCAAACTCTGCGTTTGTGAACGTTTGACTTTTAACGTTTGGGCATCATTACTGCAGCGATGCGTTTATGAATTTACACACGTTGTCTTCTCATCGAGTCTGGTTTACACAAACGATTTTGGGCCGAAGCTGCAAATACGGCCGTTTATTTAACAAACAGAACACCTTGCAAAGGTACAAAAGAAAAAACACCTGAAGAAATCTGGAGTGGAAGAAGAGTGAATCTGCACCATCTTAAGGTTTTCGGTTGTCAAGCAGTTATTCACATTCCAAAAGAAAAGCGGAAGAAACTCGATGCCAAGGGAAAAGAAGTAATTTTTGTCGGATACTGCACACACTCAAAATCATATCGCTTTTACGATGTAAAGAAAAAAGAAGTCGTAATAAGTCGAGATGCAGTTTTCCATGAGCAAATTTTTCCAAAGGATGGTGAGACAAACGATACATCTTATTGTGATATTTTTACAGGATATGATTCAGTGGGGAATGAAGACGAAATTTCATCAGCGGATTCAAACAATGAAATACCAATCGAAATAAGTGTCGAAACGGCAAGTGAAAACAGCTTTTTGGATGCCCAAGATGATTTCATTGTTGAAGAATCTTCAGAAGGAATCATATCTGACAGAGGAATAAGACGATCAACAAGAATAAGAAACCCACCTGAAAGATACGGTTACCTATCGTACATGGCTAACGACAATGAAGATCCAAAGACAGTCGCTGAGGCAATGAAGAGCGAACATATGTCTGACTGGAAAAAAGCAATGAACGATGAATATACAGCTCTTTTGAAAAATGACACTTGGGAAATAGTTTCATTACCAAAAGGAAAGAAAGCCATAAATTCCAAATGGACATTCAAGACGAAAAAAGATGCAAGTGGTAATGTCGAAAAATATAAAGCTAGATTGGTCGTTAAGGGGTATTCGCAACGTCAAGGGATCGATTATCAAGAAACATTTTCTCCCGTCGTAAGGTACACGTCCATAAGGGTACTTTTAAGTTTGGCTGTACGATATGATTTGGATATCGATCAAATGGATGTTGTGACTGCTTTCCTGCAAAGTGAACTTAACGAAGAGATTTACATGAATCTTCCTGAAGGTTTTGATAATGTTCAAAATAAAGTATGTAAACTCAAGAAATCACTGTACGGCCTCAAACAAGCTAGCAGAGTTTGGAATAAGAAATTGGATGAAACTTTAAAGAAAATTGGACTTAAACAATCCAAAACCGATCCGTGTATTTATTACAAGACAAACAGCACAGATAAGACTTTCGTCGCTATTTACGTAGACGACATACTGATTTTTACAAACAACAAAGATGAAAAAAGAATTATCAAAGAAAATTTGGCTAAATCATTCGAGATGAAAGATTTTGGAGAAGCTAAATTTGTGCTTGGTATGCAAATAACTCGCGATCGAGAAAAGGGAAAGTTATGGATAGACCAACGGACATACTTAAAGAATATTCTCAAGCGATTTAATATGGAGGATTGTAATCCGGTATCCACACCCTTAGATATTAACCAAAAGCTTATAAAAGAAACACATCAACAAAGCAAAGATGAAACTGACTACATGAAAACTGTTCCATATCAAGAAGCTATTGGAAGTATTTTATATGCAGCACAAGTAAGTCGCCCAGATTTATCCTTTGCAGTGGGGGCTTTATCAAGATTTAATAATAATCCTTCAAAATCTCACTGGATAGCGGTTAAACGACTTTTCCGTTACATTAAAGGAACAATAAACTACAAACTAGAATACACTCGAGACATTGAAGGACGTTTAGAAGGATTTTCGGATGCTGACTGGGCTAGTGACTCAGATGACAGAAAATCAACTACAGGTTATCTCTTTAAATACCAAGGAGGACCTATTTCGTGGAATTCAAAGAAACAACCTACTGTCGCTCTCTCCACCACAGAGGCTGAGTATATGGCTTTAGCCTCAACATCTCAAGAAGCACTTTGGCTTCAATCTTTATTGCAAGAACTAATTCATTGGAATCAACAACTTATATTGCAATGCGATAACAAGAGTGCAATAAACATATCTAAAAACAACGTTTATCACGCACGTTCAAAGCACATCGATATAAGGCATCATTTCATTCGAGATCTTATAGAAGAAAGTAAATTAGAAGTATTATATTTGAAAACTGAAGAGATGCCTGCTGATGTTCTAACCAAAGGACTCCCTGCTACAAAACATAACAACTGTTGTACTCTTATTGGCATAAAAGTATAAAAATCTAGTGGGGGTGTTGAAAGTTGAGATTTGATACTTTGTTTTTAAATACTTTGTTTATTTTATTGTTATCAAATTGTTCTAATTTTTATATGTTTGATTTATTGAAAATAAATATTATTACTGTTCAGAATCTTAAAACATCAGATTGTGGTGCATAATGGGCTGTTCGAAAATGTCGAATACCATACTTCTTCAAAAAGTTTTGGAAGTCTTTTCCAACAAACTGCTTTCCATTATCGGAGTGGAGTATTTGTGGAACTCCAAATGTGAGAAAAATCTCGTTTTGCAATTACGTTTGAATTCGCTACTTTCAGTGCTTTTAAAAACACAAACTTTGACAAATGGTCAAGGACTACAAATATATGGGCGTTTCCCGCTTTTGACCTTGGGTAAGGTCCCAAAAAATCGACATATAATTTTTGGAAAGGACGATCTGTGACAAAACTGTTACTTATAGGTGGACGCTGAACTTGATTGGACGGTTTACACTGTTTACAAACATCACAGTTAGACACATAGTGGCGGATTTGAACAGTCATGTTCGGCCAATAAAAGAATTGTCTAATACGGTGTAAAGTTTTTGAAATGCCACCGTGCGCTGCACTAGGTGGCTCGTGAGCTTTGGCGATAATATCTTCAGTCAAACCAACTGGTATCCACAGTAACCATGTATGTTCTACCGTACTTTTGTCTCCACCTCGAGGCAAAGCTCTTTTGTAGACATAGTTGTCTTCTACCTTGAGGTCCGGTAGCTGATCTTGATTTTCTTTTATTGTAGTAATTAATGAGGTGTACTCATCCGAAAGAAATTGATCTGATTCAAGATCCAATAAAGGCGCTACTTCTTCCAGCTCTAAACTATCTAAGTGTGCCCGAGAAAGTGTGTCTGGCACGACGTTAAGAGTTCCTTTTCGGTGCTCTATGTCGAAAGCGTAGGACTGTAACTCCAGACTCCACCTGGCCAGACGACCGTTGAGGTCCTTCATCGTCATCAGCCATTTAAGGCTGGAATGGTCTGTGATGATGGTGAAGTCCATGCCTTCGACATAGGGCCTGAACTTCTTGACAGCCATGACCGCAGCCATACACTCTTTCTCGGTCACGCTGTAGTTTCGCTGACATGAGTTCAATTTTTGTGAAAAATAGGACACTGGACTTCCTTCGTTTTTTTCGTTCTTTTGGAACAGTACTGCTCCTATTCCGGTATCTGACGCATCGCATTGTACATAAAAACGCCTACTAAAATCTGGGTGTGTGAGAACCGGAGCTGAGGTTAGAGCTTTCTTAAGTTTTTCAAAAGCTTCTATAGCTTCTCTTGACATCTCGAATTTTGCGCTTTTCTTGAGAGTGTCCGTAAGTGGTGCTGTAAGGCTTGAAAAATCTTTTATGAACCGTCTATACCAACCTGCTAGACCGAGCAGCCGACGTACCTGCCTAGGATTTGTCGGAAGAGGAAAGTCAACGACCGCCTCGACTTTCGCCGGGTCAGTCTTTAACTTACCTCCGCCTACTATGAATCCCAAGTACTTCAGTTCTTTGAAGCAGAACTTCGATTTCTTGAGATTGATAGTGAGGTTGGCTTTCCTAAGGCAGTCAGCTACTTGTTCTAGCAAGTCGATATGGGTCTCGAAGTCCGGTGCTATGATGAGCAAGTCATCAAGATACACAAAGACACGGTCCCTGAGTCTTGCAGGAATAACCTTGTCCATTAAACGGCATAATCTTTGAGCGGCATTACACAGCCCAAAAGGCATGACCTTAAAATGGTACAAGGGTCTTCCCGGAACCGCAAACGCAGTTTTCTCCCTACTTTCCTTCTCCAGCGGTATTTGCCAGAAAGCCTCCTTCAAGTCAACGCTACTTATGAAGTATGTATCAGGTAACCGACTGAGGAGTCCTTCTATATGAGGAAGTGGATTAGCGTCCTTCTTCGTCACCGCGTTAACTCTTCTAGCATTTAGGCAAAACCGGTATTTTACGGCGTTGTTTTCACCTAGCTTCTTGATGAGTGCAACGGGTGAGCACCAAGGACTCTCACTCTCCTCAATCACACCGAGCTGAAGCATGCGGTCTATTTCCTGATACAGCACGGCTTGTACCGCTGGTGACACCGGGTAGTGACGCTGCTTAACAGGAACTGCCTCTCCAGTATCTATCACATGCTCCATCAATGACGTTCTTCCAAGACCATGACGTTCATTTGGAAGCTTTGTGTATTGCACGGAAATATAATTTATTTGTTTTGCTGTCATAGGGTATTGCACATCATTGTTTAAGGTGTAGCCTGTCGTACCTCGGAGGGGTCATCAGCTCAACGTCCTCCACCGCATCTAGTTCACCCAACCCGTAACCACTGGCGTGTGTCACCATGTTTATACCAAACAAGGCAAAATATGGTGACACACCAGTAGCTGAGTGAACTGAACTCCTCAATGCTGACGCAATCTCGTTAAGGTGACTATCCCATTAGCGTTGGTCGTCTTTAAGTCCCTGTCCACACGTGTTATTCCAATAACGTTATATCGGTCGTTTCTGGGCAAAAGGGGTGAGGAAGAAAGAGGCTGGATGCGCAAAACAAAATCAGATTTATCTGCCTAAGCAGTACACTTGGCGTGTCCAGACGGGTTATACTCATAACGTTATGCTTTTTTCAATACACTTTCCAACACAAAATGGAGAACTTGTGCGAGGAATAATAACTACGTGTAGACACCTAGCGTTAACAGCATAACGTTATAGAAATAACCCGTCTGGACAGGCACTAAGATAATAATAATAATGATGTTTATTAGTTCGTTGAACTTTTTACAAATTTGATTTTACAATGTCTTTCTCTTGTTTTTGTGTAACACATTTTGACTTATCTTACAAAATTTTGGTCTTAATTAAACAGTGTATTAGTTAAATATTGTGTAATTTAAGATTTAAAATTTGTTATTTTGACGTTAATGGTTATCATACAAAAAAGATTTTAGTTTTCGCTTAAAAGGGTTTAATCTTGTTTCATTTTCTATTTCATTTGGTAAGCTGTTAAAGAAATTTAGGCCTGCATACATTAATGAATTTCTGGTACTGCTTCTGTTGCATCTATCTGGTCTGAAGTTTTGCATATTCCTTAAGTTGTACGGTTGCAATTCCGAAACCAATGTGATGTTGTCTTCTAGATATGATGGCATCATTCCATTCTTCATTTTAAAAATAAATATCATTGCTGAGTAGGCAATGCTCTGCTCCACATGCATCCACTTAAGTGCTTCAAGCATATGTTGTATAGGTGTATATCTGCTGCATTTAAGTATACATCTCATCGCTTTGTTTTGCAATAACTGTAATCGTTGTTTTATCTGGTTTTGACATCCAAATAGTATTGTTGAACAATACAAGAAATGAGGTAGCACTATGGCATTGTATAGCATGATTGCGTTTCCCATATTAAGAACAGATCTTAGGCGTTTTAAAAAGCCTACCTTTTTCGAAATTTTGGCGCATATATATTTGGCATGGTCTTTGAATTTAAGATCAGTGTCTATTTTTACCCCAAGATACTTAATGTTTTCAGCACATTCAATTTGACAGTCATTTATTAGCACTGAAATAGGATCACATAAATTTAGTTTCATGCACTTTGTTTTATTCACATTTAGACTCAGTTTGTTCGCACTTAGCCACATACCAATATTCTTCAAATCCGCATTTATTTTTCTACACATATCATTTACATTTTTTCCGCAAATATATATTAAAGTGTCATCCGCAAATAATACGACTTTGCAATATTTCAAAACATATTTTATGTCATTAATGTACAGTAAAAACAAAACAACACCCAATATAGAACCCTGAGGGACACCTAAATTGACATGCACAGATTCAGATATTTTATCACCGAACTTCGTTTTTTGGCTTCTTCCAGTTAGGTAAGAACAGAACCATTTAAATTCTGTGTCTTTGATCCCGTATGAATTTAATTTTGCCAGCAGAATTTCACGATCAATGGTTTCGAAAGCGCGTTTAAAGTCAAGGAACACAGCTATAATTCCTTGGCCTTTATCAATATTTTTCCTCCATTCAAAAATTATACTGTTTAATGCTGTTTCGCAAGAATGCTCACTTCTAAAACCCGACTGTTCCTCAAGCAATAACTTATTATTTTCAATGTATTCTGTAAGCTGTTCAGAAACTACACGTTCTAACACTTTTTCGAACATAGGCAACATGTTAATTGGACGAAAGTTTTCACTATTTACAGTGCCTTTCACCTTTTCTACCGGCACGATTGTAGATTCTTTCCAACCACTTGGGAAAATTCCATCAAGTAGCGACGCATTTATTATCTTTAGAAGGACTGGACCTATTACTTCTATCGAATTGTAAATTATATCTCTATTTATCCCATATTTGTCTTTTTTATTATTGCACTTTTTTAATATATCACAGATAGATCGTTCATCACAGAATTTAAATTTAAATCTAGAAGCTATGCTTATCACAGGAGGTACATATTGCACAAAAGGAATAGATTCATTTATATCACAAACGCTTTCTACAAAGTAGTTATTAAATTTATTGGCTATTTTTACTGGGTCTTTTACTATATCACTTCCAAACTGTACGCTCGGGTACGTTTTCTCGTTGTCTTCCTTTAAAATGAATGTTTTTAACATTTTCCATATTCCTTTTTGATCACCCGCTCTGCTTTCGATTTGTCCATAAATGTATACATTTTTCGCTTCTTTAATTTTTTGTTTGCAGGCTCTGCATAAAAGTTTGTATCTCGTCCAGCTATCATCTGTACCAGTTAGCGATGCGATTCTGTATGCTCTTGTTTTTTCCAGTTTTAGATCATTCAATTCTGCCGTAAACCATTTACACTCGCCTTCCCTTTTTATGAATTTTTCAACTGTCATTTTATCAATACAACTCTTTATTTTAATGTCAAACATTTGAAAAAGTTCTTCACTATTATTAATATAAAATAAATTTGAAAATCCAACTTGTTCTAATGCACTGTCAAAAGTTTCTTTAGAATATTTAAACACTTTGCACTTTTTTCTTTGGGTCTCCATAGGTTTAATATTGTTTATTTCGATTTTAATTGTTTCATGGTCTGATATTTTACAGTTACAGTCAGTTTTTACCTTTATTCTATTGCACAAACTAATTTCCGTTAAAACATAATCTATAAGCGTTTATAAAGCGGCAAGCAATGTGTGATTAACCCTCTCCGAGGCGTTGGATTGCGGCGCGTAATTTGCAGATTTATAGTGGTGGATGCCGAACTTCTGAAGCAATTTCTGAAATTGCTTTGACAGGAACTGCAATTTGAAGATTTCATTTTTCAAATAATTCACAATCACCTGGGAATGTGTGGCATAGGGGGACGTTGGACTTGATTCTTATACTCTCTTCATAAACTAAATCGATTAGAACCAACTAAATACAAAAAACTGACACTACCTAACAAAATATTCACATACACGTGACACTAACTAATAATAAAATCACTAGACCTAAACTAAGAATTAAAAATCACTAAATAATAATCAAAAAAAACTAACACTCAAAAACAAAACTGTTCACACCTTAGTGACACTAACCAAACCTAAAATCAAACTAAACCTAAACTAAGAATTAAAATAACAATGTTTAAAAAAAAAGGAATATATAAAAAACAAAAGAAAAACGACAAAACTATAAATGTAAACACTTACCATAACCAACACCAATAATAAATAAACAAATGACAACAGACTAGATAAAAGAAAAATTTTATTTCGTATTATGTTTTGTTTAAATGTTAAATTGTTTGTATGTTTGTATATCTGTTTCTATGTATATTTGCGGGGGTGGTTAAGGCGATGTTTTTCAGTGGGAGGTGATGTCTTTTCTTTTCTATGTGGAGGTATTTCCTGACAGCTCTTCTTTCATTGAACGAAACTATTTCTCCAACGTGAGGTGAAAACATAAAGATTTGAACGACATTTATACATTACTAGGATAGGATATAGTTGTCAACATCGGCCTCAACATCTTCGTCGCAAATGATCCGGCATGCTCAAAGCTATCCAGATCATGACTTACGAAGTGTTGAAGCTTCTAATGAGAACTTTATAGGGATTGAATTAGAAAGGTGAGTTGCTTCGTCAGCAGGTTGAATTCATGTCGCAATTCAAATGGTCCGTCAGCGACCTTCCAATTGAAGACATACAAGAATTCTTCCCGCTAGCGAAGACAACTTGACAACACAACAGTAGGAAAATCAACCTAGACACGCACCGTCGCAAATGTTATAGCTTGCTGAAGAGCTATCTATAACATGACATACGGTGTGTGACTGGTTGATGGGGTTTGGAGACATAAAAAAACAAAAACAGGACTGTACGTCTGACCACTGTCGATCGACAGTGTATTTCATCCATACATTAAACGACACAATTGCACAACAGGTCTGAGCTCCATTTGAAGCCCAGGACAACCAGGACGTTGCACATATACGTTGGGCGCCATTTGATGCTGACAGGCAAAAGGAGAGGAATTGGAATTAGGATAGGAATTTGGATACTGTAAGGTAGGATTTAGGATAAGGTAGGATTTAGGAATCGAACACACTCAGGAAACGGAAAAGGGAACAACCAGGAAAACAACTAGGAAACAGGAAAGGAAAGAGAACAAAACAAGGATAAGAAAGGTAGGTATGAACGATAGGAGGGGAAATGTGGGAAGGGGAAGGAATGCACAGAGAGGAGACCTGGCACGCTTGCTGAGCACGGCTTAGCTCGCCGGATGTGGGTGGGTCTTGCCTCCTCTACTGTACCTCGCCTCGCATCAAAACATAAATCGTGCCAAAAGAAACCACCACTAAAACCACCACTAAAAGAAAACACAAAGCACACCTCACGTTGGGCCCTGCGGATGGTAGTGCAGGGTGGCCTGTTCCCAACCGCAACCTAGAATCCAATCGGCCTTATCGTTTGGATTCCCCTTATGAAAATACCGAACTGTCAGAATTCAACCCATCAACACAACACAACACAACACAACACACCTCACCACATCACCGCCCGCTCACACCCCACTAAAAATGGTATTTACCACGCCATCTATTCAATAAAACATTACTATTTCGAAAATAAGTTTGGCGCGATGAACATTTTTATTTACTAAAATGAAACACTAAACAAAATCTCTAAACGTAACTAAAAAAATTATAAAAAGCATTAAAAAAACCAAAAAAATCAAACTAAACAATATCAAGATAGAACAATAAAAATCAAATCAGACTAACTACGAAAGAAATAAATTAACAGAAAAAAAGAAAAATGAAAATGATTTAAAAAAAAGGTAACCTTAAAACTAACCTACTATCTTATCTATATCTATTGTTTTTGTGTTTTTATGTTTTTTTGTTGTTTTTGTATTTTTATAATTTTATGTTGTTTTGGTATTTTTTTTATAAATTTTATGTTGTTTTTGTATTTTTATGTATTTTGGTTCTTGTGTCTCTATGTTCTTATTTTGAACTAATACTTTTTTTTTTGTTTAATTTTAGGGAAACCACTGAACCCCGACTTTTCTTACCCCGGGCTACTTGGGGGATTGGTCTCACCCCGACTACCAATGTCCTACCTAAGGAGCTCCCTAAAATGGACGAGGTCGCAATATTATCGACTAACAAAAACAAGTGCAGCCCTCGCAGGAAAAATCCCAGCTTAGTGGCGGACCCCTAATTTGATCACTACCAAACATACAGGCAAAACACAAAAAAAACCAAATAGAAAAAAAAATAAAAAAAAGGAAATGAATGTAACAGAAAATTATATAAAAAAAACGAATAGAATAAGGAAAATAATAAAAATAATAAATAAATCACTCCAAAATCTTAAATCTAATACAGCAACACCGCATTCATTTTGCATATTGGCCCCTGGGGCGCTCCGCCACCTTGGCAACAGGTGTACGTGAGCCTCTCTTTGTTGTAAGTATATTTTTTGTTGTTCTCGTATCTCGAAATTCGTATTTTGATTTTTAGAGATGCTTTGTCCCAATATGGATATGTGTGCTTGTTAAACTTTTGGTTGCTGGTGCTTTATTGTTTGTCTGTCGACCCCCCTCTTTGCACTGATTTTATGTTCTTTAATTACCCCACTTCATATATATATATAAAAAAAAACACTATACTTGGGTGACCCGGGACTCCCACGGGCCGCAATTTTTCCAGTTCGTTTGTTATTGTCTTTTTCTGCTTCTTTTTGCGTTTTACTGTCTGCTTGTTGGGTGCAGTGTTTGAATCTCCGAACTCCGATGGTACTTTGCTGGTATCAAAAAAAATGATGGGCGGCCTTTGCCTTGTCGTAGACCGCCAGGGGGTAGATCTAAAACATTTAATTAAACATTTATAACACTCTATCAAAACCATACAGCAAACGAAACATACAAAAAGGAAATATTCTAACACAAAATATAGTTTAACGAATACTTTTATCAACACTCACCAGACAAACCCGACTACGTATATATATATATTTTTCTGCTGGAACCTGCTTCTGCCGCAAAGTTCTCCTTTTTTCCTAACTATATTTTTTTGTTTTTCTTTTGTTTTGACGACATGCACTACAAGATTATTTTGAAAATAAATTAAAACGAAAATTTCACAAATATAAGAATTTTCAAATTTTAAACTTACACACACAGAAAATTCACGAACCGAACTTTTTTTCGACTTTGACTTTTAAAATTATGTTCAAAGTCGAACGGTTCCCTTCGCTCAACCATCGTAGCACAGACTTTTCCCAATAGATGGCCTTGAGCTTGCCAGTAGGAATTATGAGCTAACCTAAAGCTTTTATTTTGGCCGGCTTCAGGCTCGCAGCGACTCGCATTCATTTTGTTATTTTAATTTAAAATCGGGTATTTTCTATTGTACGTACAAATTCTGTATACATAAATACATATACATAATTATACATAAATACATACATACATACAATAACTAATATATAATATAAATACCTAATAATAACTTAACCTAATAAAAATAAATAAATATGATATAAATAAATCTAATCCTAAATACCTAACTTATTGCACTCAAATATCACTACCTTAATAATAAATACATAATATAAAATAAATAAATAAATAAATAATCACATAACTCTACAACGATACTTGACATAACACTACTATACCTACATGAAAATAAATAACGTAAGATATAAATAATACAATACGTAGTAATAATTTAATACCTAAAAACAATCAAATACACATATACATAACATACAAATAAATAAATAATAAATAATAGAACAAATACGTACAATAAAATTACACTACCGCACGCATAACCCACCGGCGGCCCCTATGTGGTATCTAACGATTTTTTTTTTCGTACCCGATCATCATCCAGTCCATACCAGGCACTCTATGATTGGGTTCTCCGTGACCACCAGCCATGGAGTAATAATTATATATTATAATATTTTTTAATTTTCTCGCCGAAGCAGAATGCCCAAGCCATTGACATAGTAGTAATTTAACCAAATGTGTTATAGAACAATGTTCTGAAGTGCTATTGCACTATAAAGCAAAAAAAAAATGAATCTTGAAGAACACAAGAAGGTAGTCAGAAGTAAGTTGACAAAAATTGTTCAATTTATGGGACAATAATATGTAAAATTGAATTTTTGGGGCATTTTTATTTCGAATTTATTAAACCTAATAAGAACAATTTCTTTGTGGTTCTTTGCATTATTACTACCCATTGAAAAAACTTGTTTTTATTTCTGTCTGTAGAAAGTCAGCTGTCAGATAGATTCATTAGAAGCTAGTTTTTCTATTTTACATGCGGAGTAATAATCACCTTTTGCCTTTGTTTAGCGGTGTAGTGGTCACAACAGCCTCATTAACATCAATACCATTTGCCGGCTCAAGCAATTCTAGAGATTTATCTATCTCTTGCTTTATGGCGTAAAATAAGAGTATTATTCGTCAGTTCATTCTGAAAGAATTATTATTTCATCAAATTAATTATTTCATCATGATTTCATCGATGTGACCAAAGATAACCTGCTCTCTTTGTAAACGTCCGATTATTGCTTCGATTTTGTAAATTCCTTCAACCAGCTCCCGTTTTGTTCAATTAAGGGTTTCGATTTCAGCTTGACACCGATTTACTTTCTCGTGAATACGATGTCTTAGTTTATCTTCCACGGCACTAATGAGGGATGCTTTAATGTGTTCTTCAGTGATGGTTCCTGGTTCGACTTGGATTACCCGAATTCTTTAAAGAAAACAAAACAACTAAATATACACTTTGTAAAGGAAAACGTAGGAATTATGAACGGGAATCTACATTTAATGAAGAGCGTTGAAATGTTTGCACAGAATAATTACAAACTATTAATCATTTGTTTGAAACGTAAAAAAAATTAAAACACCACTTTAAATATCGAACGAAAACAAATTTGTGACATTTATAGCTACAGAATAACCATTGAAGTACTGCAATGAGAAGAACTTTTTGCTTTTCGTTTGCAAGACGCAATAGATGGCACTGGTTTCAATAGAACTGGTATTATATTTTTTTGGCACAACAAACTAAAGCAGCACCGTCACTGTCGACAAAAGTTCTGCAAGGTTTGTATGGAAATGACATTCAACTAGCAGTCCATATCTACTATGTCAATGGCCCAAGCCATGCTTGATATTTAGGGATTGTTTTTATTTTATTATTCTTTTTAGGTTTTATATTGTGGATTGTGGTAAGTTGAAAATTCAATATTTTTCGTTTAATGTTTCTTTTCAGGTAAAGTAGTATCCAGACCAATCGCCCAAAACAAAAAGGTAAACAACAACAGGGTAACAGGTAAGTACGATTTTAACATTTATGTACATACATCTATGGACGCAAAAATCATAATTTTTGTCCCACAATAGAAATTGTGTTTTAATCTTTATTCTTTTCTTTCTTTCGCAGGTATCTGTAACACCATTTTGAAAATACATAATGACATGTCGATTGAAAGCCATTTACCTGGCAAGTTGTAAGTCGCCTACGTCACAGCCGAAGCACGAAAAGGAATTTGACATAGTGTATATGTAGGCTGATGGCTTACCATATCTTGATCGTGTAACTGCAGGGTTACACAACTGAATCCATCCCCACTTATTTTTCAAACAACTTTTAATTTTTGGATTTCAAATCATGATATAATTTAACTAATACTTATTCGTATTCTGCTGAATATGTGTATCACAGATTAATCCTTTGTTACAAAAGCAACAACATAATGAAAGTTGTGTGTCAAGAAATTAAGCGGATTCCCTTTTGTTCTATACCACTCTCTGCATCAAACCAAGTCTGTCCAACTAGTTGACCAGTGTGAACTGCGCTATTAAAAAACAGCCGTATTTATTAGATTTCGCTAAAACATGCTTAAAACGCATATTAGTTATTCAGTGATTAAGAACTTATTGACAGCCGTATTTATAATCGTATTTTAAACTCCGCGGAACTTTAAAACACGCTTAATCGTTGATTAAAACAAAAATCGTATTTATAATCATTTTTCGGCAGTGAATAAGGGCTGATTAGCTTAAACGCAGAAATGTGTGTTTTAAGCGTGTTTTAGCGTAGAAATGTCATTTGATTTTGAGTATTGAGTTGTCATTCAGTGGTTTATTTACAACTTTGAAAATTTTAAAAGCAACTAAAATCAAAATGGAAATGTACTCAAATTACATTAACTTTATGCATAATTTGGATGGTGTAAATGTGTTATCCACTGAAAGAAGTATTTTTTATTTTATTTTTTTTTGCATTTTCCAAAGCAATTAGTAGGTATTAAAAATTTTATAAACTTAAACCGAACAACCGAACACCGAACGTAGATAAAAACAAAACAAAATTCTGTTGTCAGTTCAACCATTGAGAAACCAAAATAAGAGAGTTTCTTTATGATTTTGACATAAGGGATGATTAACTAGTATGGGCGAAAAAAATGATTATAAATAAGGATTTTTTATTCACTGATTAAAGTCTCAATAAATTCTTAATCAGTGAATAACTAATATGCGTTTTAAGCGTGTTTTAGCGAAATCTAATAAATACGGCTGTGAGACTTTAATCAGTGAATAAAAAATCCTTATTTATAATCATTTTTTTCGCCCATACTAGTTAATCATCCCTTATGTCAAAATCATAAAGAAACTCTCTTATTTTGGTTTCTCAATGGTTGAACTGACAACAGAAATTTGTTTTTGTTTATATTTTCTAACCTATGGACGATGAAATGTTGGTCACGCAATATACATTGTTCTATATATATGTATTTATTCTAGGCGCGTTTTATTGAAAATTTTCTATGTGCACTTATGTGCACTTATCAATAAAACGATTTTTGGTTTAGGCTGTGTGTGAATTGGGTTAAAATTTCTCACCTTGGTTAAATTTTGACATTTGTTTTGCGGTGGATTCAGATGTTGAATTTTTGCTGTGTGAATTGGGTTAAAAGGGATTTTTTGAAACACTATTTTCTCTAAAATTCCTTTATAGTTAAAGAAATTTCCCTGCAAAATTCCTTGTTATCGTTTAATTTATTTTATTTTTTACTTAAAATAAAGCAATTTTAAGAATGTAAATTTAATATTACGTTCCAAAAAGTGTTAAGATCTCCATTTTGCCTAATTTCTCTTGTTCTTGTACTACTATTTTCATGTGTTGAAACAATAGTCCCGCATATTGCCAAAATATTTCCCATCACGGATAGTTTGATAATGGGTGTATGAACACTTGTTTTTACAGGACTGACAACTTCAAGCAAAAAAAATCATCTGATTTGAGATCTATTTACAAAATGAATAACAATTTGGAGAAATGTTTTACAATAATTTTATTTATTTAAATGTTTTATCAATTAATTCTATTGAACCACAATGAAAAATTCTAGAAGTATGTTTGAAAATATAATTTTCCATAGTTACATTCATGTTTGCAGTTACATGTTGTACAGCTCAATTCGTGTTTGAATGAGTTTTAGTTTTTCTTCGGGAGATCCTAAAAAACAACAATTTTATTTTTATAATTATGTACATATGTTTTTCGATAAAAAAAGGTCAAACTTACATTTATTGTAAGGTTTTCATGTTATACTTTCTTGCTGTCCAATTTTTCGTATGCCGTCCATACTGCTAAAAACTACTTTCTGCTTTGTTTACTGTTTGTTCGACAAAAAAAAAGTTGTGAATGCAACGAGAACTAGACACACCTCTCTTTCTTGACAAACGTCAAATTTTAACCCATTTTAGCCTGCTCCGTGAGCAGGCTAAATGGGTTAAAATTTTATCCCCTCTTATTCACCACGCTAGTGTCATATTTTAACCCATTTAACCCAATTTTAACCCAATTGACACACAGCCTTATATTCATTTAGCACGTCACTTTCAATTTTCACTTTCAAAGTTGGTACCCTTTGCACTTGTTCTAAGGATAAGAAACATTAAAAATTTGCATTCTAAGGATATAAATGCATACCTTTTACTTTCCATTTCTATTTTATTCTATTTAATTCTCGATTCTCAATGTATTTGCCGCATTTCAACTTTTTCCTTTCGATGTAAACAAAACAAATGTCACTTTAATTTTTTTTCGTAATGGCTGTGTTCAATTAGATTCATTCTGTGACTCATGTTTTTGGTTGCCTTGGTTCTGATGTTCTTATGTGTTCTGTCTGATGTTATTTTTTTCTGACCGATTGCGAAACTTTCATTGTGTGTGTGTGTGTGTGTGTGTGTGTTAGTAACTGCGTGTCTATTTATATCCCCACCAAGTCACCACCTGACTCGTCTATTAGCTATTAGGTGTGTTTCTTTACTGAAAATTCGCACGAAATGCACCGAAATTCGGCGAAAGTCAGTCTAATCCCGTTCCGATTTTTCGTAACAGTGCACAAAAGAGAGTGCTCTCGAGAGAGTAAAAAAATTTCCCCGTCCTGCGGATTTCCGCCACCAAAATTTCTGTGGACAGAAATCGTGTACAGCCAAAACAAATACCACAACTGCCAAACAGACGTTTTTCCAAGCGTTGCGTTGCTGCGAATGTTTTGTTCAAGGCGTTTCTTTACTTTTAAGACAAATACGCTCTTTCAGAGAGTTTCTGAAAGAATTTTACAACCTTTCCTTAAAAAAAAAATTTCTGTGCACAAAAAGTAAAGAAACAGACTTATTCAATCTGTTGTCGAAAATCAGAAATATGAACGAACACAACCCAAAGACTGCCAACCTCTGGGTGCCAAAAAAAGAAATTTACCAGCCATCCCTGTTGTGCAGTTAGCTTACTGCGATATTTATGTGCACTTAGGCTACTGACATAAGGAGTTGTTGTTTTCCCATGAGCGATGTTTTGCTGAAGTGCACATAAGTGCACATAGAATTTCAATAAAACACGCCTTCTATTATTCTTTGGCTTTAATTTTGTTGTTTTGTCCAAAAAGCGAAAATCAAAAACGTTTCCGAACTGGAAAACTCGTAAGAAACGAATTTACAAAAAAGGAAAACAATGCATATTTCTGTCAATTGAAAACACATTTACTACATCCAAATTATTTATAAAGTTAATGTAATTTGAGTACATTTCCATTTTAGTTATTTTTAAAATTCTCAAAGATGTAAATAAACCACTGAATGACAACTCAATACTCAAAATCAAATGACATTTATACGCTAAAACACGCTTAAAACACACATTTCTGCGTTTAAGCTAATCAGCCGTTATTCACTGCCTAAAAATGATTATAAATACGATTTTTGTTTTAATCAACGATTAAGCGTGTTTTAAAGTTCCGCGGAGTTTAAAATGCGATTATAAATACGGCTGAAAATGTTTTAACGTCAAATGAAAATAAACTCACTTCACACACACTTTCATAAATTATTGGCGCCATTTTTTTTCAGCTCGCACGTATTCACAGACAGAGGATGGATTACAAAAACAACAATGTAAGCAAATGGTTGTTGCGGGGCAAGAGAAGTAAAGGTTTGCCATCTAATTAATTTCTTACCTCTATCTCTGTTGTTGTGTATGTTTGACTTTGTTACAAAATCATGATTGCATTTAGGAACGACTCGATGTTACACTTTGTTGGTCTGTCAAAAATAAGAATAAAGTATTTTTTAAAATATAAAACCAGCTAAAAGAAACTCCTTTTTGATGAAGAAAAAAGAATTCTGAAATGAACAAGATTGAAAATCAATAACTGCTAACAGAATTTTGAAAGATTAATGAAAAAAAAAAAAAAACAAATCTGAGCAACAACAATTATAGAGGGGTTTGACAGATCAACATCGAAACTCAGGTCCCAGAGATGAGTTGGAAAAAGTTACGAAATGTAACATTCTGACAGTTCAACATTGCATTTAGGAACGACTCGATGTTACATTTCGTAACTTTTTTGCATTTAGGAACGACATAATGTTACCCGATGTTACATCGCGTAACATCCAAAAATAAAAGAACAGACCACTGTGATTAGATGTACCTTATAGAGTTGCTGCTTGTGTTTTCGGTTGAACGTTTTCGATTAGGAAATTGGTATTAAATGTTGGGTGTGCATTACAATACGTTCGTTGACAAAACCAAAACTCAGGTTGTGTGACTGAATAAAACATGTTTTTTTTTAATTAAATAGATAACCACAAATGGCTAACGAAAAATGCTAAGCAAAAGTAATAAAAAATGAGTTTGGTTTGTTAATCAGATAGAAGGTTATTTAACTTTATCCAGAGTTGACCCAGGCTTCCTTGACAATCCGATGAGTTGTCAAAAAACTCCTTCGATTCTTACAAATTGCTCAACCACGTTGACGAAAAGCATATGGAATTTGATATCATTATTTGTTAACTGAACTTTCCCAGCCTCTCCTTCCTTGTTCTGGTTCGTCTATACTGTAACGTGCGCTTAGTTCGCAAAATAAAACTTCACTTTTCTATTTAATTCTACCACTTTTATTCAATATCTATCTTTATTCGATCTCAACTCGACTTTTGGACTATCACTTGTACACAACAATTTACTCTTAACTTTATCACTCTATAATCAAAACTGCCCTCTGGTTGCCTCGGGCAGGCTATTTACATCGAATGACATTTCATCTAGAACTCTCCAGTAATTTACACATATTCTCCACTCTCCACTATTTTGGCTGTCAAACATTTTCTCTCCTAGAATATTTCTACACTTACAATAGTGTTGCCGCTTATGTTTTCGGTTGAACGTTTTCGATTAGGAAATTGGTATTACATGTTGGGTTCACGTTACACTGCCCCCTCCTTAAGATTGTTCGTCCCGAATAATTCCATCAGCAGCCTCGATGCAGCCGGTCACAATGAACTTCTTTTAACTTGCCTCTTAGTCCTCTTTGGATGCGATAAACCACTTCGTTAATCCTCGTGACAACAGTATAAGAACCTTCACAGTTCTGCTGAAGTTTCGGTAACAATCCCTTTTGACGATGAGGATTATAAAGCCACACACGATCTCCTGCTTGGAATCCTGTCGTTGTCGCTTTTGTGTCGTACCGTGTCTTCATCCGGTCGCTGTAGGTTTTCATCCGTTCCCTTGTTCTTTTATGGATGTCAGCGAGTGTCTCCTTGAGGTCGTCCACATACTCGTTTGTGTCCTGTGGCTCCTCTGTGGGGCATCCAAATTTAAGTTGGCTGGGCAGCCGCATGGTTTTCCCGAACAGGATGTCAGATGGTGTTTGTCCTGTCGAGCTATGTACTGCACTTCTATAGGCCATCAGGAATAGCGGTACGTGCCTATCCCAGTCTCTTTGGTAGTCGCCTACGACCTTGGTGAGGTGTTCTTTCAAGGTCCGGTTGAATCTTTCAACCATCCCATCAGATTGTGGATGTAGCGGTGTGGTTCTCGTTTTCTTAATGCCAAGTAGTCCGCACACTCCTTGGAAGATGTTTGACTCAAAGTTCCTTCCTTGATCGGAATGGAGTTCCATAGGCACGCCAAACCTACTGACCCAGTTAAACACAATCTGGTCGACCTTTGGCCTCTTGATTTGGGATGGCATACGCCTCAGGCCACTTGCTAAAATAGTCCATTACAACCAGAATGTACTTGTTTCCAGCGTTGGTCTCTGGAAAAGGCCCAGCCACATCTACTGCAATCCTCTCAAAAGGCGATCCAACGTTGTACTGATGCATCTTACCTTGAATCTTCCTACCAGGTCCTTTGGTTGCAGCACACTTGTCACATGTTCGGCACCACTTCTCCACGTCATCTCTAGCATGTAACCAGTAGAACCGATGTCGCACCTTCTCCAGTGTTTTGTTAACTCCCAGGTGGCCTCCAGAAGGTCCGTCGTGCATCTCCCGAAGAACTTCACTGACTTTCGATTGCAGTACGATCAGCTGCATCACTTATGACTTACCGTCAGCGGACTCCCATCTTCGCCTGAGGACACCTTCTTGCACATACAGTGAGTCCCACTGTGCCCAATAGGCTTTGAGAACTGGACTCCTGTCAGAAATGTCTTCCCATTCAGGTTTCTCTTCATTTTTTTTCCATGCGAGAATGGGTTCGATATCTGGATCCTCCTGTTGAGCAGTCCTCACTTCCTCATTGCTCCATCCGCATATTGGGTCAGCTCTTAGCCGCTGAGCGGTAATATTTTCTTTGTCTTCTTGCCGCCTACAATGCTTGCAATCCACTTTACAAGGTCTTCGGGATAATGCGTCGGCGTTTGAATGCAGCTTTCCTCTACGGTGTTGAATCTGGTAATCATAGGTCTGCAATCTTTCTATCCACCTTGCGACTTGACCTTCTTGATTTTTGAAGTTCAACAGCCAGTTCAGAGCACCATGGTCTGTCCGCAGAAGGAATTTCTGTCCATAGATGTACTTATGGAAGTGCTTTGTTGCCAAGATGAGAGCTAGCAGTTCCCTTCTGGTCACGCAGTAGCTTCTTTCGGGTTTCGAGAGGACCTTGCTGTAATATGCCACCACTTTCTCTTCGCCATCATACACTTTGGATAGGACAGCCCCGATTCCAACGTTGCTTGCATCTGCGTCGATGATGAATGTTTTGCCAGGTGTTGGATGTGCCAGCACTGGAGCATTACAGAGGCGGTATTTGAGTTCCTGGAAAGATTTCTCACACTCACCTGACCATTTAAACTGCTTCCCCTTTTCGGTGAGCTGATGCAAACTCTTTGCAACTCCAGCAAAGTTCTTAACAAAACGTCGGTAATATGTGGCAAGACCAAGAAAGCTTCGGAGTTGATGTTTGTCCTGTGGTGTTGGCCAATTTTTGACGGAGTCAACTTTTTCAGGATCAGTCCTTACTCCTTGGGATGAGATGATGTGTCCCAAATACTTGACTTCGGTTTTGAAAAGTGCACATTTTTCCGGATTCAGTTTAAGTTTGGCCTCTCGAAGTCTCTGAAACACGGCTTTTAGGTTCTTGCAATATTGGTCAAATGTTTTCCCGTAAACAATCACATCGTCCAAGTAGACTAGGCAAGCTTTCCACGTCAGTCCTTGAAGAACACGCTCCATCAAACGCTCGAATGTTGCCGGTGCGTTGCATAGCCCAAACGGCATAACTTTGAATTGCCAGAGCCCATTACCTGTAGAAAACGCCGTCTTTTCCCGGTCATCGGGGTGGATGTCATTTTGCCAATATCCACTCTTCAAGTCCAGCGTCGAGAACCACTGGGCTCCTTCCATGGCATCCAGGGTATCACTGATCCTCGGCAGGGGTTAGCTGTCCTTCTTAGTCACATCATTCAGCCTTCGGTAGTCCACACAAAAACGAGTGCTTCCGTCTTTCTTTTTCACTAGAACCACTGGTGACGCCCAAAGACTTTTGGAATTTTCGATAAGACCGTCCTTCTTCATTGTTGCTATCATTTCCTCAACCTCACCTTGTTTGGCCAGTGGAAGGCGTCTCGCAGGTTGACGAATCGGTCTTGCCTCTTGCATCTCCTGTGTTGATGCGATGCTGCACCAGCTGTGTCCTACCATATTGCCCCTTTTGCGATGCAAAGATATCAGTGTACTCTTGTAGGAGATTTTCAGCCATCCTTGTTTGTTGGTGATCAAGGTTGGATGAATTCAGTATTTTAGCTCTGATGGTTTTGAGCTCCTCCGGAGTTATAGTTTTTCTCGGGGCTTCGTCTGTGATCTTCGTAATTGCTGCAACCGATTCGCAACGTCCAACGACTTCTCCTTTCTTCAACTTTACATCGTACGGTCTGGTGTTTAGTAATCGTACGGGGACCATTTTGTTTTTCGATGCTACCAGTGTTTTCCCAATGATGACACTTTGGGAGGAACACTCTGGGCCTGGTTCCAACACGAGGTATCGAAGGCTTCCAAACTCACCTTCCAGTTTTGTCCAAACGAACACTTCAGAAGAAGGAGGCAGAATCAGATCTTCCGTGATAACAGTCCTCAGTGTTGACGTATTTTCATTCGAATAGATCATTGTAATTTCCATATTTTGGTATTTAAACTTGATTACCGATATCCAAAATAACTTCGTGCTGTTTCATAAAGTCGATTCCAATAATGCACTCGTCACATATATCTGCCACCAGGAATTGATGAGTAAACACTAGATCGGCCAGTCGGATCTTAAGACTCACTTCTCCGTATACTCTTGCTGCTTCTCCCGTTGCGGTTCTGAGACGGTAGCTATTGGTGTTATGAAGCCACGTCGTCTTTACCAGGTCTCGACGTACAATGGAGGCAGTGGCACCGGTGTCGATGGTAGCCACATGTTTGTTCCCGTTAATAGTAGTCTCCACAGTCAGACTTTTGTTGTCTCGTTTAGTCTGAGAGACCAGGATGGTGGTTCTGGGGCCATCGATACAAGAAACCAGCCTCTGCCCCCTCGAAGTTGGTTCTTACTCGTTTCCCTGATGGGAAACGGGCTGATAGGCAACGCTGGTGTTGTTGTTACCTTGCTCTGGGTTGGATCTCTTGCTTCCACAATGTTGACAACCGGCTTTATTTGGTGGTAGTCGGCATTGACGCTGTAAGTGCCCGGTCTTGTTGCAGTTCCAACATCTTACTGGTCCACTCCGCTGGTTCTTTTGTATTTCTGATCTTTGGCACGAGCATTCTTCGACTATGGCCTCTCTTAGTCGATGTACTCCATGAGAAGCCTGTTCTGCTGCTTCAATTGTCAATGCGAATGCTAAAGTTTCAGAAAGAGTACGTGTTCTAGCAGTTCGCACAGACCTCTGAAGATGTATATCGAAAATGGCACGAACGAAGGACTCAACAGCAAGCTGGTTGATGATTTCTTCTGCAGCATCCGGATATGCCAGGTGAACAAGTCTTTCGACGTCTGCTTGGAGCTGCTGTAGATTTTAACCCCTTTTCTGGACTCTGTTATTGAGTTGGACTCGGAAGACTTCTTTCAAGTGGCTATCGCCAAAGCGTTTATCTATAGCTGCCACGAGAGAACTGAAATCACCGCTCTTACCAGCTGGAACTGTTTGAAGTAATTCAGCTGCTGGTCCTCTAAGAGCAAGAGTCAGTGCAATGTACTTGTCTTCGTCATCCCAGCCATTTGTTGTCGCAGCTGCCTTAAATTGTCTCTTGTACACTGGCCAAGAAGATTGTCCATCAAATGTTGGTGGTTTCATCTCCTTTTTCCTTGCAAATCTCCAGCAGATTCTCGAATTTTGATTTTCCGGATCTGGTCTAATTCTTTGGACAGAACAGAGAAATGGTAAGGTATCGCATCGGCTTTCCAAACGATTCTCTACAACAGAAAGCTGTTTTTCGTATTTTCTTGCCATTCCTTTTCTATCATTGTATACCTTTTCAGGTTATTATTGTAGGTTTAAATAATTATAATGCACTTTCCTGTAACCTAATGTACTAAGTATAACAAAAAAGATACATTGTCTTAATATGCTTATAGTTGAAATCAATAAATTTAATTTAATTTAATTTAAAACGCAAAAAAAAGCTGTTTTTCCACACCTTCAACTCGTTCGTCAAGGGCACATACATTTTTCTCAATGTTAACCAATTTTCCTTCTAGAATGTTTTTCTGACCTTCTAAAATATTCTGTTGCGCCTCAAGTCTTTCGAGAATATTCTGTTGTTCCTTCTTTTGTTCGCTTCGTTGTTCTTCAACCAGCTTCATTTGCTCGTTTCGTTGTGCTTCAAGTTGTTCGAGAACATTCTGCTGTTCCTTCTTTTGCTCGTTTCGTTGTGTATCAAGTTGTTCGAGAACATTCTGCTGTTCCTTCTTTTGATCGTTTCGTTGCTCTTCCAGACGTCCGAGAATATTCTGCTGTTGCTCTTCAATCAGCTTCTTTTGTTGTTCTAATAAAAGCTTCATCATACTAGAAAAATCTACACTTTCACTTACTTCCTCTTTTTCCACTTTGTTTCAAGAACAAAAGTGTTTACGTCTTCCCCTTGCTGTTCCAAATAGTTGCGCAAGCGCAGGAAGAGCTCATTTCGATCCCGCTCTAGAAAGATTTAGCTTACCTAACTCACTTTTAAGCTCAGTGCAGTTGAGCTCTTCCAACAACTTACCCATTTTCACTGTATTTAACTTTTTTTTTTTTTTTGCACTTAACTGGTTTTTTTTTATCAAATAAGTTTTATTTACAATTCTGACACCAATGTAACGTGCGCTTAGTTCGAAAAATAAAACTTCACTTTTCAATTTATTTCAACCACTTTTATTCAGCATTTATACTTTATTCGATCTCAACTCGACTTTTGGACTATCACTTGTAGAAAATTTACTCTTCCCTTTATCACTCTATAATCAAAACTGCTCTCTGGTTGCCTTGGGCGGGCTATTTATATCGAATGACATTTCATCTAGAACTATCCAGTAATTTCCACATAGTCTCCACTCTCCACTATTTTGGCTGTCAAACATTTTCCCTCCTAGAATAGTTCTACACTTACACTAGTGTTGCCGCTTATGTTTTCGGTTGAACGTTTTCGATTAGGAAATTGGTATTAAATGTTGAGTTCACGTTACAATATATACAAAACTAAATCTAAATGAATATTGCCAAAAATGTCATAAGTTGAAGTCTGAATTGCATTTCGAAAATGGTTTATTATTTCTTAATAATAGACTGATTGTTCCAGACAAATTGCAAAGTAAAATGATAAAGTGGTTGCATGCACCACATCTGGGTAGGGATGCTCATGGAAAAAAAAAACATCGATGTTTTATTCGATGTGATACATCGAAACCTTACATCGATGTTTGTCAATGCATCGCATAAAAACATCGATGTTTTCGATGTATCGATGTTTTTTGAGCAAAGCGTACGCTTCGCGTGTGCAGTTGCGCATCTTGTAGTCTGTCTCTGGATATATGAAGGTCACAAAATGTGTATTCAAACCTGCTGGCCGGGATTTCTTGTCAATGTTTGATGCATACTTAACGTGACCATTTATTTTTTTTGTCAAAGCGGGACATCTTCAAAATTATGTAATAAAAAAAAAGTTACAAGTGTTTCACAAGGTTTTTTATTATTATTATTATTTTGAAATAGTCAAAGCAAATAAGTAGTGGCGTGAATTCTAATTTGTATTTTTATATTTATCGGCTGAACAAATTTGTTTTAAAATATCGGGTCTTGTTTTTAGAAAAGTGTGAAGCTTAGTACATGATTTATTTATATTTATCTTCGTTATTTTCTTAGCTTTCATTACTGAGACACTCAACTGTGTTTTATCACTTGTCCAAACCTTGTTCATTTGAGAAAAATCTCTTTCCACTGTTTCGTTACTTCCAGACAGACACATAACGTACTCAATAATCGTAGAAAAATTTGTTAAAGTTAGATTATTGGCACGAAAGTGCTGGAATAAATGGACCTAACAATTTTCAGTTGAAACATTCTCGGTAAACCAGCCAGAAATGTTTTCATCTGTCACAAAGTTTAAAATAAGTGAAAATTCGTCAAAGACTTTCGCATCTTGGCTGCTGCTAATCAATCCTGGCGTGATTAGTAAATCAACCAATTTCTGTACCTCTTCTTACGTAGGCACTACTGTTAAATTTGCCCATTCATACATTGTGTTAAATTGACACCACTGGTACTGGTCCAAGTATTCCTTGCTTGTTTAATAAAACTCAGCCGTAGTTTTTACGTTCTGGCTTACTGCTTCTTTTTCTTCTACTCTTTCTTCTAATTTTACCATCATAGTAGGGGAGCCCAAGAGGGGATTTCGCGCGTTACTCGAGCGCGTCAGAAAATCATATGGGGAGAAACCTTGCACCATGTAATGTACTCCTACCATATATTAAACCTAAATGTTGGGGCGTTCGCTGAGAGCAGCCCGTCAGATTAGTAAAAAAAAGTCGATCATCGGAAATACTCGAGCGCGTCAGATTAAAAGATGGTAGGTTGATTACATCGAGAAGAGTGTATATTTCAATAATCTGACAATTTGAGCGGGGCCTTCGTAAGTAGGCGAGTCACAAAGATGTAAAAAAAATCGATGTTTCGAAATACTCGAGCGCGATTAATTTTTTATTTATTTTGAAGGTAAACTTATCGGGATTACGGAAAACATATAATCTGACATTTTGGTTGGGGCGATTGAGGTAAAATCGTCAGTGAAATGTATAATATATTATGGTTAATATCTCGGTTAATATTGATATTAGCAATTGGTCCATACGACTTTTTTTGTAGAAAACTAAATTCTCTACAAGTTTGTAATTTACAATTTTTCTGTAGCTTTTGTTATTTATGAGATAACTGCGACAAAACGTGAATTTTATGCAAAAATCTGGTAAAGTGGCCCGTACCACCTTCCCGGTATGAGTAACGACTTTGCCAAAAAGAACATTTTTGTAGAGCTTTCAATTTTGAGAAAAAAACATCTTCGGTTAGAGCGATCCCATGAAATG
Source organism: Melanostoma mellinum (assembly GCA_914767635.1). Taxonomy (NCBI): domain Eukaryota; kingdom Metazoa; phylum Arthropoda; class Insecta; order Diptera; family Syrphidae; genus Melanostoma; species Melanostoma mellinum. The sequence continues at coordinate 105,660,420 of OU612060.1, forward strand.
CCGCTGAGTTATAGAAATTTAAAAATAAAAAATCAGAGTTTCCGTGTATTTTCAATGGAAAATCTTCACACCTCTTGATCGAGCACTTAAAATTAATATTAAAGGCTCAAACTTTCAGGATTTTTTTTAAAAGTATTTTCAACAAAATTTCGATACAAAATTTTTAAATACATAATATGTGTACATATTTTTTGATTGCATCCAGTAACAAAAAATAGAAACAACAAAGAATTTTTACTTTAAAATTGTCAGACTAAGAGTACGCCCCCACATAATTGTCAGATTATCATCCTGGAGGACGAAGACATCAAGTTGATCACTCTGTATAAAAATCTGACGCGCTCGAGTATTTCAAGGTCACGTATTTTTTTTACATTTTTAAAAATCAGCCATGACTGATCGCCCCACTCAAATTGTCAGATAATTGAAATATACACTTTTTAGAGTACACTTAACATTCACTTTGAAAATCTGACACGCTCGAATAACTTTTTATTTTTTGTTTTTTTAACCTCTCTTTACGCCCATTTGCCCCCAGTAAATCGTCAGATTAATATATATCCGTTATAAGAAAGACAAAGCGCGTATACTCTATGAAAATCTGACGCGCTCGAGTATTTCAATTTTACTGTTTTTTTTTACCTTTTTAAAAGCTCATACACGCCCATCGCCCCACTAAAATGAAAAACTGCCATACACTTTTTTTCGTTTTAGAACGTAAACTTCACAATCCAATAAGTCCCCATGACGCTTTAGTAACTGCAAATTTAGCGGCTCGGGCTCCCCTACTATCAGGCTACGGACCATGTGAGGAAGGAAAATCGTATGCTCTTTTAGTGTTAAGGTTATCTCGGAGACGATTAATTTCCTTGGCAGACTCTATAGCGGATACATTTTGTGCTTCGATTTTCAAAACAACTTCATGAAGTCGCTGCTTGTGCTTGCCAAAAATATAACCACAATTGAGCTGAGATTATCGAAAAACGTCTTTAAAATATTTGGGTATTTGTCGATACTCAAAAAATAGTTTTTCAAATGCTGAAACATTTTGATAACTCTCTCAAGCGCGGGCATTAACGCAAGCCACTGTGTTTTACTATAGCCCAGCAGCTTGTGATACTATGTCTCGGTAGAAATAAAAAAACTCTTTCAAAGCTTCTACTCGAAAGCTGTAGATGTAGAAATGAGTAAATTTTTACTATAATGCATTCGAAATCCACAGGAAGACAATCAGCGGCAGTTTTGATCGCGTTGTGGGCTATGTGTTCTCCACATCCAATCCCAATAATCTGTCTGCCGAGTGATTAGTTCAAGTTTGAGTAAACATTATTATTTCCTCTCCTGTTCTTTCCCTGAAGTTGCAGTTCGTGTTATCTCCAAAAAACTCAACAATGCAATACAATACTTCCTTCAATACAATAAGTACAATAATATCCGATGTTTCACTTGGCTGATCCCGAAACTCGAAAATCTTAACTTTCAAGCCTTCGTATGGTAAGAAATAGCGAATTAAAAATTGGAATAATTTGATTGAGCCATGACTTGAAGCATCCGTTGATAAAGTTTTGCAATTGGGTTTACGTAAATGCTCTTTTAAATCTTCGGTTGCCATAGTTGACAGCACATTTACCACAATAGCTTGAAACTTTGTGCGTGCTCATCTTAATTTTTGCTTAAAACATGCTAGAACTAAAAAAGAAGAACAGTCATTTGAGCGAAAACTGTGATTACGTTGCACGGTGTGATACGCCCACGTACCCCCAGCTGCAGCATATTCTAAATCCTTAGAAGTCGATGACTCGGTTTTCTTACAAAGCAGCAGATCGGCAAGTGTATGTTTTTCTGATTTTAAATGTTTTTCTATATCACTGGCACCACCATATCCAACGCTAAAATCTGTTCGACATTTTTCACATGTAACGTCTGCGGTGTCACCATTTCTTTGTTTTATAAATGGATACTTCTGTTGCAAACTAATACTAATAAACTTGCGTTTAGGCAGTATTGTTTTGTTACAAACACTACTTGAACTAAAACAAAACCATCGATAACTAGTTAACAAGATGGCAATCTCTGGTTTTGGGGGCATTTGTCCACAAAATGCTCACACACAACTTGACGAAAATAACTTACACAACTTTCATTTCGTTTTGTCTTACACTAGTTGAATTAGTGAAAAAACCACATTTGTCAGCTTTGACCACAACTTCAGATGCCACCAACATTTCAGATTTCACCTCGCCAAAAAAGGGATTTTTGAAATATATTTTTGTTTTCCACTTAAAAATTGTTTTTAATTTTAACCTCGAGTATTTTGCTAGCACGCATTCCGAGTTATTAGCAATATACAAAAGAATGAAAATATTTTTGCTTATATTTTATCGAATCAAAAGAAACTCAACCCTCACAAAAATTGCAAAAGCGGGACAATTTCAGCCTCGCGGGGGACAGCGGGACAGACCACCTGAAAGCGGGACTGTCCCGCCCAAAGCGGGACGTATGGTCACGTTATAGCATACTCAAATTAACAAGTTGCTACTCAAGTTAATAACAATAATAATATTAAGGATATCTAGTCATATTATCACTGTCAGTAAAAAGATTTTTGATAAAATTGGGAATCCAACGATTCTTAAGTCGTTGTTGTTGCTGCTGCTGTTGTTGTTGTTGTTGTTGTTGTTGTTGTTGTTGTTGTTGTTGTTGTTGTTGTTGTTGTTGTTGTTGTTGTTGTTGTTGTTGTTGTTGTTGTTGTTGTTGTTGTTGTTGTTGTTGTTGTTGTTGTTGTTATTGTTGTTGTTGTTGTTGTTGTTGTTGTTGTTGTTGTTGTTGTTGTTGTTGTTGTTGTTGTTGTTGTTGTTGTTGTTGTTGTTGTTGTTGTTGTTGTTGTTGTTGTTGTTGTTGTTGTTGTTGTTGTTGTTGTTGTTGTTGTTGTTGTTGTTGTTGTTGTTGTTGTTGTTGTTGTTGTTGTTGTTGTTGTTGTTGTTGTTGTTGTTGTTGTTCTTGTTGTTGTTGTTGTTGTTGTTGTTGTTGTTGTTGTTGTTGTTGTTG